>OZ014511.1:3000000-3425198 GCA_963966075.1 Aphodius sticticus
TACACAGAGAGAAAGAGCCGGCAAATGTTGTGTATCGATTCAGGGCCTTTTATATGTATTGCCGGCGACACTAATGGTATTACAACATTCTCGCGCTTCGGTCTCTGCACCAAGATGGAACGACGAACTATAGAAGAGTGAAGACTGAAGAGTGGAAACGGCGGCGAGGCATCAATATTGAACGCGCGTCTGCGGGCAGGTCGTGCCCGACGCATAAAATCAATTTTATTAGAGGAAAATAATTGTATTACGGAGGTGTTGCCTCCTTAACGGCCGAATAACGGACTCGTATTATTAAAATGAATTTCGTTTTCAATTTCTAAAGCCTTGTATGTTCAATAAATTTCTCCCACAGAATTAAAAATCTATACAAGTAATAAGAGTACCTCTTCTGTTACAGCGGTTTATTTCGTTTTATTTATTGGGGGTTACAAAATCTACTACACTGATAAAAATGAGTGCGAATTCACAAATGAAATTTACATTTTTTTCAGTAAACCTACCCTACCCTATTTGTCGGCAATTTTACCATAATTTTAAGCAAAAATACTAAATATCATTGCAAATGCAGTTACATTCATTAATTGTACAAACTGTATGTAAATTTGCTAACAAGTTTGTAAATTTCATAATAGCAATTACTTCAACGGAATAAAATTACATATCAATACATTAAAACTACTGTCTGATATGTAAATTTGCCTTCTGCTCGTGCAATTTTCCTTTCTAGATGGTAAAGTGCTACCGAGCTAATTTTTATCGCGCTTGCGCAATAATGGGATATACAGTTCGAGTTCCGTTCGCCATCCGTTTGGTTGTGTTTACAGCAGCTAAGTTAGAGTTTTATTGCGTGCGGTTGTTATATACAACTAATTTAACACTGTTAGTGCCTCTGTGACTTATCCTTTATCAGTGTGGTGTGGAATATTTGCTCCATATGGTTCTATAGTATTAAAAGATATAATATTGGTACATTCATCTCTTTGTATATTATGGTGGACTTTCCAAATATATACTACAAAGTGCAGGTAAAAGTTTGCAATCTTGATATGTATAATTCCACTTTCACTAATTGGATGTTCTTTTTAGGATACAAGTGTTGATGATACTGATATTCTACAAATTCAAAGACTTGTGTGGTGTCCATAGGTAAGATTTCGTTTAGTGTTCTTTCTCGTACATGCGGTCTTACAATCAAATTTATTACTAACATGAATAACACATCATTTCAATCACCAATATAAAAATACTTTTCTATAAACACTCATTAATAACTTTACCTCAAAGCAGCTGCTGACATTGTTATACCCTGTATATGATATATGGACTCATGTACTTTTTATTTTGATTTCAGGTGACACATTTTGGACTATATTATATGCTGTGGTTGGATTATCCCCAGGTTCTCTTACTCTGGAGACGGTTTAGCCTTTTAAAAATTATTCCGAATCAGGGTTCAAAAACGAATAAGGATAAAGCCAAATCCACTGAAAGGTGATCAAACGCATTATGAAAATAAATAAGTAAATGTTTGTATGCAGTTTAAGTAAGTGTGTAACGTAAGTTTACCATAGGTATTTCAACTTGATATTGTTCAAATAATACTTAATTTATATTTAAAAGATATATTTCTCTCTGTGAAGCAGATCGATTTACTTTATTATACGATGTAGATAAGTATAGTCCATGCGTTCCTATTTTATTTCATTTACTTATGACTACATTTTTGTCAAGAACTTCTATTTATTTAATGTTAAAAATATGAAATATTTATAAAAAAATATGTAGATATATATATTATAAATATATTTCACATGTTATTTATTGTTAAAATTATAATAAAACTTCATACTATTATTTTTTGTTCTTATTTATGATCTCCACATTAATTGGATTTTACTAGTGATTTTACAGTTGTCAATATATAGGCTTGTCCGAGCAGTCGCAAAACCAGTTTACAAACAGTTCTTTTGTGAGAAACCAGATAATGTTTCATTGCTATTTATAATGGAGTTATCATAGCAACATATGTGGTCCATCACAAAAGTACTGATTGTTAACTGGTTTTGCAGTTGCTTGGACAAATCTAATATTAAAGTTGCAGAAAGTTTACTGTACAACAATTAATTGCAATTCCGTGTTTACGGTAAATTTACTGAACGTCAGTAATTTTACTTACAGAACTATATATAAAACCGTGCACATCGGAAACCACATTTCATATGAGAAGTAAATTTATTAGCTCAAAGTAAAATTACAAACCACATGGTATTTTCCCTTCGATACACGGAGGTTGAAAATGACCGCCGATCCACACGGTAAAATTACCTTTTCAGTTTTATCAGTGTATGTATGTATCGTGAGAAATTCCAACTGTGGGCAAAAATTTAAATAAAATGAAGACTTGTCCTTGTATGTGTATAAATGAATGTTCTAGAAACTTAATTTTACATATTTAGGCACTTTTTAAGGCTTTACAGTAGTGTTTACAGTACAATTTTGAAAACATATCAGCGTATTTAGTTAGGCGGAATCATTAGAGCTAGTAAGTCCTATAGAACAAGCATCCATAGTTCCATCAAATGCTCGAATTCGTATTCAAACGAGTCTGTGCCTGCAATCTGTAGTTTGCACAAGATAACTCTGTCACGCGGAAGACATCATGCGACGCGGAAAGCCAACAAGCAAGGAACAGAGTTCTGTAATTATCGCTTTTCATCAGGAACGATTGATATGTATCGCAGTAAATAAGGATTATTTGCAAACTTTATTACATAAAAACTGAAGAAAACAAAAACTGCAATCTATAGAAGAGACTCTAGATGCAACCTGAACAAAAATTGAAATTTTTGTGGTGAGTATTCGGCCTTCAAACAATACTCTCGAAACGAGAAATGGCAGTTAGGGCGGTTCTCTCGTGCGGGGTCACATATTGTGTATACTTTCAACAAACACGACAGTGAATAACAAACAAACCCTAGTTTGTTCGCTCCGAGCGGCACAGCAACAGCAAGGCATACGCTTCGGACCTCGTTCATACCGTCAATAAATCGGCGGGCAATTTAATAATGTCCGTTGCTCTTCGAATCGACTTCGGTTCGGCACGCAAACGGCCTCCTCAGCCCACAAACGTTAAAACGGCCCGTATTTCGTCCGCGGCTACCGCCAGCAATTTAAAAAACCGTGCCGGCACAAATTCTCGACGCGAATTTACATCAAAATCCTCTTAGAGCCCGCAGTGGACAAACCGAAACGAAAAAATCGCGCAAAACGACAAAAACGAGAACGGATATTTACTGGACGGGGGGACTTTCCGAATTAGCATGCGCGGGAAAATTGCTTATAAATCGTCTGGGAAACGTCCACTTCGTTTAAACATTATTAAATTTTACGTGGGACGTCCTCTTTCGCGATGTTGTTTATGATAATTGAACGACCTCTTGGTGTCTCTGTCTCGCTCTGATACTGGTCTTCGGATTCTATACTTTTATGCGACTATAACTGGTGAATAGGTTTGTGCAGGTTTTGCCAGTTTTTCTGCGATTTTTGGTTGTTGATTTGTGGGTTTCTTAAGCCGGGGCTACACATTCGTATACTTGCCAAATATCAAATATTTGCCGAGTATACGAATATTTGTCAAGAAAAAAAAACAGTTCTATTCAATTTGTAGCGAGTCCACCTCTAAAATAAATTTATATATTCGACGTTCGGCTGTGCGGACGAGTTTTCTTCCGCCATATACTTGGTATTTGCAATAGCCAGTTGAAGTGGGTATAGCAAATGCAAAGGTGACAAATATTGGTGCATTTATTTGTACTCGATGAACATTTTAGTACGCTGTTTAATTTTTCCATTTTATAATTTCGTTTTGTGTGTAGTAGGTCGTATACGAATATTGACAATAGATTTGTAATTATTAGCAAGATTTTTGATTTTTCTAAAGGGCGAAAAACGCATAAAATTGTAATTTTGTGAAACCGTCAGACAGACAGTTTTCCGGAAACCGTCAGAGAGAAACTTAAAAAAAATATTGTTATTATTTTAACATGGCCACATAAACGTAATGTTATTTCTTTCCAAGAAAAACGTACATCATATACAGAGTGTATCCTAAGTTGATGCTTTTCTATGAACAATATAGATGATACTCATTTATGAGCTTTCAAAATATCACCTTTTTGTTAAATAAAAAAGTTACACAAAATTGTCTCTACTATTAAATTAAATTAAAATATTTTTAATCGCTTTCGTTTCTCTTCAAGTAATAAACATCATAAAAATTGGTGTATTAAGGTGTATTACTTGCTGTGGTAATGTATATGTATTACTTGTTGTTGATGTATCCACGCTACGTGATAAAATATAACTTATTCATGTACTCGAAGAAGTAAAGTTTTGAGTGAAAAAGCATGTAAGATATTGATATTTTTACGTGAAATTTTGTACACTTATAGAGGAAGGTGTAACTTAGACCTATTATGTGGTACTTTTTTCAATTTTAACCTGAGTTCTTCGTAAAAAAATTGCAAAATCAGCGAATTTTATGTCATATTCAGAAATAGATTTGTCAAAAACGAACAGAACTATCAAAAATCTACCACTAGACGCAAAATTATATATCTTTTATCTTTAATTTGGTGTATTTCATTTTACGATTATGTGAACTAATTGCTGAGAAGAAGCCTCAGAACTTTTGCGTGTTTTGCAAGCAAAACGTGGGGGTATGGATTCCCCTTGAAATAATAATTTATTTAAACTAGTTCGCATCAAATGACCAATTGTATTGTTTTACAGTCTGTTGAAATTAGATGCTGCGAATTAATAATACAGAAAGTTGATGAATTAAACAAAAAATCATTAAAATGAAACAAAAAGTTTCGTCAAGATTTATTTTGTAAATTTCCACAAGAATGCCCTTGTTAGTACGCATTGAATTCTGCACTTATGTAATTAAAAATATGTCGGCATTATAAAATAAAACCTTGCTTGTTCGTAAACAAATTATCAGTTTGATTTGAAGAAGGTAATGTGCAAATAAGGCGAACTAATCAAAAAAATAGCTAGTGCCCATTCGGTACGCACATGTAGTCGTCAAAGAAGATTTTCATGTATTAGAAAATGTTATGTGGCGATGCACCAATGTCCGATGCATTTACTGTTGCAGTGCAACTCTGACGGTCCGAAATCACAAACGAATATTGTACAAATTTGATTGTCATAGATTTTTTTGAGTTTTATAAAAATCAGCCGGTAATCAAGAATGGATGAAAAATATTCGTTGAACGAACTTAAAAGGAAAAATAAATCACTCATGGCATCGTTTAGACCAATCTATAACAAAAATTTTCGATTTGCGTGGCAAATATATTTGCCAAATATTTAACATGTGGCAAATATTTGATATTTCGCAAGTATACGAATGTGTAGCCCCGGCTTAAGACGAGCACATGCAATAGAAATTTCTGATCAAACTGTTAGAACCAAGAAGACCTGTCCGCGCACCACGCCCTACGCAGCGTCACAAAGCAGAGCGAATGAGGTTTGCTGTGGATCACAGAGGTTGGCAACTTCGTCACTGGACGCCTGTACTGTTTACAGACGAGTCTAGATTTCGTTTAACTCGTTGCGACGGTCGAGTACGTGTATATAGACGTCCTGGCGAACGCTACGCAGCCGCTACTATACAGGAAGTGGATAGATTTGGTCGTGGATCTGTGATGGTTTGGGCTGGAATCAGTATAGACAACAGAACTGATCTTGTTGTGGTTCCTGGTACACTAAATGCCATGAATTACATCGCAAACATCTTGGAGGACCATGTGGAATCTGTTGTTTTAATAGAACACATTTTTTAAGGAAGCCAACATCGTACACAATTACCTAAATTTCTCTCTAGTTCACACCTCCATAAACAACGATAAGACCACCACAATAAACAACTCTACAGCCCACAATTCTCACAAAGCTCGAACAACAAACTAACAAAGTTAGCACCTCATTCACAGCAATTTTCATAATTAATACTCCAACCAGTCGCTATAAGACTGACTCCGTTCGGTATCTCATCATATATAACAAGGTCGGTCGTACCAAGATCGACCTACTACCAACTGTACCACCAAAAGATAACCATACGTTACGCTGGCGCGACCGTTAGTGATAGACATCTCACCATCTGACAATAAGATTTGCATAATTGACAGCATAATTAACATATAATATGACAGCACAGGCGGCACCTACTTTACTCCGACCGTAAAAAAAGTTCTCGGAATTTGGAGTTTTTTTCACGTTTTATTTTCAGGCTTTATTACCGCTTGTTAGGGCCTCAATGAGAGAAACTCACCGCTTGATGGTTTTAGGGGCCCTAATGAGTCAAATTTGGTGGCTTAACGACTGACCAAAAGGAATGCCAGTAGTCATAAAGGATAATACTATACCTTACTGAGATCTGAGACGCATTTTCGGACATTTTGGAACAAAAAGGACTCACCTGAAACAAATAGAAAAAAATCCAGATTAGTAAATACAGTTTATTACACGGTAGAAAACAAATTCTTAATTCAAACGCGTAGATTTGTTCAATTAAAAATAATCAACCCAAAAATATATATTGTTGATTTAAAAAGAATCGATCATTTCAAGCGAAGTGATTTTATTATTTGGAGAGTAATATTTTATCAGTTTATATAATTGAGGTGACATTAGGGTTTGTTGTTTGGATTAGCTAATAAATTCAAACCGAGTACATTCAATTAACATATTGACAATTTATACCAATATACAAAACGTTCGGTAAAGTCAAAAATATCATATTGAAAAAATACAAATACAAATAAAAAAAAATTTTTTAACGATAAAAATCAATTTTACTTCTACATCTTTGGTTTTTTTCAAATATAAAACATTTAGCCCAACTCATGATACAAAAATAGATTTTTTATTTAAGTACAATTTTAATCTAAACATTATAATTGCGATAACAAAGCGTAATTGCCAGAAATGTATGTAATTTGCCTATATTACGGGCCCGGTGTAGACAGCAGACGTTAGGAGTTTTAAACACCGCCTATAACTACGCCACGCCTACTGCTATTTTTAGATTAGACTGTTCACAAGTTGACCGTAGCGTATATTGAATCGGGAGAACCGAGTTCTCGCATTTCACATTTATACCCACAGTTTACAAATTTAACACACGATAAAAGTCATATACTGTATGATATTATACTTAGTGTAGTTATACCTGCTAAGTGTTAGGTACATTTGTTTAATAATGGGTAGAAGTCGTGGCAAGATACCTAAACATCCGCATCTGTCCTCTAGACGAATTAGTAAAAGACGACTACGTACCACCTAAGTTAAAATATATGTATAGATAATCTAAAAGAACAATATTATAATTATTTAATTACAAATGAGACAAAGAGACCAGAACAGGACTCAAATGAACGTTTTATTTAAAATGTCGGTTTTGTGGACAGGAAGAGACAATTAGCAGTGACTAACTTGGGTCGGCTCTAATGGATATTAGTTCAGCGACTGTATTGGGCAGTATTACAGCGGGAATTGGATACCTATAGCCAATGCCAGAATTTGTTTTCATTCATGAATCTTGCATTCATGGCGCCCAAAACGTTTATAAAATATAGCGAACTTGTAGGTGACAAAATATTTGGAATTTATATAAATGGTTTGGGGAACTTTGGACTATGTACTATGATTTTACTTTATCATACGTAGTATGTAAAGTATTGTAATCGTGCCAAACAAAATTTTTGAGGTTTTAGCGGAAATGTCTTTTTGGATCCTTTGAACATTTTTGACCCAGGTAAAAAAAAATTCTGTGTATGTGTGTGTGTTTTTTTTGTGGCGACGATTCCGGAGAAACTACTAAGGTATATCGGGACGCAACTTCATATTTAGAAATTTCATAACCAAACTTAGAGCTGAAAAGCTTTCTGTTGAAAAGGATCCAAAGGAACTGGAGGTTTAGTATTATAGCATTTTTGAAAGATTTTGCAAATAAGCCGCCATATCTGGAAATTTGTCGAAATAGTTAAATAATAAATTAAAGTGCCTACAGGAAATTCTGAACAATTTATGACTATGGCATTTTTTGGTAAAATGAATAGTTTAGCTGCATGAGCAAATTCTATTTTATCGAGATCGCTGCATTAAAACTAGTTAGCCAGGATTTGTCAGATATTGTGATTCTAATGACAGTAGGTAGCGTCAAACGCTGATGTTTTGACAATACCTACTGTCAATATAATCAAAATATCCGTCTAGTTCCAGTAGTTTTATTTTAAAGCAGACATTGCCGATCTCGATCAAATAGAATCTCATGCAGTTAAACTATTAATTTTATATATGGTATGATAAAGTAATGTGCCTGAACGCATCAGATTTTTTTTTTTATTTTTGTCTTCGTGTGTCACTGCCGTGCGTTCGTTCGATATCCAGCATGTTTATAGATGTATTGGGTCCTCATTGCTCGATTTTAATTAATTCCTTTCTAAATTGAAGTCCATAATTCACCGATGAGTTATCATGAGTTAATACATTTTTGTCAATTTACTATACTGTATGTATGTCACCCTGTTAAAAACATTAAATATTATAATAGCAAGCGCGCTCTGTCTAAATTAAATCAATATATTTTCTTTTACCGCCTGGCGGCCGCCAGCCAGCTGTATGCAGTCCGGGATGCATAAATGCGACAGTGATGAGCGAGAACACTAATACATTGTAACTTGAGCGAAAGCGAAAGGAGACAAACTGGCTGAGTACTTCCCCTTCGAATGTACTCGCGTCGACTAGGCTCCGCCTTTGCCTGCTTCCTCTAAACCCCCCAACTTCCCCTTATCATAAAACTGCGGCCTGGTTGACGTTGGTGGGGGCCAGGCAGACCACTCCCAGCAAAAAAAAACATCGCAACGAAATATTTCGTTTCGAAGTTGCGATGTTTTTAAAACGGAGCCTTAAGGTATATTTACTTTGAATACCCATATCTTCCCGCTGAGCATTTGAGTTTTTTAACTTTGAATATTTCAGTTTCCAGGCTGAACAAAATATTTTTTCCGCACACTGAGAAAATCGCTGTAAAATTACACATAAATCATTGTGAAAATTACAATAGAAATGTGGTAAGTATAAAAATTGCACGTAATTCCAATTATGTTTACAAGTCTGTGTACTATTACAGCGATATTGCTGCTTTATTTAAATTACAATGATCTTTTAGTAAAAATACAATGGAAATATACCTTAAATTCGTAAAATTACAACGTATGTTGCGATTTTACTGTTATAATAGCAGGTTTGTTGATATTGTAACGCCCAGACGCATGCGGTACGTTTGATCAGCTGTTTTGCAAACGAACGCCGGCACGTATACCATCGAGTGCAATATGTAGTTGGGCGCGTTGTATTTCTGTCTCCGGTAAGTAATAATGATACAGTGGACTAAAACTTATCTAGATACCATGCAGGTGTAGGTTAAAATACCATGTCACACTGCAGAACAATTGTATTGCCTTTGTAGATCACCAACGACGACAATTAGCCATTAGAAATTGATGTCTTAACGTTAACGCCATACCTAGATGAAAGCTGTAAGTACAGTCTTCTACGTTTCTTTGTGAAAATTTACTTTAAGATTGAATGGTTTTATACCGACTGAAAGAGTTTTTGGTTAACTTTTTTGTGTCTGTCTAATATGTTTCCTTGTTCTTACAGATACAGATGCGGAACATCTTGCACCAAGTGTGTTTGTCAAAAACAGAGTGAACGAGTATGTGTGTTCATGGTTGACCGAAGTGCATTTATATATTTATCCGTGTGTTTTCTATGTTTAAGTATTTGCGTACGCTAAGTATTTATTAGTTGCTTCTCTGTAGTTTTAATGTATTATACTTGTATGTACGTCTACATATTTATTTTTTACAAGTAATTTTATCCTTACCATTTTGTTTGACCGTACCATTGTAACGTCTGACTGTGTGCATTATGTTCCTGCTATTTTTGTATTATATGATAGATAATGTTAATATCTACTCAAGATCAGAATAAAATTATACAAATAAAAAATACTGCATATTTCATTGAATATTACACTGAAATAGATGTAAAATTATTACGCATTACCTCATATTTCATTTAAATAATTACAATTAAATCGGTGTAATATTTCAGCAATATACAATGACAATGTAAAAATACAATTGCGATGTAAAATTACACTGATTGTCGCAGGGCAAAAAAACTACTATTCCTACTGTAAATTCACATAATTTTTTTTCAGTGTATATAGGAAGGAGTAAAGGAGTAAACTTACCGTTTACTTTATTTAAACACACATTTACTTATTTCAAGTATTACTTTTTTAGCGTGTACACAGAAGGAGGAGGTAATTAATCGGTGTAGTCACACTTAAATAAACGCGATACCGATGCATAAAAAACGGATGCATTCAAAAGCGTCAGAGAACATGCAACTGTGATATCTCGTTAAGAGTTAAACGAGGTGAGAACCAAAAACTGCTTTTGCCTTCTTGTGGACTGCAAGGCAATAAAATACGATCCCACAGGCAGGGAGCAGCGCGTTATTGCCCAATTAATAAACTGCTATCGCCGAATACGTGAGGTCTGAAAACTTAATGCCCATAATGACTTACAGACGCGCCAAAAATTATGACCGAATTTATTGAGAAACCTGAAACTTTTAATGCAGCCACAATCGAATAAAAAAACGGAACGCGTACTTTAAATTTCGCGCCATTTATTGGAACAGTTACCGAAATATGTTTGATTTATAGTTTAAGTTAGTTGCACCAACAACTCCCAAAAATTTTAAAAATGTTAGAGATGTTTATTTTGAGATAACCAAAATGATGTTTATGGTCTAAGTTTCAGACGTACTGTCGTTTGACAAAGAAAAATATGTTTTATACAAGCGTTGTTTGACTCATCAGTTTCTATAACGTAACATTATTTTCATTTATACAGGGTGTTGCATTTAGGCGTGATGGAAAGTCAGAACATTTTGTTAAATGGATGTCATACCTTATTATGAATACTAAGGCAGTTGTCTTTCCAACTGTGTAATTTGTACCTGTGTAAAGTAAATAGTTTCTGAGATACTCAATTGTTTGTCAAGAAATTGGCAATTGCAGGCGTTTCTTAAAACTACATTAATGCTACATTTTTGCAGATATTGTCGTTAAAATTTTGTCACATAATAAGTAAACCCATAGCTAGATGCTGATGTCATGAAAAATTAGATGCGGTATATAGGGTGATCGTAGCATGCATTAGTTTTTAAACATTTTTAAATGGCTTTTTCTTGAGATTTCTAAACGGAACACCCTGCATATTATTTGCTAATTGAAATGTCCCTTCAGTTCTTTGTAATTTATATTCACTATATCGTATACCTATTTTTACTGGTTTTTGTGATATTTGTAATTTAAAGAATAGTATTCTATTTAGTATCTTAATATTGCTCTGTATACATATAGTGTGCTGGGTAGCCTGATGTAAAATATTCAAAGGGTTATAGAAGTATCCATTTAGAACCTATTTAACTAGATTTATTCATATAAAAAGTATTATGGTTATCAAGGTATTACACAATTGTAATAATAAGTATGTTTTACAATTTTTACAATCGTACAGCAAGTGAACCTGAAGACCTAGTAACTTCAGTTGGGCTCCGAAGTAAACCAGAAACAGTGTAATTTTAGGGGGACTATCGTGAAAAATTGTTCACCTGCATGAAAATTGTGCGGAGTCATTTCATTGTAATAGTTTGTGTGGTCATACACAAAAACAAACAAAAACGCTAAAACCTGTATTGATGAACTACGTTTGAGAACGGATTTGTATTCAGTACAAAAAACAACCAACAATATCTGCGTACTATTGTTAATTGGTTTAAAATAGGTTATTTCTCTGGAGATACAATTCAAAATTGGGATTATATGAATGATAGTATGAGTAATATTGATAATGTGAACGGAAAGTGGGTGAGCACATAGATCACATCAAAGAAAATCTGATTTTCAACACTGAGAAGTCAACAAATTTTAATTATAGTTAACCTAAAAATACAGAGTTTAGGGTTTACTTTAGCAGTAATTTGAAATTTTTAAGGGGCGTGTTCGGATGGCATACGATAGACAGCTAAATTTCCTTACAAAATGTCATATAACATTTTTAATAAGTTGATAACGGTAATATTTTGTATAAGGATCAAGCTGGTTAAATCGTTTCTAAATTATCTCTTCTATCGCCACTTGAAGAGTTTACATCAAACTACCAAATACCTTATTCACAGCAATATTAAAATTTACAATTGCATTACATTTCCGTTAAATTGCAAATATCACAAAAAAATAGTGACGTTTGGTGTATGACATACTAGATGTAAATTAGAGCAACATAAAGGGTTATTACAGCCAAAACATATTATACAGGGTATTCCATTAAAAAAAAACTCGAGAAAAAACCATTTGAAAAACATCAAAAATTTAGTAAGTTCAAGGAACCCTGTATAGTGTATCTAATGTCTTTGGATACTATCATCTACCTGCTGGCTTTGACTATTGGCTCACATGGTTTAAAGGCATAATCGGCAAAAATGTCGCTTTTATATAGTTTTTAAAAAGATCCTGCAACGGGCATATTTTGGAAGAACAGTTGAATACATCTGGAACTATTAACGCTGTGACTTAGGAACATATACGGTTGGATAAACAAATTTAGTAGTATTCATATAATAAAATATACGTACGTTCCATAAAAAATGTACATACTTTCCGTCACACCTAAATGCAACACCCTGTATAAATAAAAATAATTTCACACTATAGAAAATGGCGAGTCAAACAACTTTTGTATAAAATATTTTTTCTTTCTCAAACGACCTCCGGGATAGTAATAACTCTGAATAGCCTTGAATGTAACGAGAAAGGTATTTGTCGGGCAATTCCGTCATACGAAGATCGAAGAAGCAACCGTAGACACGTGTTTCGGACTATTAGTCCTCATCAGTACGGTATAGCCAAGGAGTAAGATGGCCACTCAATGAAAAAAAAACACTCAAATGGAGACCTAAAGGGGGTGTCGTGTCTACGGTTGCTTCTTCGATATTCGTATGACGGAATTGCCCGACAAATACCTTTCTCCTTATATATCTCACCGTTGATTAACCAGTTTTCCTCTTGAATGTAACATTAGGTACATGATTTAGTGTAATTTTTTGCATGTAAAATTACATTTAGTTTTTACTTTGTTAGCAAAATGACTACAAGCCGTTCTTTACTGATAATCTTGATGAATTTCAGTACAAAATAAAAAAAATAACGAAAATGATCAAAGTTTAGAAAATAAAAGTTGGCAACCCTAATTGTTGGTACAACTTGCTCAAATTATAAACAACAAAAAGATACAGACATGTTCTATCTGTGTAAGCACAACAAGTAATTTATTTCAACCTAAAACGACAAAGGATAATTCACACCGCAAACCACCCACAAAAAAAAAGTCCTGCTCAGTTCCTTGTATCCTTTAACACACTCATAACTATTCCCGAGTTGTGTCGCATAATTATACACGCTCGCTACGATTGTCCTACAAGAGAGATCCTCTTGTTAAACCAGGCATGCCCAGGTGTTGAAAATACAACTTGTGAGAACGACACCATACGACTATGTATATACACTATACAATCGTGAAGTATTCAAGCTGAAATCAACTCGGTTGCCGGTGAGAAAAATGACCACCGGAAGCACCAATAGGTGGCCCACCTAGAGTGCCGGTCCGTTTGTCTGCTATCGCCCCCTTAACGTTAGGGTTAAGGTGTCAAAACGATTCTAACACCTGTATAGGAAGTCGGCACGTCCATTCCACAGGAATGAACGTGCCGAATTATTGTGAACTATAGCACTAGAGATATACTTAAAAGCTAAAATAAGCACGTATATGACGGAATAAGCTTAAAAAACTTTGGAGATATCAACGTTAGATGAAGCGCGAAACCTCGATCTTTGAAAATGCATACAGTAGGAACAGTAGACGAGTGTTTACAAATTGAGAGTAATTACAATGCTCGAAAGGCAGTGGCGTTTCATTGTCAAGGTAGTCTAGTTGGCTGTCTGTGCGAATGCGTATGTGTGAAGCAACCTTGACCCTGTGGCACCTTGCTAATTGAGCAAAGTAAATAAATATCTCTCCCAACTTAGCAACAAATTATACAAAGATGATGACACTTTTCTCACAACAGCCGGTGTTATCAGCAATACCAATTTCCTGTGATTACTCATGTTATGAGTCACCTAGTCTGTGGTTTGTATTTTGCACGTACGCAACATTTATAATCTCACGTTCTTCGTTTTAGTGTTAAAAACTATATAAACACGACGAATATTGCCAAAAAATAAGCAAATATTGAGCATACGTATCAGTGATTCCATATTTACCTATTTCGTTACATTTCAGTGTTCCTGTCTTGTGAAAACTATTTACTCATTTACTTACTTAGAAAATGTTAATATTCATCACTTATAAAGAAATAAGGCTTGCATTCCGACGTTTTATAACGGCAACAGTTGGCATTTGTAAAATGTACAGGCGCTGCTAATAACGCAAGTACTGCAACGCAGTAAAATTAAACAACAGATAAAACTAAACACAAGATAAAATGAAACAACAGATTCATTATTAAATTCGCATTAAACGGACGTTTTACAGCCTGACAAACTAATAAAGAGAAATTCTTTCCTCTGTTGCATTCAAAGTAATAAATTATTTATTACATACCGAATAGATTACTTTATCACTATTATCGGCGTGAATCATTATTTCATTATTTTGCCTTCATACCTGACAAGCTGCCGTTGTGCAACAAAAAAAAATCCCATTTTTCAAATTTTTCCCATTACTTAAAAAATTCCCATTACTTAAAAATTCCCATTACTTAAAAATTCCCATTACTTAAAAATTCCCATTACTTAAAAATTCTCATTACTTAAAAATTCCCATTACTTAAAAATTCTCATTACTTAAAAATTCTTATTATTGAAAAAATTCGATTTCTAAATTTTACAAAATTTTCCTGATTGCTTACTTGGTTATATGATCTCGTAGATATGATGTGTCGACCGGTGGAATCTAACAGTCTTGATTACCAAAATACATCGAAAGTAGTCAGTACATGGGGGTAGAATTTACAACCTGAATCTAGGTGGTGTGTGGTATCATTGGAAAGATATTGTAATCAGAAACAACATTTGGTTGAAAACATTGTTTATAAATCATATGGTTTACGAAAGAAACCATGATCAGTTATGGCATCTGCATTTACTGTAATCATGACGATATACAGGCTGTCTCACGGAACTGGTATATTAAAGTTTCTCATGTTCTACTATTTCTTGAAACTTGAAATTTTGGAACTAGAATTTACTCGATCTGAGCTCTTCAGCTAAAATATTCTCAAGTTAACTGTCACGTCCGGTCACCGCAAGTGGGTATCAACTAAATATCACCAGTTTTGAGTGTTTTTTGATTTTACTATTTTTTTGGTGGTTTTCCCGGTTACGTTTAAAATTGAATATCATCTCGGTTATTATTGAAACTAGAAGTTTCATGATTGGTGGTCCAAAACTAGAAACATAACCAAATAAGACGATGTTTAGTTCATCATGATATCTTATACAGGGTGTTCAAAATTTACAACAATAATTGAATTTTTAAACGTAAAAAACTCATTTTTTTTCAAATGGAACACCCTGTATACCGATACGCCATTCGATAGGAAATCGTATTCTCTATCAATCAATATTAGGATTCCCTATATCTATCTTTAATAGTTTTAGAGATATTGTCAGTATAAAAGAATGCAAACTAAATACAATACGATTTATTCTTTATTTATAGGAATGTAACAACTTTGGAACAGCAGGAAAACAGAAAAATATTGAAAAGGTTTCTTAAAACTAAAATAATAGATTTGGGATATCTAACTTAAATTAAAACTTAATTATGTTGTTCGAAATGCTGCCCGTTCTTCAAAATCAAAAACACTGAAAAATGGTGATATTTAGGTATAGGGAACCCTTATTAAAAATGATGTATTTTAATACGTAGAAACCAAAAATAAAATTAAAATTATATCATTCCATTTAAAATAACAAAGTTGATACCGACTTCCGGTGACCGGACGTGACAGTTAACTTGAGAATATTTTAGCCGAAGAGCTCAGATCGAGTAAATTCTAATTCCAAAATTTCATGTTTCCAGAAATAGTAGAACTTGAGAAACTTCTAATGTACCAGTTCCGTGAGACACCCTGTATACAGCTGTAGTTTTATATTTAGTTAGTAGAGAAGGCAAGTGATATCCAACACGACCTAGGTATTATTTTGATATTCTAAAATTGGGCTGTGACTACTTCCGGTACATTCCGGAAATGAAAATTGTTATAATTTAGCTCTTCAGGATGATTTATAAATATACTGTTGATCAGCTAAAAGTGCAAAATTAACCACAGTGCAACGGAAGCTTGTCAAATTTCTATAACAGTAAAGCTTCCTAATTATGACGGACCATGTACCTCCAACATGCTCCAGCGATCGCTTCGAAATAATAAGGTAGTAAACTAGCACTCAAACCGTAAATTCCAAACAAAATCATTTCACACCTGACAAGCTGCCGTTGTGCCAAACAACCCCCACGAAGGGGTTGTTGGTACAACTTACCCAAATCACCCTATTTATTTTTTATTATTTTACTATCAAAATCATCGCAAAGCCCGTAACAATGCACCTTCTCAAAACCCATTGACCAAGAACTCAACGGCCAAACTCCGGTATTCGCAAAATACCGGACTCGCCTCTACACACAACCAGCTCCGCAAGAAATAACCGAGCCTAGCTACGAATGAAGAACGAAGACCGACGAGCGACCGATCAGATCTCCAAGCCCACTCCATACCCACGCTCCATCTCACTCCAACCTCGTACCAAACCAACCACCGAACCATCGTCTCTCTCGCTCCAGCACCGTTTTTTGCCCCGACCGAACCACCGAGCTCCATGGCGCGGGGCAAGAGGAGACACCTCGAACCAAGCACGTCCACTACCAGAGTCTAGTGGCCTTGCCAGCACCGCTCTTCAGTCTCGCAGAGCCACCAGCCGCGTACGGTCATGTCAGACAATTATGCGAACCACGAACGTTCTTCGCAATGCACGGTCCAAGTTTTGTGATGTGCGCGGTGTTGTTCGGCACGGTGTTCGGCGTGTTATCGGCTTCGCTCAGCAAGGCCCTAAGGTACGAAGCTCCCGACGACTGTAAGTCGTTCGCGGACGAACACGGCATACCAGACGCCGTAGCGCTGATCTGCAGAGTGAGGACCATCAACAGCGAACTGGACAAGACCAATTTCAGCATCATCCAAGCCCAGCACACGGTCAAACTGAGATTGGAGTGCGATGATTTGTTCTATCAGAGCTCCTTGAGCGCCGGGAGCTTCTCAAACTTGATAGAACTGAGGGATCTATCGATAGAGTACTGCAAAATCGGGAATCTATCCCAAGGGGCCTTCAAAGGACTGAAGGAACTTCGGAATCTAACTGTGAAGACCCATAACACCGACTGGTCGGCTATGACCCTTAAAGTTTCACCTAACATCTTCACAGACGAACTTCGACTGTTAGAACGCCTGGATTTAGGAGAAAACAACATCTGGAACCTCCCAGAAGGGATACTATGCCCCCTCTCAGCTTTGGAGGTCCTAAACCTAACTCACAACCGAATCCGCGAGGTCTCTTCCTTCAAATTCGCTCAACAATCCTCGGAGAGGTGTGGAGAAAAGATCAGGATCCTCGATTTATCAAAAAACAAAATCGACAACCTATCCTCCGGGCAACTATCAGGACTCTCCTCCTTGCAGAAGCTTTACATCCAAGAAAACGGTCTAACCCACCTCGCCGATAGAGCCTTAGAAGGACTATTCAGCCTGAAGATCCTCAAACTATCCAACAACCGCCTCGTCAGCCTCCCACCTGAGCTCTTCGCTGACACCAGAGAGATAACCGAACTATACCTAAGGAACAACTCAATCAACGTTCTAGCTCCAGGACTATTCAACGAGCTATCCCAATTATTAGTCTTAGATTTATCGCAAAACGAGCTAACGTCAGACTGGATTAACGCTCCAACCTTTGAGGGATTAGTCCAATTAGTAGTGCTCGATCTAGCGTATAACAGGATAC
The DNA here is from genome assembly GCA_963966075.1 of Aphodius sticticus. Classification (NCBI taxonomy): domain Eukaryota; kingdom Metazoa; phylum Arthropoda; class Insecta; order Coleoptera; family Scarabaeidae; genus Aphodius; species Aphodius sticticus. The sequence goes on from OZ014511.1 coordinate 3,018,278, forward strand.
AAAAAATCGAACAATCAGTCTTCAGGGCAATGTACAGCTTACAAATCCTTCAGTTGAACCATAACTTCATCGAATACATCCCGGAAAATACCTTTTCGGAGTTGTTGAACGTGCACACCCTCAACATGTCAAATAACCGCTTGACTAGGATCGAAAGTGACACATTTAGTGGATTACGAGTCCTATCAATCCTAGATCTAGAAAGCAATAGAATCTCCTCTATCCACCCTGAAGCACTACTGAACTCATCAGCTTTAAAAATGCTGATTCTAAACGAGAATAAGGTCTCTCGAGTTCCAGAAGCCATATCCAACGTTCCTAACTTAATCCACCTCGACTTAGGAAAGAACCACATCAATTTCTTAAGTGAAGACACCTTTGGAGAGATGAAGCACCTATCTGGTTTGAGACTGACCGATAACTACATCACAAACATCACGAAAGGTGTCTTCAATAAGCTTCCTAACTTGAAAGCTTTGAATTTAGCAGCGAATAAGATCCAGAAGGTTCAACCAGGTTCCTTTGACGCCAATCAAAACTTGGAGACGATCAGACTGGATACTAATTACCTCAGTGATATAAACGAGTTATTCGCGAAGCTTCCAAACTTGATTGGACTGAACATCTCGGACAACCAACTGAAATGGTTCGATTATGCCCAAATCCCAACAAGTCTAAAATTGTTGGACATTCAAGCTAACCAAATCGAAGAGCTGGGTAACTATTTCGAGATAGAATCCTCACTATCCCTGATATACTTCGACGCGAGCTCTAATCGACTAACAGAAATCACCGGAAGTGCCATTCCGAATAGTGTACAAACCTTGCTGTTAAACAACAACGAAATCTCCAAAGTCCAGTCGTACACGTTCTTCAAAAAACCGAACCTGACCAAGGTTGAATTCGCCGGGAATAAGATCACCAGTCTCGACCAAAACTCCTTAAGGATATCAGCGGTACCTCCAGAGAAAGAATTACCAGAGTTTCGTATAGACAACAACCCGTATCAGTGCGATTGCTCCATGGAGTGGCTCCAAAAAGTTAACGCCGGAAACCGGGCTAGGACCCAACCGAAACTGACCAACATGGAGAACATCTACTGCCAGCTCATGTACAACCGAGGGAGGTCCTATTTACCACTCCTGGAGGTCGCGCCGTACCAATTCTTGTGCACCTACGAGACGCATTGCTTCGCGCTTTGTCACTGCTGCGATTTCGACCACTGCGACTGCGAGATGATCTGCCCTTATAACTGTACTTGTTATCACGACCAATCATGGTCTGCAAATGTCGTGGATTGCTCTTCGAGGGGGTACCAGGAAAAGTTACCAGACCAAATACCCATGGATGCCACGCAGCTGTATTTAGATGGTAACGACTTAAGGGCTTTGAATAGTCATGCGCTGATCGGTCGAAAAAGGCTGAAGATCTTGTATTTGAACGACTCGAACATAGAGACGATACAGAATAGGACTTTTAATGGCTTAAAGGAGTTGGAGGTGTTGAGGTTGGATGGAAATAAGTTGACGGAGTTGCGAGGGTATGAATTCGAGGGTTTGGAAGGGTTGAAGGAGGTGTATTTACAACATAACAGAATTTCTGGGATACTAAACACCACCTTTTCTCATCTGAGGTTGTTGAAAGTGCTAAGGCTGGACCATAATCGTCTACTAGACTTCAGCATCTGGAATCTACCTATTAGCTTGTTGGAAGTGACGTTATCCTTCAATCCTTGGTCCTGTGAGTGCGAATTCAGCGAAAAACTCCGCGAATGGATGATCAAGGGTGACGCCGTCATCGACGTGAGTGACGTGAGGTGCCTTTACAACACCAGCGAGTTAGACTTTTATAGTGACTCTACGTTTAGTGACAATCCTGAGTTCGGTTTCTTCGTGTTCAAAAACGATTCTGCTTGCACCGGCGCGGCGAGCATGGACAATAGCATCAACGGGAACCTAACAGCGACTAAGACAATCCTCAAGCATCACGTGATGGACTACATGCCGTTGTTAGTGATAACCCTTGCGGTTTTCGCGGTTATAGTGACCGTAATCCTGTTCGTGTTCATCTTCAGACAAGAACTAAGAGTGTGGTTCCACGCGAAGTTCGGAGTGCGACTGTTCGGGAACTCTAACGACTTAGAAAGAGACGATCGTGAGAAACTATTCGATGCCTTCATCAGTTACAGTTCCAAGGACGAAGCATGGGTAGCTGAGGTCCTAGCACCAGCCTTAGAACCGAACTACAAACTCTGTCTGCACTACCGCGACTTCCCCGTCGGTGCCTTCCTAGCAGACACCATAGTCCAAGCTGTGGAGTCCTCCAGAAGGACCATAATGATACTTTCGGAGAACTTTATCAAATCAGAATGGTGCAGGTTCGAATTCAAGTCAGCCCATCACCAGGTCCTCCGGGATCGTCGAAAACGCTTAATCGTAGTGCTCCTAGGCGAGGTCCCCCAAAAGGACCTAGACCCCGATATACGCCTCTACTTAAAAACAAACGTCTATCTTCAATCGGGTGAAAAATTATTCTGGGAAAAGCTCAGATACGCGCTTCCGGATGTTCCTAACAATCAGCGACGAAGAAATTCAGCGAGAGGGCCTCACGTGCACCATCACGTCCACAGGCACGCTAGAGGACAGCCGCCAGGACCTGGGAATCCTCAGAGGACGGTCGCGATACACATATGATGCGATACACGTATGATGTGATACCCTGTGCAATTCGGGTTAGAAAAAGAAAATTTATTGTGATAATCAAGGGTGCGATGTGCGCGAGTGTTTTTGTGTTTTTTGTTTAGGATGGATGGTTGTGTGAGCGCCCCCTTGGATTCCTTGGATATTTTGTAAATATTTTTTTGTATTATATTGCCCGCGTACTGTTCTAGTAAGTCCATCCCACGTGAAAGCGAACCTATTTTTATTATTATTTTATTATTATTATCGATTGACTTGAATGGATCGGTGGTGATCCGTGTGTACATAATTATATATATTTTTCTAGATTTATACAGATATTTATTGATTTAGTTGACGAATTCGGACTGAGAATTTCATTGTATGTATGCGCGTGTGGAAAATCCGAAAAATAATAATAATAAAGTCTGAATGTAACAAAGTAACGATCTAGTTTTATTTATTTGTTTTACTTTTAAATCTAAAAGAATTAAAGAATGAAAATTAAATAAAAGACACGTGAGAACAAAACTGTAACAGTGTAAAAAGTTGTTAACCGCAGTATTAGTAACAAAACATTTTCGGCGAAATAGATATAAAATAGGTAAGTACGACTTTATAAGTAGCTTTATAACTATTTTGGGGGCCCGGAGAATACAATATCCTCTGACGCTCGGTAAAAACTGAAAATTTATATAGAAAATTGCAGCATTTGTTTTTCAACACAATTAATAATCATCCAGAATTAAAAGTAGTTTATTATAAAGTTGGTCCCATTGCAATACGATCATTAGTTTCCGAGATATCACTCCTTTTATCACCAGTTGCAGTTAGCCATGACTGTATAAAATTTTACATATCTCTGAAACCGTACATAATAGACCTAGCGTGTTTGGGTGTTTGGTCCATTTAAAAGGAAATTTGATGTGTTCTTCAAATATCAACATGAAAAAAAAGTTATATATATTTTGGGTCCTGCACGCCACTTTTTAGGTTATTTAATAAAACTAAATAAGTTCTGATGGATATTTTTCAATAAACCTCGTCGGAGAACACAATATCCTCTGACGCTCGGTAAAAACTGATAATTTTTATAGAAAATTGCAGCATTCGTTTTTCAACAAAACTAATTATTAATAATCATCCAGAATTAAAAATGGTTTATTATAAAGTTGGTCCCATTGCAATACGACCATTAGTTTACGAGATATCACAGTTTTTATTTTCAGTCGCAGTTAGCCATGACTGTATAAAATTTTGCTTATCTCAGAGACCGTACATAATAGACCTAGCGTGTTTGGGCTCAAATAAAAGGAAATTCGATGTATTCTTCAAATTTCAGAATAAAAAATAGTTAGACATGTTTCGGGAGCCTGCACGGCACTTTTTAGGTTATTTAATTAACTAAACAAGTTCTGATGGATATTTTTCAATAAACCTCGTCGGGGAACACAATATCCTCTGACGCTTGGTAAAAATTGAAAATTTATATAGAAAATTGCAGCATTTGTTTTTCACAAAAATTAATTAATAATCATCCAGAATTAAAAGTAGTTTATTATAAGGTCCCATTGCAATACGACCATTAGTTTACGAGGTATCACAGTTTTTATTACCAGTCGCAGTTAGCCATGACTATAAAATTTTGCATATCTCAGAGACCGTTCCTAATAGACCTAGCGTGTTTGGGCTCAAATAAAAGGAAATTCGATGTATTCTTCAAATATCAAAATAAAAAATAGTTAGACATGTTTCGGGGGCCTGCACGCCACTTTTTAGGTTATTTAATAAACTGATGCTTTTTTTTCAATAAACCTCATCGGAAAACCCAATATCCTCTGACGCTCGGTAAAAACTCAAAATTTATATAGAAAATTGCAGCATTTGTTTTTCAACAAAACTAATTAGTAATCATCCAGAATTAAAAGTAGTTTATTATAAAGTTGGTCCCATTGCAATACGACCATTAGTTTACGAGATATCACAGTTTATATTACCAATCGTAGTTAGCCATGACTGTATAAAATTTAGCATATCTCAGAGACCGTACATAATAGACCTACCGTGTTTGGGCTCATTTAAAAGGAAATTCGATGTATTCTTCAAATATCAACATACAAAATAGTTAGAACTATTTTGGGGGCCTGCACGCCACTTTTTAGGTTATTTAATAAACATGCGAGAACAAAACTGTAACAGTGAAAGAGAGTTGTTAGCCGCGGTATTAGTAATAAAACATTTTCTACGTATAAGGTATAAAATAGGTAAGTACGACATTATAAGTAGCCTTACCAACTCTTAACAAATCATGGAACCGCGAGCAAAACTCGAGGTCACAACACGAAAGAATTCCTGCCTTGTTAACAAGTTATTCCGCTAGGGTACAATTATTTTTAATTCAATTCCGCCCATCTGAGCTCGAACTATTTATCACATTCGTACCACGTACATAAATCAGAACACCAAACTAGCAATACGAATCATTCTAAGCAATTCTTATCGTCAAGAAAAATCACAAAACAAACAATTCAAACCGCAAAAGCGGTCCTTTAAATTTCTCCTTAAAAAGAAATAACCTTTCCGGTGTATCTCTTGATGGTTTCGAGCATTTTTCCTTGAAGAAGTTGGTCGAGTTTGAGAGACTTAAGAAGGAAGAGAGATGGATGGTTTGAAGTGAGACCGGTCCCTCTTGCGGTGGATTACCGAAGCTTGAACGGTTGGGTACTTATTATGTGCTGCTTAAGCCGCTGGTTTCTTCTAGGCAAAGACTAAGACGACAGGTAACACGAACATAAGGTTTCTCCCTAGGTATTAGGTATTTAAAATTTGTGATTGTAAGGAATACTGTAATATAATGAGTCCTGTAATATGCAGAATTTTAAATTCTTAATAATATTTTATGATATCAACTTTTGGAAAAATGCACGTTTTCATATTAATTTCAAAATAAACAGTGGATAATAGCCTAATACAAGTTGATATGAAAACAATTACAGTTACAATTTTAACTTTTATATATGGAAGAAACGTATCTTTCAATTTCTAACCCCATTAACGAAGTTTGTCTCTAGCGTGGGACACGCTGTATATAATAGGTAAAACAAGATAAAAATCTGTATAAGCTCGATCACGGTCGATTGTCTTGAATGACTACTGTCGATTGTTACTTGAACAGTTATTGTCCATTATTATTAAGTCGTGGTACTAGGAAAATGCATTTAAAAGTCAAATGGATATTTCTTGCAAATTAAATGCAAATGGAGCAATACTCCGCGAGAAGGTTATAAATAATTTATTAGGAATTGTCTCCGAGCTCAAGAGCAGTCGTTAAGAAACTTATTACTTACTTACTCGAATATCTCAGATAAGATAACGCATAATGTTTCTTGTCGCCGTTAGTTTTACAACTTTTTTTGTTCCAGTTTTTTAAATTCTTTCTAAGAATTATGTAGTTACTTTCGCTTATGTTGTTATATAGATATTTTAAATTAATGATAAAGGTTGTTCTGGTTGATATGATTTATTTGAATCAATTAGCAGTCAATAAGTCAGAGTTATTCTAATAACTCTGTGCGAATTATACCTACTCTGCGAAAATTATATATCAGATCCGTAGTTGTTTTAATTCCAAATTACAACAAATGAATAACCGTCAAGAATGAAAAATAGTTTATTATAAAGTTGGTCCCATCGTGATACGACCACTAGTTTCCGAGATATCACATTTTTAAATATCAGTCTCAGTTGGCCATGACAGAATACAATTTCGCATATCTCAGAAACCGTACATAATAGACCAAGCGTGTTTGGGCTCATTTAAAAGGGTATTTAATGTATTCTTCAAATATCAACATAAAAAATAGTTTTGGGGGCCCGCACGCCACTTTTTAGGTTATTTAGTAAACAAAACAAGTTCTGATGCACATTTTTCAATAAACCTCGTCGGAAAACACAATATCCTCTGACGCTCGGTAAAAACTAAAAATTTATATAAAAATTGCGTCATTTGTTTTTCAACAAAACTAACTAATAATCATCCAGAATTAAAAGTAGTTTATTATAAAGTCCGTCCCATTGCAATACGACCATTCGTTTCGGAGTTATCACTGTTTTTATTACCAGTCGCAGTTAGCCATGACTGTATAAAATTTTGCGTATCTCAGAAACCGTACATAATAGACCCAGCGTGTTTAGGCTCATTTAAAAGGAAATTTGGTGTATTCTTCGAATATCAACATAAAAAATAGTTAGACATATTTTGGGGGCCTGCACGCCATTTTTTAAGTTATTTTATAAACTAAAAATGGTCTGATGTATATTTTTCAATAAACCTCGTCGGAAAACACAATATCTCCTGACGCTCGGTAAAAACTAAAAATGTATATAGAAAATTGCAGCATTTGTTTTTTCTACAAAACTAATTAATAATCATCTAGTATTAAAAGTAGTTTATTATAAAGTTGGTCCCATTGCAATACGACCATTAGTTTCCGAGATATCAGAGTTTTTATTACCAGTCTCAGTTGGCCATGACTGTATAAAATTGTGCATATCTCAGAGACCGTACATAATAGACCTACCGTGATTGGGCTCATTTAAAAGGAAATTTGATGTATTCTTCAAATATCAACATAAAAAATAGTTAGACATGCTTCGGGGGCCTGCACGCCACTCTTTAGGTTATTTAATAAACTAAAAAAAGTTCTGATGCATATTTTTCAATAAACCTCGTCGGAAAACACAATATCCTCTGACGCCCGGTAAAAACTGAAAATTTATATAGAAAACAGCATTTGCGTTTTCAACAAAACTAATTAATAATCATCCAGAATTAAAAGTAGTTTCTTATAAAGTTGGTCCCATTGCTATACGACCACTAGTTTCCGAGATATCACATTTTTATTACCAGTCTCAGTTGGCCATGATAGAATACAATTTGGCAGATCTCAGAAACCGTACATAATAAACCTAGCGTGTTTGGGCTCATTTAAAAGGAAATTTGATGTATTCTTCAAATATAAACATAAAAAATAGTTTGACATGTTTTAGGGGCCTTCACGCCACTTTTTAGATTATTTAATAAACTAAGTAAGTTCTGATGAATATTTTTCAAAAAACCTCGTTGGAAAACACAATATCCTCTAAAGCTCGGTAAAAACTGAAGATTTATATAGAAAATTGCAACATTTGCTTTTCAACAAAACTAATTAATAATCATCCAGAATTAAAAGTAGTTTTTTATAAAGTTGCAATACGACCGTTAGTTTCCGAGATATCACAGTTTTTATTACCAGTCGCAGTTAGCCACGACTGTTTAAAATTTAGCATATCTCATAGATCGTACATAATAGACCTAGCGTGTTTGGGCTCAAATAAAAGGAAATTTGATGTATTCTTCAAATATCAACATAAAAAATCGTTAGATATGTTTTGGGAGCCTGAACGCCACTTTTTAGGTTATTTAATAAACAGAAAAGTTCTGATGCATATTTTTCTATAAACTTCGTCGGAAAACACAATCCTCTAACGCTCGGTAAAAACTGAAAATGTATATAGAAAATTGCAGCATTTATTTTTCAACAAAACTAATTAATAATCATCCAGAATTAAAGTAGTTTATTATAAAGTTGGTCCCATTGCAATACAACCATTAGTTTCCGAGATATCACAGTTTTTATTACCAGTCTCAGTTGGCCATGACTGTATAAAATTGTGCATATCTCAGAGACCGTACATAATAGATCTAGCGTTTTTGGGCTCAAATAAAAAGAAATTCTATGTATTCTTCAAATATCAACTAAAAACAGTTATAAATCGCCTTATGTTGTTACATACATATTTTGAACTAATATAATAAAGGTTGTTCTGGTTGATATGATTTATTTGAATCAATTAATCGTCAATAAGTCAGAGCTATCTAACTAATAACTGCGTGCGAATTATACTCTGCTGAAATTATCTGGTATATCAGTTCTGTAGTTGTTTTAATTCCAGACAATTAGCCAGTTGGTTTCTTGTGGTGTCCGGGCAAGCTGTTGACTACAATTCTCCGCCATTAATTTTCTGGCCTAGGGCAAATTAGAAGACGGCTGTACCGCTGCCTGTTAGCCAGTTCATAAAATCTCGAAGTTGTCTCTTATAAACTACGCGGTAAAAAAAACTAGAAACAGCGCGCAGCGCTAATAAACGACCACAATGAGAATGTGGATGCGACCATTGTCAGCGGTACTAAAACCCCACCAAGTTTCTCGAGGTTACTACTTACTATAATAACAGAGTTTAATAACGAACATGTTGAAACGGACACGTTTCAATTTCCAACAATGCTAGAGATGCCATCATAATCGATTTCAGCTGCAAAAACATAACTGGAAACAGGACTTTCCTCAAATACACTCCACAAGAAAAGGAAGTTATAATAAGATGTTACTTGAAATTACCTTTGTCCTTAACAGTCAAGTACATAATTACCTGTTTTATGACCGAGAACAGGTTAAGTATTAAATTTGAGCATTGAGAATGATGATTTTCTTAGCTGTATTACGATTTGGGTAAGTTGTACCAACAACCCCTTCGTGGGGGTTGTTTGGCACAACGGCAGCTTGTCAGGTATGAAGGAAACATAATATAGAATTTGACTATATTAAACACACTCTACAACTGAAAAAGAATTGTTAGCTATGATATGAGCAGTGAAACATTTTTACTTCTTACAAAGCTATTTACATTTTTCTACGATCTACAAGTAACTCTAACGAACTCCCATATTAATTCAAGTCATAAGATCCATGATCTATAGCTACGGCGATCACACGCACCAGCATTAAATATCAACATCCTGCTTTTGACAAATCTCCAAGCCACCTAACGCTACTAAAAACCAGACTTAACCTAACTTTACCATGCCACAACATAATCCAAACTTATTGACATATTCTACGTGTAGACTACGTACACTCGGCTCATTTCCGATCGCACAGTTGAGTGACGATGTACCGTCAAAAGTATTGCTTCTAATTAATGCCCAGGTGGAAAAACAGATGACGACGAGCGAACCGCCCAAAAAAAATGAGCGTAACTCCGTAATAAATTGAGCCCGGACCGGCTTATGTTTGAAAAATCGTTAGCGCTAATGCCGCAACCAATTACCGACCAGTTACGATACTAATTTTATGCAGATTAGAAGTCCCACAGATATGGACGGTCCGTGTGTATGTGTGTGTGTGTGTGTGTGTGTGCGTGTGTGGAAAGCCTGGCATCCTTAATGTCGTCATCTAAGCAGATTAAACCTGATCTGTTTTCATTATACCGCCTCTAGATGTGGAATTTCTATGTTTATATTCGATATTAAATCGGATTAACTATATCATTATAAATTGTGGGGATTATTTAAAAAAAAAAATCTTAATAATATTTTATTCTCGACGAAACAAATGAATAATCGTCAAGAATTAAAAACGGCTTATTATAAAGTTGGTCCCATCACGATACGACCTTTAGTTTCCGAGATATCACAGTTTTTATTACCAGTCGCAGTTAGCCATGACTGTATAAAATTTTGTATATCTCAGAAACCGTACATAATAGACCTAGCGTGTTTGGGCTCATTTAAAAGAAAATTTGATGTATTATTCAAATATCAACATAAAAAATAGTTACACATATTTTGGGGGCCTGCACGCCACTTTTTAGGTTATTTAAAAAACTAAAAAAGTTCTGATGCAAATCTTTCAATAAACCTCGTCGGAAAAAAAAAATCTCCTCTGACACTCGGTAAAAATTGAAAATTTATATGTAAAACTGCAGTATTTGTTTTTCAACAAAATTAATTAATAATCATCCAGAATTAAAAGTAGTTTATTATAAAGTTGGTCCCATTGCAATACGATCATTAGTTTCCGAGATATCACACTTTTTATTACCAGTCGCAGTTAGCCATGACTGTATAAAATTTGGCATATCTCAGAAACCGTACACAAACCGACCTAGCGTGTTTGGGCTCATTTAAAAGGAAATCTGACGTATTCTTCAAATATCAACATAAAAAATAGTTATAAATATTTTGGGGGCCTGCGCGCCATATTTAGTTTATTTAATAAACTAAACAAGTTCTGATGCATATTTTTCAATAAACCTCGTCGGAAAGCACAATATCCTCTGACGCTCGGTAAAATCTGAAAATTTACATGAAAATTGCAGCATTTGTTTTTCAACCAAACTAATTAATAATCGTCCAGAATTAAAAGTAGTTTATTATGAAGTTGGTCCCATTGCAATACGACCATTAGTGTCCGAGATATGACAGTTTTTATTACCAGTCCCAGTTAGCCATGACTGTATAAAATTTTAATTATCTCTGAAACCGTACATGATAGACCTAGCGTGTTTGGGCTCATTTAAGAGGAAATTTGATGTATTCTTCAAGTATCAACATAAAAAATAGTTGGAAATATTTTGGGGGCCCGCAAGCCAGTTTTTAAATTATTTAATAAACCAAAAACGTTCTGGTGCATATTTTTCAATAAACCTCGTCGGAAAACACAATATCCTCTGACGCTCGGTAACAACTGAAAATTTATATAGAAAATTGCAGCATTTGTTTTTCAACAAAACGTATTAATAATCATCCAGAATAAAAAGTAGTTTATTATAAAGTTGGTCCCATTGCAATACGACCATTAGTTTCCGAGATATCACAGTTTTTATTACTAGTCGCAGTTAACCATGACTGTATACAATTTTGCGTATCTTTGAAACCGTACATCATAGACCTAGCGTGTTCGGGCTCATTTAAAAGAAAATTTGATGTAGTCTACAAATATCAACATAAAAAATAGTTTGAAATATTTTGGGGGCCCGCAAGCCAGTTTTTCAATTATTTAATAAACCAAAAACGTTCTGGTGCATATTTTTCAATAAACCTCGTCGAAAAACACAATATCCTCTGACGCTCGGTAAAAACTGAAAATTTATATAGAAAATTGCAGCATTTGTTTTTCAACAAAACTAATTAATAATCATCCAGAATTAAAAGTAGTTTATTATAAAGTTGGTCCCATTGCAATACGATCATTAGTTTCCGAGATATCACTCTTTTTATTGCCAATCGCAGTTAGCCATGACTGTATTAAATTTTCCATATCTCAGAAACCGTACATAATAGACCTAGCGTGTTTGGGCTCATTTAAAAGGAAATTTAGTGTATTCTTCAAATATCAACATAAGAAATAGATAGAAATTATTTGAGGGCCTACACGCCACTTTTTAGGTTATTTAATAAACTACAAAAAGTTCTGATGCATATCTTTCAATAAACCTCATCGGAAAACACAATATCGTCTGACGCTCGGTAAAAACTGAAAACTTATATAGAAAATTACAGCATTTGTTTTTCAACAAAACTAATTAATAATCATCCAGAATTAAAAGTAGTTTATTATAAACTTGGTCCCATCGCGATAACACCATTAGTTTCCGAGATATCTCAGTTTGTATTCCCAGTCGTAGTTAGCCATGATTGTGTAAAATTTTGCATATCTCAGAAACCGTACATAATAGACCTAGCGTGTTTGTGCTCATTTCAAAGGAAATTCGTTATATTCTTCAAATATCCACATAAAAACTTATTATAATTATTTTGGGGTCCCGCAAGCCACCTTTTCGGTACGTAAATTCTCGACCACTAAATTATTTAATAAACTAAAAAAGTTCCGTTGCGTATTTTTCAATAAATCTCGTCGGCAAACACAATATCCTCTCTTGCGCTCCGGTAGAAACTCAAAATTTATGTAGAAAATTGCCGCAAGAGCAATAAGTTACAGTGTCCGAGGTAATGCGGCCCCATCGCGCGATGATAAAGAGCATTTTGGGGGCCTCCGCGCCAGGTCAACGGATCCCATTAAGCGGACGAGCACATAAATTTCTACTCTTGAGGTATTTATGGCCGCATGAAGTTTATACGTTTTTTATTGAAATTTTGGTAGGCAGTACGCTGCGGCGGACGCGAAACTATTACGAATAGAATGCCGTTATAGTCGTTTGAGTTACAAGAGCGGTGCCATTTAGTCCAAGCGATTCGAAGTAATGACATTTTTTGTACCACAAAAAAAAACGTGACGCTCACGCGATTTGCATAATTATAAGCTATTTATCAAGTGGACAACACAAATGGCAATAACAAAAAACGCAAACATTACTTAAAAAACTATTGTGTTAAAGAGGAATTAATTCTTAAATAAGTATAATATCGTTAAGAATTAAAAGTAGTTTAAGATAGCGTTGGTCCCATTGCGATCGGAGCAATAGTTTTCGAGATATCTTAGTTTTTATGATCGGTCGCAGTTGGCTGTGACTATAAAAAATTGTGTATATCTCCGAAACCGCTTATGATAGACCTATCGTGTTTGGGCTCAATTAAAAGGAAATTTTGTGCGTTTTTCAGTAGATAATATAAAAAAAATACTAAATGCAAAGTAAATTTTTTTGTTGAAAAATATACAAAATCAATTCATAAATTCATCAAGAATTAAAACCAGTATACAATAACGTTGGTTCCAGTGTGATACACCTATTAGTTTCCGAGATATTAAATATTCTATCACCAGTCGCGGTTGGCCATGACGCGATAAATTTTTGCGTACCTCAGAAACTATTCAAGATAAACCAGGCGTGTTTGGGCTCATTTAAAAGGGAATTTTGTGTGTTTTTCAATAGATATTATACAAAAAGACTAAATGTAAAACAATTTGTCTGGTTGAAAAATATACAAAATAAATTAATAAATTCATCAAGAATTACAACCAGTAAACAATAAAGTTGGTCCCAGTGCGATACACCTGTTAGTTTGCGAGATATTAAATATTTTATCACCAGTCGCGGTTGGCCATGACGCGATAATTTTTTGCGTATCTCAGATACTATTCAAGATAAACCAGGCGAGTTTGGGCTCATTTAAAAGGGAATCTTGTGTGTTTTTCAATAGATAATATACAAAAGACTAAATGCAAAATTATAATGATTTTATGAATTTATTTTGTATATTTTTCAAGAAAAGTTAAGAATTAAAACCAGTATACAATAAAGTTGTTCCCAGTGCGATACACCTATTAGTTTCCGAGATATTAAATATTTTATCACCAGTCGCGGTTGGCCATGACGCGATAATTTTTTGCGTATCTCAGAAACTATTCAAGATAAACCAGGCGAGTTTGGGCTCATTTAAAAGGGAATCTTGTGTGTTTTTCAATAGATAATATACAAAAAGACTAAATGCAAAACAATTTTTTTTGTTGAAAAATATACAAAAGAAATCCATAAAATCATTAAGAATTAAAACCAGTATACAATAACGTTGGCTCCAGTGTGATACACCTACTAGTTTCCGAGATATTAAATATTTTATTACCAGTCTCGGTTGGCCATGACGCGATAATTTTGTGCGTATCTCAGAAACTATACAAGATAAACCAGGCGTGTTTGGGCTCATTTAAAAGGGAATTGTGTGTGTTTTTCAATACATAATATACAAAAAGACTAAATGCAAAACAATTTTTTTTGTTGAAAAATACACAAAATCAATTCATAGAATCATTAAGAATTAAAACCAGTATATAATAACGTTGGTTCCACTGTCATACACCTATTAGTTTCCGAGATATTAAATATTTTACCGCCAGTCGCGGTTGGCCATGACGCGATAAATTTGTGCGCATCTCAGAAACTATACAAGATAAACCAGGCGTGTTTGGGCTCATTTAAAAGGGAATTTAGTTTACTTTGATATTACAATAATAAAATTTCGATAAAACCGAAATTTAGCGCCGATTTGACCAAAAAACCTTTCCGGTGACTAAAATTATTTTTTTTTGTTCTCGTTATTTCTCGCTAATTAGGCGGAGAGGAAACATTCCCGGCAATAATAATTCGCACAAGATCGTCGCGGATAAGATTTTTTTCTGTTCGTCGCTTTGCGGGCAATAAAAACGTCCCGACAAGTTAATATTCCTTCAGATTGATCGTAAATTTAAGTAAATTAAGATAGCGTGGCGTCTTTATAGCCGCCGGAATTGACGACAAGGTCGCAGGCTTCTACAATTCTTTCCCGAGCTCCGAAAATTAGCATATTAAAGACGCTTGTTACGCGATAAACAAACCCAAGAAAAAATACCAGAAATTTGAGAAATAGGAAAATTCCCGTTGTTTAAAAAATCCCATTATATAAAAATCCCACTGTATAAAAATCCCATTATTTAAAAATCCCATTATTTAAATTTCCCATTTCTCAAACGGATCGAATTTTCTATTAAACCTCTCTTCAATAGAACCCCGGTAATTTTAATTATATCGCAGGTGTCGGTTTCACTTTGCCGGTCGCGTCGCTTAATTCATCTGCGATTTCTACGATAGCAGCGCCTCGCAGCGGCAAAGGCGGTAATCTCGCCTCAACAGAGAAATACTGGATCGACTCGAACTGGTATTGAAATCTCCCATAAACGGCTATGCGAACGCGTTTGTTGTATTATTCTCTATGCTAGGAAACTGGCGGCGTTGACGGAGTGAATCAGTGGCGTACGTATGCCTGGGGAAATTATTTTAGTTCAAATTATGGTATCTGTCGTATTTTTATTGGTGAAATTATACCATATCTTCTGTTGTGCCAAACAGCCCCCATGAAGGGGTTGTTGGTACAAATTTTTTGTCTGAAATGTTTTACTGATTATTTTTTGACGTTTCTTAAAACCAATGAAATGCTTCTTTATTCGTCACAAGGGTAAGTTTCAACCAATTATGTCATTATTATAGTGGGAATAAATCTCTTGTGATTATTCTCGGGAATAATCACTGTAGCTTTTATTTGCCTAGCAACTGTCAGATACTTGTCAAAATAATTACTTAATTGTGTCAACGCGAAATGGGTGAAAGTCATCGGTTTAGTACCTTTTCTAATGCAGAAATTACAAAAAAGATTTTAGAAACTACTTCGAAAAATACTCTAATAAGTAATCAGTCTATATGGAGACAATTTAAGACCTTCACCAAAGAAAGAAATTATATTCTGGATCAATCTACTACAACAGCTACTCTGGCATTGATTTTAAAAGATTGGGCTTATAACATGAAAAGAAAAGACGGAAATGATTATAAAGAAGCAGTAATAAAGACAATGTGGAATAAAACGGCAAAATTAGTTCAAGAACTTTACTTTAATAAGTATAACAGGTCCTTTGATCCTTTCCATGATATAGAATTCAGAAATGCTCGGAATGCAAGAGATGCAAAAAGAAAAATTTTACAAAAACATCCTGAAAAGCACAAACAAAGTTCTGTGGCACTTTCTAATACAGAATTGTTGCAAATTTTTAACTATTGGAACGAAGATACACCTTGTGGATTGCAAAGAAAGTTTTTTCACGTTGCATCGTATGAACTAGCTTGGAGGGGAGGAGAAGCTACGAAATGTTTAGAACATTATTTTAAAAAAGAAACCGACATAAAAAGATTAAACACTGGCCGCATTGAATACAATCCCATCTTTACAAAAACTGCACAGGGTGGAGCACAAAGGTGCGCTAATAGTAAATGGTTGACTCCAAACATAAATAACCCAGATATTTGCCCTGTACGTCTTTCTGAAAAACTAATGAGTAAACGTGAAGAAAATATTAAAACCGAACGCTTGTTTCTTACTCCAAATCCGGCTTGGCAAACTCATGGTTTTTGGTATAAAAACGTTCCTGTGGGAATAAATTCCATTTGAAAATGGATGAAAGAATCCGCAGAAAAGTAGGTCTAGACACAGTTACTAAAAAAATAACTAACCATTCTGCCAGATCAAGTGCAGTAAGTAACCTTTCAAAAGCTGGTGTAGGAGAACAAGAACTAATCAAGGTCACTGGTCATAATTCTGCAAGTTCGATTAAACCATACTTACAATTGAACCAAGAACATCATTCAAATATAATAAATAATCTTAAGAGAAAATACGCAGGAGGAAACACTTAATATAACAAGCAATTCCAAATCCTCAATAAATAATGAGTCTCGAAATATTTTTAATAATTGCGTTTTTCATTGTACTAATTTAAATTGTTAATTCTTTTAATATATTCACAATGTGTCAACGATATTTTCATATATTGCAAGTAATAATTAAATTAAATTTTTCAATAATTTTATGATAGTTTTATTGATCTTTTTTATTGTGAAAATTTGTGAATCAAAAAATAATCTAGTCAAATGTAACTCGAGAGTTCCATAAATTAGAAAATAATTTGACAGATTTTGTTCAAACTTGTTGCCATTTGGCAATAGTCACGAGAGCCCGCAGGGCTCGAGTTTTGGCAACAAGTTTTCAAACAATCTGTCAAATTATTTTCAATTTATTCTCACTCTCTTGTTATATTATTACTGACAATATCAACGCTAGCAATTCCTTTTCAGTTGTAGAGTAATAATATAAAAATTCTTGTTGGTACAACTTTACCTAAATGAAAGAAACCTTGGAACAAAATAATATAGAGATTTGACAAGCTGCCGTTGTGCCAAACAACCCCCACGAAGGGGTTGTTGGTACAACTAACTTGAATTACTCTACAACTGAAAAGGAATTATTAGCGATGATATTGCCAGTGAAACGTTTCAGACAAAGGTACAAGTGATCCAAACAATAAACAGCTAAGGAAATATGTTGGATTTACCGTTTAGGTCAGTTGTACCAACAACCCCTTCGTGGGGGTTGCTTGGCACAACGGCAGCTTGTCAGGAATGAAAGAAAAATAGTAACAAATTAACAAGTAACCTAAACTGAAGAAAGCAGGAAATTGGGTACCAAACAGATTAATTAAATCTGGGGTACCGCAAGGTGGTGCTCTTGGACCAATGCTATGCATCCTCGTACGTACGCCAATGATCTCGTACGGTGCTCTAAATAATTACGGCAAGTCGGCGGTGCGTCCGCAATCTCAGGTTGGTGTAAATCGAGCCCATTGAAATAATTGTTATGGACGCCATTAAGAATAAATACAGAGAGCCGCTGGAATGAATGCAAATGCCATTCGTCGGCGCTGAAGCCAGAGCACCGTGGTATGGATGGAGATCCAGTTACCAGGAATGCCATTTAAGCCATTCGATTCAATTTTTCAGCGGAGTCGGATCATTTCCTCGAGACCGTGGAAAAGTTACGCTCACAGAGGAGATCAAAAGCGTTCATTAGATCGCGTTTAGGAAATGGTCTCTTGCCATGCGATGAAAATACAGTTGGGCGGAGGTCTGGGGACCAAAACGACCGTTTACTAAGGTAGCAAGGCATAAAATTACCGAAAAAAAGGAGGAGGAAAGTAGACTTTACTATCTGGGTAATTTGTGCTGACAATGAGTGTAAAGCAGAGCACCTGAGGATAGGTTTCATAGCCGTGCATGGTAAATTATCTACGCGTTGAATAACGGTATACAAGGAAACGGAAACGCAGGCGTTTAACGCTTTACCGCTTCTCTCTACACATGCTGGTAATTACATTAAGTAAAGGTTTGGTATCAGTAAGACAAAGAAATCTAAAGAACTTAGAAAAGGACACAAAAAATAAACAAACTCGTGGAAGACAAAACAACGAAACAATCGTCCATCAGAGCAATTAATTCGATTAAGTATGCAACGGTTTCGCACCGCGTTTACTCTAAATGATAACACGCATCCTCTGAGACGTCGTACAGTGCGTACCGAAGAAGCTATTGCTGCTGTAGAGCGCAGCATCCAGGAAGACCCGAATGAGTTTATCCGCCATTGTGCACAACAATTGGATCTGTGTCCATCCACTCTATGGAAAATTTTGCGGAAAGATCTTGGTTTGCGGGCTTACAAAATCCAACTCGTACAAGAGTTGAAGCCGCAAGACCACCGGGCACGACGTACTATCGTGGCCATATATTATGTCCCTTCTTTTGATGTCGATTTTCTCGCCAATCTAGGAGCGAAAAAATTTGAAAAAATTCTACTGCTGTCCTTGATTAATATACTACAACGCATAAAAATTAGAAAGCTGTATATGTCGGCGTTTGCCCGATTTTTCCAAATTAAGAAGAATTGGCGCTGTTTTTGTCCCATAAATTTCATTCGTTTGACTTTAGCAATTAATTAATCCGGAAAGAATCCATAGATTTCAACTAACTAAAAAGTAAAATCACTTGCGGAATGGTAGCTTTTAATGTGCATTTTTGTAAAATGATCGGAGTAGTGGTTAACCCACAAAAAGCTATATTATGCAATGCTAGCAATTCCGTTATTAGAAGAGCTAGGATGATGAAGTGTCGATCATAGGCTACCTAATAAATCATATATTTAAAGTTTATTACAGAATCATTGTTTATCTTGCATTTTCCCAACAAAAGATCGTGTTGAAGCATCTCATGATCGCCGCAATTGACGCGGCGCTCTTCGGTCTTCGGGGTGATGCGGGGGAAGGAATCGACAGCGACGCTGCCGGTAGTGGGGGATCGCTCGGTGCAATAGTTACTCGGAGAACAGTGTTTACGGACACAATATAACGACCTATCAGTTTTATACGCTCAGAGCCGCCATTTGAAATATATGCAATATAAATCAAGAGTTGTATTTATGTTATATTGTTTTTGCCTGTATTTAAATATTACTAATAAATAAACACAAAAACGGACTCAGGCGGAGTCACGCGCATAACATTGTTCATGTTTATTTCGGTCTTAAAAATTAACAAATGGTCCGAATGCTATTAAATTTAAGGGACATGTGACGCAGTAAATAAGGATTATATGCATGCTGACTGCGTTGTGCTGTTAACATTCCTTACTGATCTATCTTCTTCCATCAAAATCTTGTTTACAACCTTATTGTATAAAAACTGAAGAAAACAAAAACGCCAATCGATAGAAGAGACTCTGAATGCAACCTGAACAAACATTGAAATTTTTGTGGTAAGCGGTTTAGGAGAAAAAAAAATGGAAAGACGACAGTTAATTTACAAATGCAAAAATCGGGTAAATTTTTTCACTTCTCTCGCGCTCATGTTTACACCAAGAGGCAAAAAATTTTTGATAGTCATACAACATATGCAGAAATGATTGAGGAGTATGACACACTTTATTTCAATTTTTCTGGTCAGTAGTTTTAGAGTTATGAGACGTCAAACACAGGAGTCAATACTATCGAAACGGGAGATGGCAGTTAGGGCATTTCTCTCGTAGCGGGGTCACATATTATAATCAAAATTCTGAATTTAAAAATTAAGAATTTAATTCTCTTAGTTAAAATTACTACTTTGACAAGTTATCGTTCTTTTTGTGTATTGGTAATCAGCTGTCCGCCGTTCTCTCACTGTTGACAGCACCGCTAACGACTCCGTTCCCCGCATCACACCAAGACCGTAGAGCGTCGGAATTCACGCGGCGTTTCAGCACGATCTTTTGTATGGAAAATGCAAGATAAACAATGATTATGTAATAAACTTTAAACCTATGAATTATTGGGTAGCCTAAAGTCTATATTTCATTATTCTAGCTCTTCTAATAACGGAAAAATGCATATTGAAAGCTAACATTCCGCGGGTGATTTTACTTTTTAATTCATTGAAATCTATGGATTATTTCCGGAGTAATTAATTGCTAAAGTTAAACGAATGAAATTTACGTGCCAAAAACAGCGCCAATTCTTCTTCATTTGGATGAATCGGGAAAACGCCAACATATACAGCTTTCTAATTTTTATGAGTAGTAATGTATTAATCAAGGACAGCATCAGAATTTTTCAAAATTTCTTCGCCCCTAGGTTTGCGATAGAATCGACGTCAAAAGAGGGGACATAACATATGGCCACGATAGTACATTCGGGGAATGGGCCCGAAACGGGATTGCTGTTGATCCCGATTTTCACAAGAAAATTTTGTTCAACGATGAAGCTCATTTTTGGTTGAGACGCCGTTACATCCAGAAAAATTGACTGTTTGGTGTGCTTTATGGGCTGGTGGAATAATTGGTTCTTTAAAAACGATTCCGGCCAGAGGGTTACGGTCAATGGAGACCGCTATCATATTCACCCGGAAATCATATTCAAATAAAAATTGTAAAGAATTATCTTTCAAATAAAGTTAATTTTATGGCAATTAATACAATTTATCTGTGTTTTATTTCATTTTAAAGTTCATACCTGACAAGCTGCTGTTGTGCCAAACAACCCCCACGAAGGGGTTGTTGGTACAACCAACTCAAATCGTCATTTCCGATTACTACCAACATCATTATTTACCGCGTTATCCTTAATTTGACAAACATTCGCACGCGTATCAAACACGTTCGATCTTTCTCGAAAAGACGTCCATAAATCCATTATTCTACCCCGAAAGAATTCTTTATCGCCGCCTGGTATCACTAACCTCCACTAAAACACGCAGTTGGGAGACATTGTGTTACGTTTTACCTGGTCGGCCATCGACAGGACATAAAGTTTGGGCACCGTTTGGAAGGTTCAACACATTAGCTGCATCTCTTTTGCTCCGGTAAGGTATCTATGGGGACAGAGAGAGATGGAGTGGCGAGCGTGAAGAAGGTATATGCTGGCGTAGGGAGATAAGGCGGTAATTATTGCCCTCCGCCAGATAAATTATACGAGGTCCCATTTAATTACCTATCAGATCAGGAACGGGCCGCAGACTCCTCATATTTCTGGCGTACGGTCGTGTCCATACTGACGGCAATCGAAGGAAAAATCTCGTCCGGAAAATTAACGAGATTCACGCGTGTGGATACTCGGAATGCAAAAATTGTCATCTTATTTTTCCATCATATCTGACAAGCTATTCTTCTGGAAAGTAACAGAAGTCTTCATGTTACCAAGACTAGGCAAACCACCGCATGAGGCCAAATCATATCGCCCAATATCACTGTTACCAATGGTATCGAAGGTCTTTGAAAAGCTGCTTCTAAAGAGAATGAAACCTATCCTTGTGAGAAAGGAACTAATTCCTAATCACCAATTTTGTGTTAGAGAAAAGCATTCCACTATAGATCAAGTCAATAGAATAACAGATATCACAGAGAAAACATTACAAGAAAAGCTTATTTGCTCAACAATCTTCCTTGATGTGACACAAGCTTTTGATAAGCTTTGGCACGAAGGATTGATTCACAAACTAGAGTATGCTACCTTTACATAGGATTACCATACGTCCAGGTTTGACCGGGACAGTCCCGGTGTCCCGGCCGGTTTGGTATTATGACCCGGTTAAAATTCTTAACATACTATCACAGATTTCTATCTTAGTTGTCGGCAAGTTGAAATATTTTAGCAATGTACAAAGAGCGCAAATCAAATTTTCTCTGTCAAGAAAACTGCCCTCATGCTTTTGATGCTGCCTCTTATGAGAAAGATACAGATTACCATGATTTGAAGGTTATCAGCAACAAAGTGTTAAATAGTGACTAATCGATTAATGATTGTAACAATACTTCAACGCAATTCCACAATTCGAATTTATAGAACGAATGTATCTCTTTTACAGAAAAATGTTTATAACTTTTACAAAAATTGTTTATCATTTCTCTGCTAAACGCAATTGTAGATGAAAAACATCCATATGACAATATTATGTAGAGCACCGACTGGAGGAAATTTATATTTTAGTTGGCTACGTAAATAAAATGTTTATATTTTTTAAAAAAATGTTTGAACAACTTTCTATCATACACAAAATTGTAGGTTATTAGTTCGGTTACTCATACATGAATGCTCCGAGGCGAACTACTGAGGTGTCTTCATTTGAACATGGAATATACATTTCGGTGTTCTGGTTTAGCAAAATATTTATAACTTTTTCAAAAATGACTGCATAATTTTCTACCATTAGTCGAATTAAAGTTGTATAATGGAGGTTGTATAGTCCTTTGGTATTGATTTTAGAATATTATGTACAGGGTGTCCCACGCTATAAACAAAGTATATTAATGGGCTTAAGAAATCAAATTTATGTTTTTCCATACATACAAGTTGCAGACAGTCATACGCTCTACAGCAAGAAAATATGTTGATGCTTACTCAATTTCCCACAACAACGTACCAACACAAACTTATGTTTGCTTAAATGGAACACTAGGTATATTATTACAGTTTTCAGTAAGATTTGTATCCTAATTGTTTTCACATCAAGTTATATTTAGCTTTTGTCAACTGTTTCTGAGATATTGTGAAATTAAAATCAAAAACAAGCATTCTTCAAAAAATCTTTCCGGGGTAACTAACAAGGATAAAACAAAGGAACTAATTTTGGCTAGTAAAAGAATCGCACTTTTTGACAGTTATTATTGATTTGCGATTCTAATATGACTTACCCCGAACAACTTGACATTTGGTAAATAATGTCAAGTAGTTTAAGAACTTTAATTGAAACACCCCATATATCTTGACTTACTTCGAAAGATCGTCAACAGCTAAAAAGTCATTAAGCACATAATTTGTCATTTGTGACTTAACAATAATAATACACAATAATTCATAAATTAATATTAAATATCCAGATTGGTCGACAATCTTGTTGGTCGAAATTCAACAATCTCACAAATGTAGTAATACTGTAGTTCATGCAAGAACTTACAGCCATTGTAAACTGCTACTATGAATTTATGTCACAGTGTCAGTAATACTTTCATAAGAATAAATAATTAAATAAATGGATAATTGTAACCTGAATAAATAATAATTATTTCAGTACGATTGTCATGAGTACACATGTCAGCCCTCTCACGTCAATGTGTATAAGTCTCGAACTTCAAATTCTCGGTGGAAATATTACATTTTCCATTGTTTCCACAAAAATATTTTGGAAACGCCATCTTATTTTATTCTTCATGTTCGCCATCGTAGTTAATATCCCCATAAGTTTCTTCCTCCGCGTTAGGGTAAGTCCGAGTATTTCCAATGATAGACTAATTTGACTTCATTTATTTTTATATTTAGAAAAGCACACTATCCAAAAATAGAAGTGGTTCAATAAGTAATTACCTATACATACCTCTTTCTGTTTTTTTTTGTCACAAAAGTACCGATCATTTCGATTTATTCAACGTTTTTACATAATTATTTTATATGTCTTTTCGATATGTCATTCCTGTCCCGGTTTGGAATTTTATAATTATGGTAAGCCTACCTTTACAATATGTCGAGCTGCTAACATTCTATATATCTGATAGACCATTCAGAATAAAACAGATCGATGAATACTCGGAACTAAAAGAAGTAAAAGCTGGGGTACCCCAGGGTAGTGTATTGGAACCAATTCTCTATCTACTATATACAAGTGACCTACCACAGCTGGAAAATATAACAGTCGCCATATTCGCCGATGACACGACTCTAATAGCAGTGGGATCAACTATTGGAGAATCTACTAGGAATCTTCAACAAGCTAGTAATAAAATATATAAATGGACAAAAAAATGGAAGACCAAGTTCAACGAACTGAAATCTGTCCACATTACCTTTACAAACAAAAGAATCGAGGACATACCTCATGTCAAGATTAACGAGGCCATAGTTCCATATGCGAACACTGCAAAGTATTTGGGTATGACTCTGGATACAAAACTAAGGTGGAAAGAACACGTTAAGAAGAAAAGAGTAGAGCTTGGCCTCAAATACAGAGAACTGCACTGGCTTCTGGGAACTCTCAGTTGTCAGTACAGACAACTGTAAGTAAAGACAAACTATAAGTTTACAACCAAGGACTAAAACCGATTTGGTTATACCTCAACCAACTTTGTGTTGTCACGCCAAAAAAAGCCAATATACAAGGAATCCCGACTTTCCAAAATAAAGTACTAAGGAATATGGTTAACGCACCTTGGTACATACGGAACAGCGACCTGCACCGTCATCTTGGTGTCCCACAAGTCATCAAAGAGATAAAAAGATTCGCCACTAAGCATGAATCTCGCCTAAGCCATCACGTCAACGTAGAGGCCCTGCGGCTACTGGACAACCAGAATCTAGCAAGCAGACTAAAAAGAACTAAACCCTTCGAACTCGTGAATCAGTGAAATGTGTAAAAAGCAGAGCACAGTGAGTGAAGTGTTAGTACCTCTCTTACAAGTCACCAACACACGAAATCCAACTTTCTTGAAGCTCCCATCTCCCTCCAAGCAACGATATACTATCTGGTCTACGCGAACCGATAATGTGCGGGCACGGCGCGGTCTTTTTGCGTCATGTCGTCGTGAAACAAGTGAATATCACGGGCGGGAATGCCCTTTTTAATGCCGACCGACCCGACCGGCCTGGTACGGAAAGGCAGAGCGTCGTAAGGCTGGTCGTATGCATCGTACGCGATCCCATCCCATTAAGGGGAATGTCGAAGTTGCTCGGTGTGGATACACGGTCTCAAATATGCGCGGGCAGTGTAAGTCGGAGCGTCTGAAAAAATTACACGCACGTTACGGCGGCCGTAGCGAGCGAAGAGCTAACAGAGAGTCGAGGAGAAGATCGTGGAGAAGAAGAGAGTAGCCGCGGTATGCGATAATTGCGAAAACTCCAAAAGTGTGACTCATTATCGGTAATTGCCCGCAAGTGGAGGAAGATTTAGAATAGGAAGGCTTGAGATAAACTAAACGTGAAATGGCGCAAGTTGCCCAAATCGTAAAAAGTCAGGGAAATTTGTTGGATTAGCGGGATAGGTTAGTTGTACCAACAACCCCTTCGTGGGGGTTGTTTGGCACAACGGCAGCCTGTCAGGGGTGAAGGAAAACTAAGAGATTTTGATCAGCGTTAAAATTTGAATCACAAAAAGTCCCGCCAAAACGATACTATCTGTTGTGTGACGTCACCCGATAGTAGATGTCAAATCGGCCCATATGGTCTGTCAGCATCGGCATCGTCGCCGTTTGGTAATTGTGTTGTATGATGTGTTGTTTTCACAATTTCTACATAAAAATGGGTTATAAATGGTGTATAAATCCACAATGCAGAAATACGTCAAGAAAAACTCCGGATAAACTATTTGTAGCTTTTCCGCAAGATTTGAAACTGCGAAGAAAGTGGTTAGCTCGTAGAAATCCAAATGAAATAAATAGCGGCCAATACAAGTGTTTTTTGTTGTGAAGATTACTTCGACATAAGTAAAACTGACTAGAATAAGTTATCTACCGTATTTTCGAACCAGGTATTATCTGATCTGACAGCTTAAGGTTAGGGCTATCCTAACCTACAAAGTTATGCTTACATGGCACTCTAGTGCTATTAAATTCAAACGGGAGAAGCATAAGAGCGCGTTCGGATAACCCGGTATTGTACGGTGAGAGTGACGCGCTGCATAATAGGCGGACTAACGTCATACGGCGATTATCTGCATATAAGAGAGAGACAGCCGACCCAGGTTATCTGAGCGTTGCTCTCCCCATACCGTACCCTGACAAACCGAACGCGCTCTAAGCGTACTAACGAATGACGGCACTGGAGACTGAGCCAATTACAGAGCGTTTTCAATCACGTGATAGGACGTGAATAAAATTCAATTTTAATTTTGGTTTTTAATAGAAATAAAGCATTTTTTTTTTTAAAGTAATAACAAATAGTTTTCTTAAACTGTAATCTATTAGGATGACTATAACACAAGCCATATTTTTTATACAGTCAAATACCCTATTGTCAATAAACCACTTCGGTTACCAAGACAAGGTACCAATGCATATGTGGAACACAAAAAAACTTGATTTCTAGTTGAAACTGGTTCGTAGAATTAGCCCCAAAGTGGTCATGTTCCGCGGGAGAATCATACTTTACTGTAAATACAATAATTCATTACTGCCTTCAAGTGCAATTTTCTTTGTATTCATGGTACGTAGATAATCTTTTTTACAATGGATATTGTTCCTAGAGGTTTGTACTTACTTAATGCACTCTAATAATGATGAAAATCATAAAACATTTCGTCATAATTTAAATTGGAAAATAGCTGGTTCGTATTTTTAGTATTCGTTGTGTTTATTTGACTTTAAGTAGTGGAAAAGTTACATATTCCACTCAATCCTGGCGAATGGTGCATACTACCAGAGAGGTAGTACCTTTAGCTTTCAGATAGTATGAAAATGTCATCTGACTTCATCCCATTTTATATGAAATGCAATATATTTCTATTGAGTTGCAAACTAATGTACATCGCAGTATCAACCCGAAGACTGAATAATGTGGCAAAATTCACCTTCTTGGTCTATTGTAAAATATGCATTAAATATGTTGACAAAGGTTTTTTGGTGACACTGATTCTAAATCTGTACCTACAATTTTTTTTTAAATTCAAAATGCGGCGAAATATAAAATATGGCGACCAAAAGCTCAAGAATTCGTGGGAATGTTGCCTCCTGTAATACTTTAAGCCCCGCGATTCCAAATATGTCAAACAATTCAAAATGGCGGATTAAATATGACGTCAAAAAATGTGAAAGCTATGGATTCGCATGAAACTTATTTCCTTTTATCATATCGGATTTAATATTGCAAACCAAAATCTAGAAACTGTCGGATTTAATTAAAACTTATTTCCTGTGATATTTAAGTTGTCGATTTCAAATCCGATGTCAAATTTTCGGAAGAATTCACAGGCTGAAAAATCGATCTGAATTTACTTTTATAAGCATTTAGAAAAAACTTTAGAAAAACGCACAATACTACATTAGTATTTGCTTGTGGTGATTTTTTACATTCATATTTTTTCAACAATCAATACATATATAATTTTAAGTTCTTTAACGTGTTCATATAAGCCGCAACGGCAAAGTCTTGTAATATTGTAGAAAATAAGTTTTATGGAAATCGAAAATTTTCGGTCGCCATATTGATTCCGTCAGATTGAATTTGAAAATTTTTATATAAGGTTGGGAATCAGGAGACTTGTAATATTACAGGAAATAAGTTTTATGCAAACCGGATATATTTTTACATTTTCGGTCACCATGTTGGTTCCGCCATTCTGAGTTTTGAACATCTGATGTCAGATTTGGAATCAGAAGTCTTGTAACATTGCAGGATATAAGTTTCATGCAATTCGGAAATTGTTTACATTTTCGGTCGCCATATTGACTTTTTGTTGCCGTCTTGGTTCCGCCATTTTGAATTTTGAAAATCGGATATCATATTTGGAATCAGAGACCTCAAAAACCTCTTATCAGCATGTTTAACACATGTGTTTCAGAAGCCCAAGCTTATTACGAGTTTTGGCCAAGTTTTGAAGTATGAAGTATGAAGGAAAAATAGGAATAAACTAATATGGAAACTTGTCAAGCTGCCGTTGTGCCAAAACACCCCCACGAAGGGGTTGTCGGTACAACTAACCTATCCCATTAATCCAAGATATTTCCCTAGCTGTTTATACGATTCGGGTAAGTTGTACCAACAACCCTTTCGTGGGGGTTGTTCGGCACAACGGCAGCTTGTCAGGTATGAAGCCGTTGTTCCACCAGGTATATCAGATATCAACATCCTCGAAACGAAACAAAAAAAAAACACCAACACCTCGATTATGCATACGTGGATCCTTGTCAAAAGGCATAATAGGCCTACCATTACGTTAATTTTAATAAAAATCGAATAAATACCGCGCGCGCGGACCGAATACTCGTGTATTCCCAACAGGAACACGCTTCCCCCTCCCCCCCGCGAACAAAACAACACAAAAAACAGCATCGCCATCCGTAACGGATACCTTCTCAGCTGTAACTCATACCGGCAAAACTAATTACCGTTTGTTTTTGGGGCCCGGCCCCATTAACGAGGCATATTATTGCTTATAATTGCCCCCTAATGACAATCATAACGAGTCGCCACTGAGTCGGACTCGCGCTTTTTCGCGACGGTAAATTTTTCGCATGCGGGGCGCGTCTCCTATCGGCGGTATTAATCTGGCGGTTAATGAATTCTGACGTTTCGGTGTTTCCGTTTTAAGAGGTCGGATGTCGGGATTAATTACCGGATCGGCCGGTAGATGGCTCTATGTGTTAAGCGAGACGCGGCTAAGTTAACGTTTTGGGGTTTTATTTTAATCTGTTCTGTTGGTTGATTGTTTTTTTTGTTGGTCGTTCCGTGGCGTGCAGATAACGATCTGGGATTCAAATTAGACGATGAGAATGAGATAAGAAGTGGTTCGTCTGCTGACGGAATTTCTATTTCTGGTTTTCGTGATGTTCTCTCTAGGTATATGGAGAGAAATGTTACGATCGGCATTACGTAAAGAGCAGTAAATTTTATTGGGCTATATTTTACTGTTTAAGGTTAACAATAAAACTGATGGGGTAACTGTCACTGAAAAATTGTGAAACTATTCTATAATAGCGATTAAAAAGTTATACACAGAGGGGAAATTGTATTCTTGAATGCCAAGAATATATATTCTTCATTTTATTGCTTTAAATTAAGAGTTTATAATATCAAGTAGTATTGTATTCAAACAACAGTACTGATTTCAGTATTAGTTGACTCAATTCAAATGTATATATTTCCTACTAGAATAATATTTTATCAACTTATTTAATAGATTTAAGATTTGTGTTTCTTGTGTTCAATTCATATATTCAACTGAATTAAGTATGAGGACTACATCGATTATTTTAATCAAAAATAGATTTAATCATAAGGAACAGATCATATTGTCGCAGGGAAACTATATTGTATTTTTAGTTTACACCGTGAATTCAAGAAATCTATAGGAGTAAATTGAAGGAATAATTCAATGTTGAGGTAAGAATCCGGTATACTCAAATGAATCTAAAGAAAATTTAAACATTTACCCCCACCGTGTCAGACCCATGTGACCCAGCGCTTATCTTGTAATGGTTGTTTGTGCAGTTTGTGGTCGTCTGTACAGTGTTCCGGTTGGATTGTGACAGCGTGTTATGGAAATTACATATAATAATAATTATAATCACTACGATCATATATACGTATGTTGTTGTATATAGGCATTTGGCTATACAGGGTGTCTCACGGAACTGGTACATTAGAAGTTTCTCATGTTCTACTATTTCTGGAAACTTGCAATTGCGGAACTAGAATTTACTCGATCTGAGTTCTTCAGCTAAAATATTCTCAAGTTAACTGTCACGTCCGGTCACCGGAAGTCGGTATCTACTTTGTTATTTTAAATGGAATGATATAATTTTTATTTTATTTTTGGTTTCTACGTATCAAAATACATCATTTTTGATAATGTTTCCCTATACCTAAATATCACCATTTTCGAGTTTTTGTGATTTTACTAATTTTTTGGTGATTTTCGCGGTTACGTTTAAAATTAAATATCTCGGTTATTATTGAAACTGGAAGGTTCATAATTGGTGGTCCAAAACTAGAAACATAACCAAATAAGACGATGTTTAGTTCATCATTCTATCTTATACAGGCTGTTCAAAATTTACAACACAATAATTGAATTCCAAACGTAAAAAACTATATTTTTTCAAATGGAACACCCTGTATACCGATACGCCATTCGATAGGAAATCTTCTTTCCTATCAATCGATATGAGGGTTCCCTATATCTATCTTTAATAGTTTTTGAAATACGAATAATAGAAACAAGTAAAACAGAAAATTACGAACTAATAGAAGTAATATACACCTCCCTCGATATATTCCCTCACGAATTTGGTTATATTATTGTATTACTGAAATCCGGATAAATTATGCTATTATTTATTAACTATATATAACTTATACAGTTGAAATCAAAGACATTGCTGTGAAAACAATGATGTAATGTAAAAAAGTATTGCTTATTGTAATAGTACAGAATGGAATTATTTTTTATACTATGAATAAATCTTGCATTTGTATTTTGTTTCCTTGATAGCGTCTTTTTTCGGGAAGCACTTTCTGTGGCTTTTTTATGAAATCGTCTGCCTTCTTAGGGTTTCTTACTAACGGTCGAAGTGGCACTAATCCAAACTGATCAAAATGAGCTGTGATGCTCATATAGCGTTTCAGTGTTAGGTGATGTAAAAAGAAAAATATTTTCTGACATATTGGAATACATTGAAACATGTAAGATGTTTCTTATAGTTGACTTTGACAACAAATAAGATTTTCTAGTTACTCACTTTGACCGGAAGTAGATTGTTTTGGCGGTTCAGCTTGAAACGACTGTACATTACTATATCATCCTTATCGCGACTGGGAGATTCAACTATCCAAGGATCGTTGTTTTTTTTTTGGGACGAGTAAAAAATTGCATCTACATCAAACTCATCCATAATTACTAAACATATTTTTGTAGAATTGACTTACACCACGTGAGTCTTTACACAGTAGTAGATTTTCAAAATACTAGTTTTGGATACAACAGCTTTCCCTTTTTGTTACCGCAATTGTCGAAATTTCCACAGAGCGGCGCGGCCTGGCTTAATACTGAAAATACTTTTGCGAAAACATAAATTGTGCCGTTAGAAGAAAAAGGTCTTATGAATAAACAATCGATTTTGAGGTATGCTGAAGTCTTATAATTTGTGCAAAATAAACAGCCGGTGCACATGTGTGCAGCCAGCGCTTGGCTTTACTAACAACCGCCCGCTGTACATAGGAATAGTGAATCAAGACAGACTCTATTCTCACTAAAATGCTTTAATGAACAAAATGAGATTAATTGCGTAATTATTCTATATATCATTTCTGTATAACATGTATAGCTATCAAAATTTAGTAGGAATATTGAGACCGAATTAAAAAAAAACCGTACCAGATTTTTGCAAACTTGTTTAGACCCTTTAAGTTTTACGTAATCGTAAAACTTAAAAAAGGCCAATCTGTAGATGAGATTCTATATTTTAACCTATGAAAATTCGAACATTTTCGGGTAAGCGGTTTTTAAGAAAAAAAAATCGGAAAGGTGAGTGCGAATTTCAAAGAATTACAACTGCAAAAACCGGGTACGTTTTTTCACTTCTCTCGCGCTCACGCTTACACCGAGAGTGAGAATATGTTGAAATTCATACACTTTATATAGAAGTTACTTAGGAACATAACAAACTTTATTTCATTTCTTTTTGATAAGTAGTTTCAGAGTTATGAGCCTCCAAACACTAGGCTGAACGCCGGGAAACGCTGTACTTTTTAAACGCGTGTATCTCGAAAACTTGATTTTAGCTGTAAGACCCCTTTCTTCCGAGCGGGTCACATATATTCATGGCAAGTATGTCTTTTTTAGTGTGTAGAGCAATAATTCCACTTCGCGGAATTATTGCCAATTAACAACCACTTCGTGGGAGCTGTTTGGCACAACCGCAGCTTGTCAAATTATTTAATATATTTTTTTTTCAGTATTCTCTATACCATACCCCAAGACGTCTTACTCGGATTGGCCTTAATTTCCATCAAATGTCAAGTAACGTAATGTCACAATAAATCCTCAACGATGACTAATCCAATCAATTGAGACAATGGGAATGGCGCGAGTGCGCTACTACGTAATCCAATCATTTAGTATCGTAAAATTCGTCTAATTCCGTGAGTGAGACGCGAGAAAATTAAGGTCAGATCGAGTGAATTCCGTCGTTAATACCCCATTTAAGTTAATAAATATAGATGGAGCACCGAGTGCACCGAAGAGAGCAAGCGGACAGCTGTTCCGTGCTGATGGAGACTGCATTCCGCGGTGCTTGGGCGCTGCTTATAATTTTATGTCATTACGGGCGGTGTTAGTTTTACGGTCCCGCGATTTGAATATTTCGTGACCGGCGCGCCGCCTAGCGGACCGAAACTAAATCCATGGGCGTCACGAGCGCAACCCTTTCGCATAGGAATGACTCTATTCCGGCTACCGCTTCGAGAGAAAGGATTAACGAAAAAAATTAATAAGCTGGTTTAACGTATGTGAAATTTGACGAGCTTCCGTTGTGCCAAGCAATCCCCACGGAGGGGTTGTTGCACAGAGAGAAAAAACATTCTGGTGCTTACATGTTTTGATTCAAATAAACATATTTTTTTGAAGATTTATGTGATGGGTGCCGATAGATGGAGCTCTAGTTTCTCGTCGTAAGAGGGGTCTCCTAGAGGGTATATAACCGCGTACGTCTATGCAGCATCAGTGATTGTGCAATTATACTGTCAATGTACCTGACGTAGAAACGTCCAACAGCTCTAATATTGATAGAAAGAGACTAAGAAGGGACACCTGGTGCCTTCTCTAGTTGGAAAATAACAATTCGCTTCTTTGGATGCGTTAAATGCATTCCATGTAAAATATTTAAAAGAAGGGGGTGAATGTTTAATCGAAGAATGTCAGCTGATTAAAGTGATGGAAAATAATAATATTCTTCATTTGAAGCGCTAATTGCATTCCATTAAAATATTATTCCTTTCATAATAACATATTTATTTATAAATATTTTTTTTCTACTTTGCATTCACAATGCACACATTGG
This sequence comes from Aphodius sticticus, assembly GCA_963966075.1. Lineage (NCBI taxonomy): Eukaryota > Metazoa > Arthropoda > Insecta > Coleoptera > Scarabaeidae > Aphodius > Aphodius sticticus. The sequence goes on from OZ014511.1 coordinate 3,051,373, forward strand.
AACACTGTTTTCGGTGTTACAATTAACACATTGTAATACCGAAAACAGTAACATTTTTGTCTAAGATTGGTACACATAGATATCAAATGCCATATGTCAAACGTACAATACATAACCCAACATAACCACACACTGCATCTTCTTAATCGCTTGCAATCGCATAAATTGCGAAATATCAATATTCTATACATATTTAAACATGGGTGTAGCCTGCTATAGTATGGCCAAAGGATTGGGGCTTTCTTAGTTTTGCTGTGTTCATCAAAATACGCCAGCATGACGTTTTCGGTGATGTTTTACGACTCTGGTAAGTGATCGTTATCATTCTTTTCAACTAAACATCAAATCTCCTTTTCAGATATAATTCAAGGACCACATTTACTTTAATAAGGTATTATGCGAAGATCAAACCTACATCGTAGATATAACGATTTTAATTACTGCTGCGAGATTGTATATGCGCAATAAATGGTTTATCAGCATACACGTACGAAGCTATAGTACATTTAAAGTGTAGTGGATTTCTTAGTTAATGTAACGTATAAGTTTTCGGTAATATTTTGGACGCTTGGATGCTCGGTTCAATTCGTATTCGTTTTTGTCCGTCGCTTTCAACTTCGTCTTAGTTCTGGTTGTGTGCAACGTATTTGTATTACCTCCATCACATTTTACTAAGTATAATTTATTCTAATAAACTACTTTGCCGAAATTAGAATTGGGTTTCAATTATAAGTACATGTAAATATAGAAGCCGCAACGGCTACGTAGAGGAATTAGGTAGACACCGCTATTAAACGTTAAGCGTCATAACAATTATTTAGTTCTTGTTCTTCGAAGTAACTAATCAGTCACCGCCAAACACTTCTATTCTGATTACTATACTTATGAAACCACTATTTTAAAGTTAACTTTTTAGGTTAAGTTTCATGTATTTAATAATAATAATAATAATATTTATTTGCCGTAAGATCTCAGAAAGACATAGACAATGGTCATAGAAAATACAAGATATAAAGAAATACAAAATCTTAAACACTAACAATACTCGTTAAAAATCATATAATTCATTCCATTCCAGTCGTGCGCCAAACATAAATAATATAATTACGCCGCAATACTGCAGAAAGCGATCACACTAAACATTTCAAATTAGGCGACTCTCGGAGCATTCACAAATTCATCAACAGAATAGTATGAGTGGGCAAGTAGATGGCGCTTTACCCGCGCTCGAAATAACTTAAAGCTGGTCTCGCTCAGTATTTGAGAGGGTAAGGCATTGTAGGTTTTGATCATCATGTATTGTGGGCCCCTCTCAAAGACCGACGAGGTATGACGAGGCACCGCAAGGCGTGAGGCGTTACGGGTATGCATAGACCGCGATATCTCACCGTTGCTATTGAAGGAGTGCAAACTTTGTTTACAATATGTAACCAGGTGATAAATATACAGGGATGGAAGCGTTAAAATACCCAATGACTTAAAAAGCGGTCTGCATGGTTCCCTGTAGCCTTTGTGCAGCATACACCGCAAGAACCTTTTTTGTAGACGAAATAGCATGGCCAGTTGGGACGAGGACCCCCACAAAATGATTCCATAGGACAAGACTGACTCTACGCAAGCGAAGTAGTAACTCTTCAGAACACTCAACTCCACAACACTCCTGAGTTTGAGCACGGCGTAGTAAATTCGGGACAACTTCGAATGAGTGTAAGATATGTGTTTGTCCCACCGCAAATCCCTCTGTAGAAAAACCCCCAAAAACTTAACGGAGTCACTCAATGGTACAGACCCACAGTGAGCTCTCACCAGAACCGATCGACTAGGAACGTCCATTGCAAACTGGACAAGGGCCGTCTTGTCAGAATTCAAAATCATACAATTGGATCTGCACCATCGATTCATATTCACCACCGCCTCGGTCGCAAGTGACGAAACACCACTCATCTGCGGATGGTGAACGACGAGTGTAGTATCGTCGGCAAATTGATACAGATCTCCAGTATTGAGATGCTCACAGAGATCGTTGGTGTAAACCAGAAAGAGCAAAGGGCCCAAGATTGAACCCTGTGGGACGCCCGCCCTCAGAATGCAAGAAACCGCGTTTGGAGTACTGTTTACGCATACCGTCTGCTGCCTATTCTCCAGGTATGACCCCAAAAGATCCAACGCAACGCCCCGCACTCCAGAAGACCGCAACTTCGCCAACAGAATCGCGTGGTTCACAGTGTCGAATGCCCTGGAAAGATCAAAGTATATTGTCACCACGCAATGACGCTGGTCCAGATAGGACAGCGTTTTGGACATGGCCTCAAAAAGCGCCCGCTCACATGAAGACCCGGGCAAAAATCCAAACTGACTGGCCGATATTATACCGTGCTGAGAAAAAAACGAATGTAATCTATCATATAGAATTCTCTCAAATACCTTTGAGAACGCAGGCAAAATAATTGGACGATAGTTACTCAAGTCAGTCTTTGAACCCTTTTTATGCACGGGAAGCACAACAGCTGGTTTCAGCTTGTCGGGAAAAATACCCTCAGTGAACATAAGGTTCACAAGGTAGGTAAGAGTTGGAGTCACCAACTCTCCCGAACATCTCCCGTCTATTTATCACAGTAGGGATAAAAGTGTTGCCCCAAGCTCCATGATGATCATCGTTGCGACCTCGCTGAATATTTATTCAAACTTGTAGGCTAAAGTAGAGTAAAATTATTCACAATTAGATTTTGTCATGATTTTATCTCATCGATCTCATCCTTAACGAAGTTGACAGTTACTACAGTGCTGCCAAGTGGTACCCGCAAAATACCCTAGATTCTAATTTAGCGCGATATAGTAACCACAATTTCTAAATTTATATAAAATTAATGACGCAAAGTAGAAAAAATAGTATATTACACTCGTTTTATAAGACGTATACTATTAGTACACTTGTTTTATGAGACATCTTGGCACATTCGTTCATTTAGGTGTTCAAACAACTCATGTGCCATTTGACGTCTTATAAAACTTGTATATTAATATACTGGAACCTTCATCCAAACGAAACTAAGGCAGTAGTTCGCTCCTATACACTACATCGGACATCGGTGAGCGTTTTGTAATTGATGCTAAGTAGACGGGGAATGTCTCTGGATCGGAGACAGCCGTGCAAGCGTCCGACGACAACCTCAACGTACCGCGACGTCCAACTCGCCTCGAGTCCTCGAGTCTTCGGCTCCCTCAAGTGGGCATGCCTTTCCATGTCTGGACATTCGCCGGCCAAGTGTTTATTTTCCACATTGTTCGGGCCACCGAGCTCAGAGACACACAGAGAACGCTGGTAGCGGCGGCCTTAAATACCCATTAACATTGTAATAATGTTTATACGGTCGATTGTTGAGCCTTGTATTCTCTTAATTCACTTCATCTCGAGAGAGAGATAGAAGCCGAACGCCAGAAGGATAATTTTGAGGATCCTACAAGTGGTTGTTGAGATCGTCAGAGTCTAATAAGTATTAAATGGTTTGTTAATAATATGTATGGTTGTTTATTATCCGTTAATTTATAAGAGGCTCTTGACAAACAAAGTCAATTTGACAAGCTGCCGTCGCGTGGGACGAAATCCGTCGCGTGGGACGAAATCCCGAAAAGCTGGCCAAAACCTCAAACAATCAAAATTTGATTCGGAGAAGTTTGACTGTTGGGGTTGCATAGAGAAATGATGACTGCATTCAGCCTTGGAAAGGGAAAGCCTAACTCTTTATACTAAGCTCGGTAGTTGAGTTCAAAGTTAGTCTTTCATGAAAGTGTAGGACCTAGGCGAGAACATAAAAACGGCGAACTTTAAAATTGCATATCTCGGAAGTGACTAGTAATATTTAATTTTTACGAGATGGATTCGACTGCTTGAAGTATGTAAAATTATTTTTCTACTTTGCATTCACAATGAACACATTGTAACACTGTTTTCAGTGTTACAATTAACACATTGTAATACCCAAAACAGTAACATCTTTGTCTGATTGGTACACAGTGATATGAAATGGCATATGTCAAATGTACAATACATAACCCAACATAACCACACACTGGTTACTTGGTACCACGTGGCAGCACTGTAGTAACTGTCAACTTCGTTAAGGATGAGGTCGATGAGATAAAATCATGACAAAATCTTATTGTGAATAATTTTACTCTACTTTAGCCTACAAGTTTGAATAAATATACAGCGAGGTCGCAACGATGATCATAATGGAGCTTGGGGCAATACATTTAACCCTACTGTGATAAATACATGAAACTTAACCTAAAAAGTTAACTTTAAAATAGTGGTTTCATAAGTATAATAATCAGAATAGAAGTGTTTGGCGGTGACTGATTAGTTACTTCGAAGAACAAGAACTTACTAAAGAATTGTTATAACGCTTAACGTTTAATAGCGGTGTCTACCTAATTCCGCTACGTAGCCATTGCGGCTTATATATTATTTACAAGCACTTATAATTGAAACCCAATTCTAATTTCGGCAAAGTAGTTTATTAGAATAAATTATACTTAGTAAAATTACATGTGATGGAGGTAATACAAATACGTTGCACACAACCAGAACTAAGACGAAGTCGAAAGCGACGGACAAAAACAAATACGAATTGAACCGAGCATCCAAGCGTCCGAAATATTACCGAAAACTTATACGTTACATAAACTAAGAAATCCTCTACACTTTAAATGTACTATAGCTTCGTACGTGTACGCTGATAAACCATTTATTGCGCATATACAATCTCGCAGCAGTAATTAAAATCGTTCATATCTACGATGTAGGTTTGATCTTCGCGTAATACCTTATTAAAGTAAATGTGGTCCTTGAATTATATCTGAAAAGGGCATTTGATGTTTAGTTGAAAAGAATGATAACGATCACTTACCAGAGTCGTAAAACATCGCCGAAAACGTCATGCTGGCGTATTTTGATGAACACAGCAAAACTTAGAAAGCCCCAACCCTTTGGCCATACTATAGCAGGCTACACCCATGTTTAAATATGTATAGAATATTGATATTTCGCAGTTTATGCGATTGCAAGCGATTAAGAAGATGCAGTCGATGCAGTGTGTGGTTATGTTGGGTTATGTACAATGTATTGTACGTTTGACATATGGCATTTGATATCAATGTGTACCAATCTTAGACAAAAATGTTATTGTTTTCGGTATTACAATGTGTTAATTGTAACACCGAAAACAGTGTTACAATGTGTGCATTGTGAATGCAAAGTAGAAAAACATTTTTTTTAAATGTATGAAACTTTTTACGGAATAAAGAGGACATAACAAATCTATATGAAATATTTACTTAGTATGACATTTTTTATGTGTGAAAAAATACTACAAAATGAATTTTTTTGTGCTGTCACACTCGAAAACAGCTGATTTCGTTCAGCTGATTTCGTTAGAGGTTGGAGAACCGCTATGGAACTTTGGCGCTCTAGTGCGGCAAAGTACAAGATACAAATTTCAAATAAACCAAGATCACCAATTTGATTGTTTGTTGATAAGGAATAGCAACCCGTTGTTATATCTAATTCTAAAAACGATAAATTGAGAAAATTGTAAATAAAGTATAGCGACGAGTTTCGTTTTATTTTAGTATGTTGGTACGCATGTGACATCTACAGTGTAATGAACAAATATAAATCTGTCAGAATTTGAATTAGTTTTTAAAAATTTACGTTTCGTCGAAGTGGTACCAACCAAACATTTCCTATACAGAAATATAACCACTATTTATTTTAAAAAAATACATATTTACTCAAAAAGCACAACAAAAGACGTTGTATGTCACTCCTGCCGAAACCTACATAGCGCCTTCGGCGTCGCACCGCATTACCGCTCGTCGCACTATTCCGTACTTTCGGCACTTGTGACATAAATAACTATTGGGAAATCTCTAAATTTGTAATCAACGTGCTCCAAAACCCCCCTATACTTATTATCTTTGAAATCTGACTTAATTCTGTCACATTTGTCCGCTATATTGGGTCCGAAGTTTTGGTCAGCTTTTCGGGATTTCGTCCCACTGTGCGTCGTTGTGCCAAACAATCCCCACGAAGGGGCTGTTGGTACAACAACCTATACCGTAAATCAAACATACTTCCCTGGCAGCTTACGATTTGAGTAAGTTGTACCAACAACCCTTTCGTGTGGGTTGTTTGGCACAACGGCAGCTAGTCGGGTGTTAAGGAAAGCTTGTGCGTTCGTAATAAGTTTAGTTATTTCGTTAGATAGTTTAGGACCATAGTTAAAAATATGGTGTCAGATAAACGTGGGCGTTTTACACGCCTGTACCGTTACGTTTCTTCGGTTGTAATTACCATTGCTTATTTGACGGAATCAGAGGCTATACCAGTTGAGGACAATACCAGCAAATGAATGAGCAGCCGAAATTTACTGATGGAATTTCTGCTCAAATGACATCAACGCCATGGGGAAACGTGAAATTGTAACGGCACCGCTCGGGATGCCATAACAATCGACGGTTGATTAAAATGAGCGCACAAACGGCAACAATTAGCGCCCGAGTTGAGGAAATTACGGTCTCGACGAGGTCGAGAGCCCAATGCGCTTGGTTGTCAAGTTTATATATCCTAACCTCGCAATGATCCAATATAAATCCAACATATTTCCTCAGCTGTTTACGATTTGGGTAAGTTGTACCAACAACCCCTTCGTGGGGGATGTTTGGCACAACGGCAGCTTGTCGAATTTCTATATTATATTCGTCATTCCGTTAAGCCGGGGCTACACATTCTTATACTTGCCAAATATCAAATATTCGCCAAGTATATGAATATTTGTCAACAAAAAAAATGTGCTATTCAATTCGTAGCGAGTCCACCTCTAAAATAAATTTACATATTCCACGTTTGGCTGTGCGGACGAGTTCTTTTACGCCATATACTTGGTATTTGCAATACCCAGTTGAAGTGGGTATAGCAAATGCAAAGGCGACAACTATTGGTGCATTTATTTGTACTCGATGAACATTTTAGTACGCTGTTCAATTTTTCCATTTTTTAATTTCGTTTTGTGTGTAGTAGGTCGGTCGTATACGAAGATTGACAATAGATTTGTAATTATTAGTAAGATTTTTGATTTTTCTAAAGGGCGAAAACCGCATAAAATTGTAGTTTTGTGAAACCGTCAGACAGACAGTTTTCAAGAAACCGTTAGACAGAAATTAAAAAAAATATTATTTTTGCCTGTCCACATAAACGCAATGTTATTTCTTTCCAAGAAAGACGTACACCACATACAGAGTATGAGCTTTCAAAATATAACCTTTTTATTAAATAAAAAAGCTAACGAAAGCGGTTAATAGTTATTTAACCAACAAGTATATTAAAAAGAGCGATTAATGATCGAGGCTGTTTAACGCTCGAGCGTAGCGAGAGCGTTAATTGTCGAGATCATTAATCGCCGTTTAATATTCGAGGTGGTTACAAAATTTTTTTGTCGATCGTATTCTTCTAGCGTCGTTTACATAGATTTTTCTTCGCCAATGTCTTCTTAGGTTATAGGATAATTTATGTAAGTTGACACTGACAGTTCTAGAGGGCGGTATGTTTTGATTGGAAGGTTTCATTTCACATATGTTCGATTGGCCAATCAAACGACGTCTGTACGTCGTGTGATTGGCTATAACAAATCATGCATTAATAGAAATCGTGCATTAATAGAGTTGTTTAATAAACGATTTCCTATTCACTAAACTGACTAATAAATAAACGATCGACGGAAAAAATATTTTAATAGTAGAGACAATTTGGTGTTGCTTTATTATTCAACAAAAAGAGTATATTTTGAAAGCTCATTTGTTTAAATTTTTGTTTCAGAAGCTAATTGATCTGTATTTCAGACAATATTAGGACATATTTATACAACGAACCTGGTAGTACAATTGGATTTAGTAAAACTTTCAAGTAGACAAAGAAACCATATCTAACATTTCTTTTATGGGCAATATCTTCCTAATTTAAATAAAAAAATATATATTTTTTCTCATTAAAATAATAATTTATTTAAGCTAGTTCACATCAAATGACGAATTGTATTGTTTTACAGTCTGTTAAAATTAGATGCTGCGAGTTAATAATACAGAAAGCTGATGAATTAAACAAAAAATCATTAAAATAAAACAAACAGTTTCGTCAAGATTTGTTTTGTAAATTTCCACAAGAATGCTCTTGTTAGTACGCTGTGAATTCTGCACTTATGTAATTAAAAATATGTCGGCATTATAAAATAAAACCTTGCTTGTTCGTAATCAAATTATCAAGTTGATCTGAAAAGGCTAATGTGCAAATAAGGCGAACTAATCAAAAAAATAGCTAGTGCCCATTCGGTACGCACATGTAGCAAGTCCTCAAAGAAGATTTTCACGTATTAGAAAATGCTATGTGGCGATGCATCAATGCCCGATGCATTTAGTATTGCAGTGCAACTCTCACGGTCCGAAATCACAAACGAATATTGCACAAATTTGTTGGTATGTCATAGATTTTTTGAGTTTTATAAAAATCAGCCGGTAATCAAGGATGGATGAAAAATATTCGGTGAACGAATTTGAAAGGAAAAATAAATCACTCATGGCATCGTTTAGACCAATCAATAACAAAAATTTTTGATTTGCGAGGCAAATATATTTGCCAAATATTGTGGCAAATATTTGTATTTGGCAAGTATACGAATATGTAGCCCCGGCTTAACATGATCAGATTGTAGTATCTCCATTTCACTACTACAGCACCTTTATTATTATTATTTTGTTCTTATATTCCTACATACCTGACAAGCTGCCGTTGTGCCAAACAACCCCCACGAAGGGGTTGTTGGTGCAACTAACCTATAAACGATTTGGGTTATTTTCAATTTCTTTTTCTTATTGTGAATTCCTCTTGATCATCGATCGCCAGAGCCACCTATGCGGTTCGGCATTCGTTAAAAGCGGCACACCATCGGGTAATAGCGAATTATCGCTGCAATAATTGCTATAAAACGTAGTCCGTTCGGTCACAGCGCGTCAAATCGATTTCGTCACGTGCATTTCATCGCCTCGCCTTCACAGATTTTCACACGTGCGATTTTTTCCGAAAATAATTGCCCGGATCGTCGCGTCGATTTTCACTAGTCATAATATCGGCCCGCCGAGACTTTTTTCGTCGTCTGTTTCGTCATTTGTTTCGTTTTTGTCCGCGTCTCTCATCGAACATCGATGAACGACCGAACATAAAAGAAAATGAATATCGAATCGGATTGTTTATTGGCCGTCGTGCTTGAGATGAGGTTGTGAGGGCACAATTTCCGGTCTTTCGAATCAATCAATTTTAAGATTATTGCTTTTTTTATCATTTTATCAAACAATATAGGAATTTTACAAAATAAATCCAACTCGTTTTCTTAGCAGTTTACGATTTGGGTAAGTTGTACCAACAACCCCTTCGTGTTGGTTGTTTGGCACAACGCTAGCTTGTTAGGTATAAAGGAAAAATAAGACCAAAATAGTATAGAATTTTACAAGCTTCCGCTGTGCAAAACAACCCCCACGAAGGGGTTGTTATATATGCGCGAGAATATACAGTGTTTGAATTAATTTTATGCTCAAATATCAAACTTGAATGTTCTATTTCAAATTTTACATCTCGGACCAGTGAAAAGGCATTACATAAAGGAGAACAAAAAATTTAGAGACCACAATAGGGTATTCCGGTGTTTTTGAAATTGTCGTTTTTTACAAAGTATGGGTGCTACTGTTTGCTACTTCACAAGTAAAATATCAAACATTGTTTTAAATTAAGAGAAATCGTTGTTTGAAGTTTGAATTAGGATTGGTCTTTGTGACGTCACAAAGACCGCTCAAAGTGAGCGACTTGACAACGTTGCTATATCTAGGGTGCACGTAGTAAATTTTTGCCTTCTGTTGTGTCAACGTTTAGAATCACTCGTTTGTTGACACCTGCTTTGGTTATTGAGGTTATATCAAACACTTGTTCAAAATGTATAAACTCCAGCGCCGACATTGTTCTGTGCCGGGCTGTAACAGCAGTAGAACAGTAACTGCTGATAAGATTTTCTTTACATTGCCGACTAGCGAGATGAGAGATGTTTGGCTTCAAGTTTCAATGATCAAATCATCTCCCAAAAAAGTTACCTTTATTCGTTGTCAAACAACAGGGTCGCCAACCGTCAACTTGGCCGATCAGCTGTTCGAGAGCTGTCCGCTGTTGCCACCGCTACTAGGGATCGGTAATCATCGTGTATTTCCGAGGGTGGTCGGTGAATTCAAACGAAATGCACTTTTAATTGCAATTATCTCATAGAAAAACTAAATCAAAAAGCTCATAGCTTAACTTTATGAATCCTCATAAAGTGTACAATAGGTTGAACCGAATATCTGCTTAAATTTTGACATGACCGGAATACCCTATTATGATTGATCAGTTGACTGTAGTAACAGCGTATCCAAGCAATTTGTTGATAGAAGCTGATTGAAAGTATGTTGACTTTAGAGCAAAGAGTTTATTTAGTTCTTTGTTGCGGCATAGGTGAGGTATCGTACCGCCGTGCTATTGAAGCTTTTAACAGAAAATACCCTGAGGTATACGTTTCTGTCAATTGTGTTTGTGAATTGGTTAGAAAATTTCATGCAACAGGAGACGTGAAAAATACCAAGAAAAAAAGCGAAATGGCAAAGATGATGCAGACATGGGCGCCGTTACATATGGGCGGGGGGGGGGGGGGGGGCGCTTGCCCCCCCCCCCCTGGATTTCGAACCCAATTACCGCTACGCAAAAAACGAAAAAGATAGGAGCGGTCGAGAAATTTGTGATCGATCTTTGATCACAATTGAAGACCGATAAATAGATCTGATCGATAAATCTGTTATTATCACATCAGAAGGATCTTTTGATCATAGATCAGGTTGATCTTTTTGATCAGATGGACCTCGCATATCAATGCAAATTGAAAGCAATGTATTTATTTAACAGACAGGTCAGTCGCCGCCCGGCCTGTGTGTAAAATATTTCCGCGGCTAGGCTTGAAAGTTATTAACTAACATTGCCTAGCTAAAACTGAAAAACTAAAAAAGAATTGCCTAGCGAGCAATTAGTAGTTTTGGTGTCCCCACAAAGATGCAAAAATGACATTTACGTATAGTGAAGGATGAAAAAAACTTACTAGATAAATGATGACTATTCCAATTATTATCGGCTATTGTCACCAATGTCAGTTTTATTAGATATTGCGATATTGCCCTCTCGTAACAGTCGCGAAAAAGCCACAACATGACAAGATACGGTATCCAAATTTTGCGCTGCAGTCCAAAATAAGTATTGTTGTATGCACTTTTATTTGATCGTACTTTCCATTACTTCGCAATTTTTGGCACTGCTGAGCAGTTTATCTTAATTACACTGAGTGTTAAACTAATAAGCGTAGAATATATAGATAAGGTATAATAGTCAACTTTTGGCAGTAGACCAAATTTTGATAACGAACTCAAGTCCAGATAGACGCCGTTTAGGAACTGCAGAGACCCGGAATATCGTACCAACTTTAGAAATTGCTTTAGTAAAATAGGTTGTATAAAGTATCATAGAATAACTATTTTAAAATCAAATAATTTAAAAAGATTTATAGATAACCCATTATTGGCCAAAATTTGTACTAAAATTACAAAACTTCGGTTAATGAAAAGGGAGTTTCAAAAACGTTAAATAATAAAAAATTTCAGACAAAAGTTATTTGGTATTAAAAGGGCCATCCTATGATACATGACAATTAATTCTCTATGCTGTTTGTCTTATTGGTATCAGTTTATGACACTCTCCAGCGTTGACACAATACATTTCCGTACATGAGTTCGTTCAAAACTTAGTAGTTGACCTAACATTGTCGCCTTAAAAAAATATTATTTCGTCGTCGATTATCCTAAACACAGAATTTTCAAATTAATCCACTTTTGTCTACATTTAGTCATTATTGCTCGTTAACGGGGTAAATTTGAAAATAATATTATTGTTTTTTTTATTGTCTATCAATTTGTTATTAAGATATTGTATCAGATTCTCGATGACCACGAGCTAGAAATTATTATAGGTCTCCTAACGTATTAAAAAGTAATAAAAGGGCTACAATATTGGTTGAAAATTATAGAAAATCTTAAATTCTAGAATAAGAGTTCAATGATTCAGAAACAAAATATATTTACAAACAATTATTAATTAAAAATATTAATCCCACAGTAATAAACGATATAGAAATACGGCAAAATGACTTGAAATTCAATGAATATCAATATATAATAAGTAAGTGTTGTCGAACATACAGGGATCACGACCATGGATGGCTATTAACACACAAAATTGTGAACAAGAACATTTCACTAATTTAAAGCGATAGAGATTTCTCAGAGTGTATGCAAAATACCACAAGACGAAAATGCTGCAAAACAGTTAATGGCATAGTACTTAATATTACGTCACCATTTAATACTAAAAAAAATTTAGCCCCCCCCCCCTGGAACATTTTCAAACGGCGCCCATGGATTCAGGAGCTATGTTAGCTATTGATTCCGTGAACACTTGCGGCAAAGATCTCGAAACTTGAACATCAGTAAAAGCCAACTGCAAAGGATCTTTTCTTATAAACCAGTACGATACACACTTTAGTAGAAGGAGGTGATGCTCGTCGATTAGAATGTTTGGTGTAGGATTTATTACAAGAAAATAATTAGACCATACTTTTTTGAAGGCACTGTAAACCAAAATACTTATTTTGATATGTTGGAAAATCTTTTGCTAGCTACTTTGGACGAAATCAACTTACAGCTCAGGTGTTCAGTACACTATCAACACGACGGTTGTCCTGCTCATAGCGCATATCAAGTCAGGGATTGGTTGAACAGACATTTTCCAAATAGGTAGATTGGACGATTCGGCCTTATAGGATGGCCACCACGTTCACCTGATTTAACGCCGCTTGACTTTTTTCTGTGGGGTTATTTAAAACAGAAGGTGTATGCGAATAATTTTCATGATAAAGTAGATTCTAAAATTAAAAATTAGGGAAGCAGTAGACAAAATAAATGAAGAAACAATTGATTTGCTATATCGGGAGTTTAGAAGAAGATTGGAAAAATGTGTAGCTGTAGGAGGAGAAGATGTGGAGTAATATTTTGTTAAATTACTTTGTTAAAAAATATTTACAATGGCTTTCGACTGTATAGAATGTATATACAGATTATAGAATATTACAATGAATGCATTGTGTATGCAAAGTAGAAAAAAGTGTTCTTTTAGTATCTGACTTTACAAGTTTGCGTTGTGCAAAGCAACCCCCACGAAAGGGTTGTTGGTATAACCAACCTAAACTTTTTACGATTTGCAATCTTGTCAAATTTCTATATTATCTTATTTTCCTTGTTAAACGATGTCTCACCTTTAAAAACGTGATTCACGATTCTTTCCAAGAACTAAAAAAGCAATCACGTCCTAAAAAAATCGAACGCCAAGCCATTCCCAATCCTCACAAACATATATACGTAATATTTATTTCTATTACCGAGAAAAGCAGTAAAATGTATTCATTGCACGGGCCACGGTGGCTGCCATAAAAATGCGTATATTTAAAGAAGGATCCAGGCGGCGGTCGTAAAAACGACAGTGTCGCCGCGGACGGACAAAGTGTGAAATACCAACAACTACCGTTCACGTCTCCTCTGCGCGCTTCCAACTCTTCTGCTTACTTCATGCTTACCATGCTTACCATGCAGAGAGACAGACGTTGTAACTATTTTATGCCGGTCATAAAAATATTAATTTTGAGGGTCCTATACCTATAGGAAACGGTAGGCTCTATATCAGCAAAGAAACTTTAATTTGCAGTAAACATTTTTGGTTGGTTGTATCAAAACCAGCAATTTGCTTGATAGAGCATAATATTTATTTTTTATTGACATATATTATTGTAGGGTGAAGAATGATTATATTGTAAGTAAACTGAGTAAACTGCACACAACGAAACGTTGCAACGGTAGCTTGTTAGGTATAAAGGAAAAATAAGAACAAAATAATACAGATGTTTGACAAGCTACCGTTGGTTGTGTCAAACGCGCGTAATTAATTGTTAAATCATTTGCGAAACCTTTAAATATAATAATTCTGGCCTGAAACAACCAAATAAAGTAAAAAGAAACTGTTCTTCTATAACATTATTATCTAATGCTTGGAGAGAATATTTGGTAATAAAAAAGAAGAAAGCACAAAAGAAAATCATTCTAGAGAAATAAGAAAGGAAGCGAAAAAAGAAAAGAATAAAAAGCTACGCTAAGAAAAACACTACAAATTCCAGATGCAAGAAACAGATGAGAGAGAGAGAGGACAGACTGAAGAAGACTAAGGACTTATTTTCGACTGTGTTTCATTAAAAATGGTAAAACAGAAATGTTTAACATTTCTTAATAATAAATATTAACAATACTTAAAACACTGAATACTTGCTTGAATGTTTATATTTGTCGGAATAATGTACCAAAAGTGTCTGATTTAGGAGCACTGTCAGAATTAGGTTCACTGAGGTGTCGGATTTCGGATCAAAATATACGCTTACACTGATAAAAATGAGTGCGAATTTACAAATGAAATTTACATTTTTTTCAGTAAACCTACCCTATTTGTCAGCAATTTTACCATAATTTTAAGCAAAAATACTAAATATCATTGAAAATGCAGTTACATTCATTAATTGTACAAACTGTAGGTAAATTTGCTAACAAATTTGTAAATTTCATAATAACAATTACTTCAACGGAATAAAATTACAAATCTATACCTTAAAACTACTGTCTGATATGTAAATTTGCCCTCTGCTCGTGCAATTTTCCTTTCTAGATGGTAAAGTGCTACCGAGATAATTTTAATCGCGCTTGCGCAATAATGGGATATACAGTTCGAGTTCCGTTCGCCATCCGTTTGGTTGTGTTTACAGGAGCTAAGTTAGAGTTTTATTGAGTGCGATTGTTATATACAACTAATCTAACACTGTTAGTGCCTCTGTGACTTATCCTTTATCGGTGTCGTGTGGAATATTTGCCCCATATGGTTCTATAGTATTAAAAGATATAATATTGGTACATTCATCTCTTTGTATATTATGGAGGACTTTGCAAATATATACTACAAAGTGCAGGTAAAAGTTTGCAGTCTTGATATGTATAATTTCACTTTCACTCATTGGATGTTCTTTTTAGGATACAAGTGTTGATGATACTGACATTCTACAAATTCAAGGACTTGTGTGGTGTCCATAGGTAAGATTTCGCTTATTGTTCTTTCCCGTACATGCGGTCTTACAATCAAATTTATTACTAACATGTATAACACATGAAATGATATCAATCACCAATATAAAAAAAACTTTTCTATAAACACTCATTAATAACTTTACACACACTCGGTATCTCAAAGGAAAGCAGCTGCTGACATTGTTATACCCTGTATATGATATATGACTCATGTACTTCTTATTTTGATTTCAGGTGACACATTTTGGACTATATTATATGCTGTGGTTGGATTATCCCCAGGTTATCTTACTCTGGAGCCGATTTAGCTTTTTAAAAATTATTCCAAGTCAGGGTTCAAACGAATAAGGTGACGTAAGTTTACCATAGGCATTTCAACTTAATATTGTTGAAATAATATTTAATTTATATTTAAAAGATATGTTTCTCTGTTAAGCAGATCGATTTATTTTATTATACGATATGTAGATAAGTATAGTCCATGGGTTCCTATTTTATTTCATTTACTTATGATTACATTTTTGTCAAGAACTTCTATTTATTTAATGTTAAAAATATGTAGATATATATATATTATAAATATGTTTCACATGTTATTTATTGTTAAGATTATAATAAAACTTCATACTATTATTTTTTGTTTTTATTTTTGATCTCCACATTAATAGGATTTTACTAGTGATTTTACAGTTGACAATACAGGCTTGTCCGAGCAGTCGCAAAACCAGTTTACAAACAGTTCTTTTGTGAGAAGCCAGATAATGTTTCATTGGTATTTATAATGGAGTTATCATAGCAACATATGTGGTCCATCACAAAAGTACTGATTGTTAACTGGTTTTCAGTTGCTTGGAGAAATCTAATATTAAAGTTGCAGAAAATTTACTGTACAACAATTAATTGCAATTCCGTGTTTACGGTAATTTTACTGAACGTCAGTAATTTTACTTACAAAAGTATATATAAAGCCGTACACATCGGAAACCTCATTTCATATGAGAAGTAAATTTAAGCTCAAAGTAAAATTACAAACCACATGGTTTGTAATTCCCTTCGATACACGGAGGTTAAAAATGACCGCCGTGCCACACGGTAAAATTACCTTTTCAGTTTTATCAGTGTAGTGTCGGAAGCAGGGGCAATTGTTAAACTTATAAAATATAATATAAATTACATAACTATTATCAATGTTGTTTAAAAATTAATAGCCAGATACCTTTAGAAGGAAATATTTGTTTAAAACAAGTTCACATAGTCATTATCATCACATAAATATAAATTCTACAGTTACAAATGTAACAAAAATTCCTTAACCTGTCAGAATTTGGGGCGTTTACCATATTTACCTCATACATATTTAACTCAATTATCGCAAACACGCATAAAGAATTGATAAAACATTTGCAAAACCTTTAAATATTATTAAATCATAAGAAAACCCGCAGATTCTATCAAATTTCCCATCAACATTCATCTAAATACCCAACAATAACGACAAACCACGCCCTTGTCAATAACCGCATCTAAAAAAGCGAAAACGATTGCAACAAACAGCTGTTCTGTCCAGCATTGGTGTATTATAGCCCGCGTTGCTTGTCAAAAACCCGGTACAAATATTGTCGAAACAGCGACTTACCCTTGGTCGTTCCGCATGAAAATTACATCCAAATCGTCCACGGCCCTTTTGGTCACATCACAATAACACTCGCAGAAAGAACAAAGACAAAAAATTTGCGGAGATCTGTGTAAAACGGAGCCGTAATTTGGGGTACGCGCGCGTCATATGGCATAGCTGCAACTGATAACGGGAAAGCGTGCAAGGTCACGAGCGCGAGGCCGAAATTTTCCGAATTTAGGCGAGGGTAACATAGAGTACCTGTAATGAGTTCGACTGGTACAGTTTAAAATTAATGTTGTCCATTGAGAATTTAGTTGTTCATGTTAAGAATATGTATTTTAACTCGTGATTTTCTCTCAAATGTACATAAATTATTTAATATTAATACTGTAATATAATATAATAAAATTAATTATGTAAAATTAAACGCTTTTTGTTGCCTAGATTGTAGTACAGGGTGAGTTATTGGTACCTATGCCGACGGTCGATAGTTAATAAATCGTTGGAGAAAGAACAAAATGTTTTATACAAAAGTTGTTTGACCAACCAGTTTCTATAACGTAACATTATTTTTATTTTTACAGGCTGTTGCATTTAGGAGTGACGGCAAGTATGCTAAACATCCCAAATTCAGACATATTTCTGTTTAGTTGAATAAAATAAGAAATCTACAACAGTGAACTTTATTTTAGGACATCAGGTTTGTTGATTTGACAATAATTCGATTTGACAATAATACTTATCAACCCACAATCGTTTCTTATTCTCTACCATTGCTCTGACAGTCAGAATATAACCTAAAAGTTTGACAGATCTTGATAATTGAGTGTTATGCTAAAAGCAGATTTTTTCCTTATAAGGTAACTGCAATTCGAGTTCTTTTTACATCCCTACAGGAAAAAAGAAATTAAAAAAATTCTAATAATATCTATTTAGGCTGACTAAAAATGCTTTATATTTTCATAATAATACGGTGTACTACTCTTTTAACCACTATTATTTACACATCTAGGGGTGTCGGAATTGTGTACATGGTTAGAAGTAATACATATGGCTCTATTGCTGTCTTTACACAAGAAAATGACATATTTTACATCGTTTGCTATATTACAATTAATTGTACGCATTTTGTCTAAATTCCGATACGTGTGTCAGAATTATTACGGACATCAATAATCCCTAATTATAACACTAGCAGCAGAGAGTAGCAAATTTGGCATTAATACACCACCCACTTCTGGAGATAACAGTTGAACTCATGCCATTTTCATTAAAAAATAGTTATTCTGGTCTGAAACTCCCAAATAAAGTAAAAAGAAACTGCTCTTCTGTAACATTATTATCTAATGCTTGGAAAGAATATTTGTTAATAAAAAAGAAGAAAGCACAAAAGAAAATCATTCTAGAGAAATAAGAAAGAAAGCGAAAAAGGAACAGAATAAAAAGCTCAGAAAAACACTAAAAATTCCAGATGCAAGGAACATTAAAATACAGATGAGAGAGAGAGGGCAAACTGAAGAAGACTAAGGACTTATTTTCGACCGATCTCGACGGTCGATAGTTAATACAACGTTTGAGAAAGAAAAAAATGTTTGTTGTTTAACTAAACGTAAAATTATTTTTATTTATATAGGGTGTTGCATTTAGGCGCAACGGAAAATATGTAATTTTTTTTAAAAGGAACGGTCTGTATATCAGGCCATATTATGAATACCAAGGAAGTAGTCTTTCCAACTGTATAAGTTGTACCTGTATAAGTAAATAGTTTCTGAGATATTCAATTGTTTGTCAAAAAATTGGCAACTGCAGGCCTTTTTTTAAAAACTCTGTATATACTAATTCTATCATGAAATATCTTTTTTTACTAGTTTGATATTGTTGTGACATGAATGGAAAGTGGGTATTTAGTGGTGTCTTTAATATTTTTTTTTGCTTGGAATCAAAATCCGAAACTAAAGATTGTGTGTGCATAATCTTTAGATTATACCTAAAAGTTCTTTTGTTTTTCCCTCATACATTAGAGTCCTTCGATGTTGAGCCTTTTCACGAAGTCAGGAATTGTTCGAGGAGTAAGTTGTGTCAGCTCCGCTGGTTCAATGATGGCGGCACCCAAGTGGTTTTCTCTTGTGCGCATTCGAGCGTCACATTTATATGTGTGAGCACATAAATCACATCAAAGAAACACACGATAGTTAACCTAAACGTACAGGGTGTAGGGTTTACTTTACAAGAAAAGGATTATTTCAGCCCACAGATATTATACAGGCTGTTCCATTTTAAAAACTCAAGAGAAAACCATTTGAAAACATAAAAATTACTTAAATATACTAAATATTATGTTGGATTTACAACCGGTTCTCTTATGAACTATTCTTATGAATTTTTTTTTAATAAAAATATAGAGGCTTTTTTTAACAAATTTCCCTAAGGTGCATTTGTTAGATGTTTAGTTCAAAAGTGATAAGAATAACTGAAGACTGGAGTAACCCAAAAGTTTCTCGACGTTTTCCCATTACTTAAAAAATTCCCATTACTTAAATAATTCCCATTACTTAAAAAAATCCCATTACTTAAAAATTCCCATTACTTAAAAAATTCCTACTACATATTTAAAAAATTTCCATTACTTAAAAAATTCCCATTACTTAAAATTTTCCCGTACTTAAAAAAATCGCATTTCACAAAAAATAATTCATAATAATAACCGAAGACGGTAGGTAACCAAAAACTGCTCGTATCCGCGCAACACCGTGGGTAGCCATTCAGCTTCGGCTTGCACGTGACCTAAACCTCTGTTAGATCAATGCACCTTGCTAACCGACCAAGCCATACCATACCATACGATACCATGCCTCCGCCAGCAGTCTCATTCGGTACATTCATGTCACCAGATCATACCAGAGAGATTAGGGCTCATACATGAAGTCGCCGTGTGGCACCGTATACGCCGACTAACGACCTCTTCCTTTGCCAGGCGATCCATAGAAGAACCCCGGCGAGCATTTTGCAATTCGCTACTCGCTACCGCTCGGAAACTGCACCGTTCCGAGATATCCGACTTTCGAGACGCGTCCCGGTCTTCGGCGACCAATAAAACTATTCCATTTAAAGCGGAATATTATGAAAATGTAACGACGTACTGCCTCGACGAAGCAGTAGATCGTTAAGGAGTGACAGCACTGGATGTTTGCGCCAGGATAGATATTGAGAGATTGCGGTGTACATCGATGGTCGTCGGCGTACAGATGAGACCAGATTGCGGATCGAGCAGACGGTCGGAGACCAGTCTTGAGCCGTACGTCGATATTACGCGACAAAAAATAAAATATTTCTAATTTTTCCCATTTCTTAAAAATTCACATTACTTAAAAAAATCCCATTACTTAAAAATTCCCATTACTTAAAAATTCACGTTACTTAAAAATTCCCATTACTTAAAAATTGTCATTATTTAAAAAAATTCTATCGCTTACTTGGTTATATATCCACGTAGATATGATGTGTCGACCAATCACCAATTTGGTTTTAGAGAAAAACATTCCACTATAGATCAAGTCCATAGAATAACAGATATCAAAGAGAAAGCATTAGAAGAAAAGCTTTTTTGCTCAACAATCTTTCTTGATGTGACACAAGCTTTCGATGAGGTTTGGCACGAAGGATTGATACACAAACTAAAGACTATCCTACCTTTACAATACGTGGAGCTGCTAACATCCTATATATCTGATAGACCATTCAGAATCAAACAGATCGATGAATACTCGCAACTAAAACTTTAACGTGGGGTACCCCAGGGTAGTGTATTAGGACCAATTCTCTATCTACTATACACAAGTGACCTACCACATCTGGAAAATGTAACAGTCGCCACATTCGCAGATGACACGGCTCTAATGGCAGTGATTCTCAACTATTGGAGAATCTACTAGGAATCTTCAACAAGCTAGTAATAAAATATATAAATGCACCAAAAAATGGAAGACCAAGCTCTACGAACTAAAATCTGTCCACATTAACTTTACAAACAAAAGAATCGAGGACATACCCCATGTCAAGATTAACGACGCCATAGTTCCATATACGAACACTGCAAAGTATGTGAGTATGACTCTGGATACAAAACTAAGGTGGAAAGAACATGTTAAAAAGAAAAGAGTTAAATATAGAGAACTGTACTGGCTTCTGGGAAGAAACTCTCAGTAGTCAGTACAGAAGAAACTACAAGTTTACAACCAAGTACTAAAACCGATTTGGTTGTACGTCAACCAACTTTGTGGTGTCACGCCAAAAAAAGCCAATATACAAGGAATTCAGACTTTCCAAAATAAAATACAAAGGAATATGGTTAACGCTCCTTGGCACATACGGAACAGTGACCTGCACAGTGATCTTGGTGTCCCACAAGTCATCCAAGAAATAAAAAGATTCGCCACTGAGCATAAATCTCGCCTAAGCCATCACGTCAACGTAGAGGCCCTGCAGCTACTGGACAACCAGAATCTAGTGAGAAGACTAAAAAGAACTAAACCCTTCGAACTAGTGAATCAGTGAAATGTGTAAAAAGCAGAGCACAGTGAGTGAAGTGTTAGTGCTTCTTGTTTAGGACAAAGTAAATATAGGACATCAGTGGATAGCCTATTAGAGACAAATACCTAGTTTTAAGAATTCAGATTTAAATTGATGGTTAATCTTTTAGATTAGTTTGAATATGTTAAGAATCTTATATTTATTAAAAAATATATGCTTTTTCTTGGTTATAGAGGCGTCATAGAGGCTCAAGAAACTTATTTACATAGCATAAGGATACCTGACGTATTATAACTGCATGGGGATGGAATTTGTAACCAGACCTAGGTCGTGTGTGGTATCGTTGGATAAATATTTTAATAATAACCATAAGAAACCATGATCAGTTATGGCATCTGCAGAAAAAAGAAAAGAATCTATTTTATTTTTATTCAGTAGCTGCAATCATGACAAAAATTACAGGAATTAGTTTTGTATTTAGTTAGTAGAGAAGGCATGTGATATTATACCGATAGTCAATGATTTAGCGCATCTGATGACAAAGATGACAACTCCCCAAAAAATAAGCAAAATCCGATATCACATGGTTTATTTCGTAAAGCTGTACGTCAATTTTGCGCGACAAAAAATTCAATTTCTCAAATTTTCCCATGAGTTAAAAATTCCCATTACTTAATGATACGCATTACTTAAAAAATTCCCATTACTTAAAAATTCTCATTACCTAAAAATTCCCATTACTTAAAAATTCCCATTACTTAAAAAAATTTATTTCTAAAAAAATTATATTAATTTGAGACGCGACCAATAAAACTATTCCATTTAATTAATATTACGTGTATCCATTGTGTGGAGAGAGATAAATTAATGAAATAAAAACCATTTAAAGCGGAATATTATGAAAATGTAACGACGTACCGTCTCGACGGAGCGGTAGATCGTTAAGGAGTGACAGGACTGGATGTTTGCGCCGGGATAGATATTGAGAGATTGCGGTACATCGATGGTCGTCGGCGTACAGATGCGACCAGATTGCGGTCGGGACGGTCGGTCGGTCGGTCGGAGACCAGTCCTAAACCGTACGCTTGTCGATTTCGCGAGAGGCAGAAGACTGACTAAGGCCGAAGACAGGAGATCTACCAGAGTTAATTACGCGATAATGCCGAGATCGCTGTTGGCCAGTACGCCTGATAAGTCCCTTAATTAGGAGACGTTCGAAACCGATCGAGAATCTGGGAAAAATTATAAATCTGCCCGATGGTATGAAGTCGCCACAATATCGTCGGTAATTGGTAAACATTCTTATTCAGAGCTTTGGTTGTTGGAAAACTGAGAAGACTACGAATGTATTCTGGTATAATAATAAGCTGTTGAAATACTTCATCACAAGTATTTCAAGAACTGGTAGGTTTTTCACATATTCTATTATGATAAATTAAATTTTCGAGAAGAAGACAGTCGAAGATTAAGCTAGATAATATTGATAACCTTTGCTTGTTTATGGAAAGCAAAATTGCATTTTCGATTTATTTGTTTGCGCTGAATGCGAATCCGAGTTAGAAGTTGCATACCAGTTCAGGTTATTGTATTGATTTTATGATTGTGTCCGCACACCACTTAAAGAACCGCTGTAAATGCTTCAAAATACTTTCAGGATTTCAGGTTAAAGTGCGCGACAAAAAAACCCATTTTTCAAATTTTTCCATGACTTAAAAAATTTCCATTACTGAAAAATTCCCATTAGTTAAAAATACTCATTACTTAAAAATTATCATCACTTAAAAACTCCCATTACTCAAAAATTCCCATTACTTAAAAATTCCTATTTCTTAAAAATTACCATTACATAAAAATTGACGTAAAAATAAAAAACACGCGGTATATGCAACGGTGAATGTGATTATAAATTCGTATTTAGAGACCTGTAATATTTCCAAATACTTTTTCAAATAATATTTGTGCATAGCTTTCAACATAAAGGTGTTTTTCATACTTTTGGCAACACCCGGTACATGCAAGTAAATACTTACATTCTAATAGTTGCATTTTAGGTGTAAGACAATCCAGAAGCTTTTATGAAAAATTAAATTTTCTGAAAAGTTAATAATATAGTATATTACTAGGAGAATGTGCAGGCCTAATAGGCCTGCTGGTCGACCTAGGTAGATCGCCGAAGCGTTAAGAGGGAAACAAAAAGCCCGGATGCTGCTACACGCGCGACGTGATTATCTCGTACGTTCGAAGCGGTTACGGGGCGCCATCTATTGCTTCGTAGCGTAATGCCAACAGCGACATGATGATGTGCCGCCGTCTGGTGACCGCGTCGCGAAGCGCGCGGCCGTTGCCTAGCAACCACGATCGGTTGCCATGGCGACGCGCTGACCTGTACACTCCTAAAGCATAATCCATAAATTTACCCGAATCGAGGTAAAAAATAACGAAAACTGGGCCGAAAATGGACGAAATCGAAGGCCTAAGCGCTGTAGAATCAAATTTTAGGCGGAAAATCGGCGCCTGCGGCGCCGATTTTCGCTTCTCCGAGGAGCAGACCCTTCCCCCGATTCGCCGATTTTCGTAAACTTCTTGCGCGGACTGTGTTAGACTTTTAGTATATAGTAGGGATAATACAAGTTTTATAAGACAATAATTGGCGCACGAGTTGTTTTGGGCACGACGAGCGCAGCGAGGAGCTATTTTTTCTACTTTGCGACATTAAATTTACATAAATTTCGAAAATTGCGGTTGACATCTGATAATCTAGAGTAGTTTCATATTCAACAGTTGTAGTATGGTTGTAGTTGTGGTAAAATTCACAAATATGATTGACGCGAGCCAATAGCGATTGAGATGTCAGCCTTATTTGACACTTGACGTCAATATCATCAATCTTGGAAAACTAAAAGTTACTAAAAGTTTGTGATCTAGTGTTTTCATAACGACACTGAAAGCGGTTTCGTTATGAGTTTATAACGAACGCAAAGTAGAAAAAAAATGTTTCGCAATTGACAATTTATAACTGTGCTTTTCCGCTATCATTTAGACAAAAGATCTACCAGGATCAGTAAGAAAAAAAATGGATTGCCATTTAACAAACGTGTAGATGACATCATTACTCAGTAACAATTAAGTATCCGAAATTGATTTTTTTTCAGAGAAATGTATACCTACGTATTTTTATTATTGTTTCTCATGTTTCCATACTTTACGCGCTCAAAGATACTAGTTTGCAGTAAATTTGGCCATCCGATTGCATGTTTAATGCAATAAAATATGACTTGCATCATATCAAGATACTTATGATACCTGACACAACATACCTTTCCTATGTTGTTCTTAAAAGCCGTTATAATAAATAAAAATGCACGTTGATTACTTACTATATATTATGTAAATGTGTGAATCTCTCCATACCTGAACAAACAATAAATAATGTCAATAATTAGAACAATTAAAATTAAAATAGATAAATAAAAAAATAAAAAAAGTATAATTAGCAACTATTTCTCCATACAGTTTTCCCATTTCTCAAATTTTTCCCATTTCTCAAACTTTTCCCATTTCTCAAATTATTCCCATTACTCAAATTTTACCAATCCCATCTACCAAACGAAAAACACGCCCCTCCCCTATCCCGATCGCCACAAATCGCCGTCCATCCATTTCTATCTTCGCGAAAACAAACGCAACACGCGCCAACGCCCCAGGATAAACAAAAGGCGACGAAAAAAGGCGGCGGCGGCGCGGCAGGATCCGCGGAGATCCACAGGGCGGGCAGGCGGGAGGGCGGGCGGGCGGGCTTACCGATCGGATAATTAAGGCCCCGCCGCGCCGTGGCCGAAGAAAGACCGCAGCTCAAAGCACCAGCGAGCGACCGGCAACGAGCGACGCGGACGGCAGCAGCGAGCGCCGCGAAGAGACAATGGGGCCGTATCAGTGTCCCTGATTATGCAATCGTGACACCCGCGGCTTTAATGAAACCCATAAATCCGGCCTTTATCTGCCCACGTACTACGAATACGATTATGTGTTAATATACAACGGCAGATGCTATCGAACCCTATAACGGACGTACCAGCGTCCATATTCCACACGACCGTTTTTTTACGCTCGCCAACGACAGTAGCGATTTTTTAAGAAATGGGAATTTTTAAGTAATGGGAATTTTTTAAGTAATGGGAATTTTTTTAAGTAATGGGATTTTTTTAAATAGTAGGAGTTTTTTGAGTAATGGGAAGTTTTAAGTAATGGGAATAATTTGAGAAATGGGAAATTCTAAAAAATTGATTAAAAAAATGAGGTATTTCAATAGAATTACACGGACGGAATGATGCGGACGTTGTTTATGAGCTGAGAGAGTCATTTGCCGGTATTATCGCGCCGAATTAACATATAGAATTAATGGCGGATGACATTATTGACACCGGCGTGTAAGCGATAAGTTGCGTAGATCTAGTCATCCGAGCCTCTCCGTCTGGAAAACTAGTAAATTATGCAAATGGCGCGCGGATGAGTGATGCCGCCACTAAATAAAGTTGCCGCTGCCTCACTCACACAACTCTTCGGAGTTTGAATATCTATCTTCTCGGGGCAAAGTCGTAAATCGTTTATTACCCAACTCAAGAGTCGTCGGAAAATTAATCGAGCACGCCATGAACATTGTAATAGCAGACATCGCTATAGACGATGGGTTATGGAGAGTTAATGATCAATCACCATCAGTTTTATTATTATTGTTGTTATTACTATTATTATTACTAGCGTCTCTATTTCACAGATAAATGATTTGAGAGTGCAATAACTAGTTTAATATTTAGACAAACTGCTGTTGTGCCAAACAACTCTCACGAAGGGGTTGTTGGTACAAATAACCTTAACGATAAATCAAACATAGTAGTTGCTAGTTTAACAACGGGTGTTTTTTTCGAGGTATAGAACTTTAATTTGGCAACACTGTTTTTGTTGACCGCCACTTTATCAGTTACCATGTGATTTATCTTTAGTTTAGTTAGATTTGTGCAGATTTTTTTAAATTAATTTGATTAACAAAGCAACGGTTTCGCACCACGTTTACTCTAAATGATAACACGCATCCTCTGAGACGTCTGCACAGTGGGGTATTTGACGCAAAAATCTGGCCAAAATTATTGTTTTACCTATAAGGGCTCTAGATGTGTTGTTTTATTAGTATTTGTAGGTTAACAACTTAATAAACACAATAAAACAGGACAAAATAAGGAAAAAAGCAAACTGTATTAAAAATTATTCTTCACTGCAGTACACCTATTGTAAATTAATTACTGCTACAAGATTTGTCATCAATATTTTTTGTGGTTTTATTTATATTACTGTGTGAAATTTACAAAAATATATATGGCATGTCCTGATCAAATACGCATAATAAACGGATTTAAATTTGAACAATCCATGTCGTTTCAGAGTTATATGAGATAATATTTTTGGGTCTGTTATGTTGTAAGAAAATCATGAAAGAAGTTTTATTTTTAACACCAGTGGTAGAGGAAGAAAATGAAAGTTTACACCAGTCGATATTGTGTATTGAAACGGTACATACGCTATTCATGCTATTTTCCGTTCGATGCATTCCTTTTAAGACGTGATAGTAGAGGCAGTTAAGAACCTATTTAACCATACTTATCACTATAAACACTATTATTTTTAGTATTATTTCAAAATTATCTAATACTTATACTTATTGCTTCCATGAAAACTTTCGAAATGTGATCATCCTTCAAGCTGAAACGGTCGTTTTTTTAATGGTATGACCCTAATACGCATGTTTTGAACCCAGATTCGCTTTTCGTATAAACACATTTATCGAAAACGCCTAACCAGTTTCTATTCACAAGCTTATTATTGTCTCTCCTCAACAATAATCCATTTTAATGCAGAGAACTGTATGCGAGTAGGTGCTTTCGATGTATTTTCTTGCCCTGAATATAAATCCGATTCGCTTCAAGCAACAAATTTCCAAGAAATGCACATACAAGTACAAAGTTTAAGGTTTTTTTTCGGATGATTTTTAAGAGTCTAGGTCATCGGGATTGTTTGTTATACATGATCCAAAACGGAAAAATATACGTACATAACGGCATTTACATCATACAAGATGCATTGAACATAAAATTGTCAATATCTTGATAACCGTAAGCATTTGTATATAGCTAAATATGGTTAAATATGTTCTAAATTACCTTAACTATCACGGTTTCAAGGAATTGCATCAAATTATATATAAGCCCGTACATCAATTATTGGATTTTCCTTTACAACGTGATAGAAATAAAATCACAAAAATCGCCTCCGCACCTATCCGCAGCAGATTTTGCAGTAGTTGTAATGTCAAATATGTGTACTATAATTTGAACCACTTTCAAGAGCTTAATTAAGCTAAACACTAAACTAAAACACTCAAATTCTGAATAAAACTTTTTTTTTATAATAGCGAATGTTGGCCCTGCAATAAAAAAAAATTGTGGGTAAATTTTAATAAAGACACTGTCGAATGAAAGTTTATACTTGGTTCTAAAGAAGGTATAACAAAAATGTCACATTTTTCTTTAACACACAAAATTACAACCGTTTTCAAGAGCGTCAACTTATGCGCATCTATGTTTAGCCATAATAAACTCTAACTTTTGGCTGACAAGGACACGTGGCGCAGGGCTCAGGTGAAAAAATATTGCCGCCTTTTAACACATCGGCCCTTAACCTATCCCAGAAACTGGTTTACTTTTTGGAATTTAACATTTTATAAATTTCATTTACGGCCAGTTTTTTGGGTCAAATACCCCAATGTGCGGCGTTACATCCAGAAAAATTGACAGTTTGGTGTGCTTTATGCGCTGGTAGAATAATTGGTCCTTACTTCTTTAAAAAACGATGCCGGCCAGAGGGTTACAGTCAATGGAGACCGCCATAGAGCCATGATCAATGACTTTTTCGTTCCTGAATTGAATCGCCATGATGTGGGGGAGTTGTGGTTTCAACAAGACGGCGCTACATGTCATACAGCGCGTGCCACAATCGATTTGTTGAAGGAAACGTTTGGTGAGCGCATAATTTCGCGTTGTGGACCTGTGAATTGGCCTCCAAGATCGTCCGATTTAACACCGCTGGACTATTTTCTGTGGGGGTATGTGAAGTCGCTAGTCTAGCGATAAGCCAGAGACAATTGACGACTTGGAAGACAACATTCGCTGCGTTATCGCCGATATACGGCCCCAAATGATGCAGAGAGTGATCCAAAATTGGACATCACGATTGGACTTCATCCGAGCCAGCCGCGGTGGCCATATGCCAGAAATCGTATTCAAATGAAAATGGTAAAGAATTATCTTTCAAATAAAGCCAATTTTATGGCAATTAATACAATTTATCTATGTTTTATTTCATTTTAAGAGGCTGGTTCAGCCTAACTTCAGGACTGTGCTGGTGGGCCCCTATTGGTCCAATTATTCACCCTGTTTAGTGCTCGTGTGGGTTTATTATTTAATAATGATAGCATCTTATGAGATTACAACAATCTAAATTAACTCTTCTTGGTCGGACTTGCTCGGTATTTATTATACCCATGCCCAATTTTAAACAATTGCTGCTCAAAATAGACGTATAATTGGATGTCGTGATTTCAGGAATATCATTTCAATTATGTTTTTGTGTCAAGTCCGCCGTAGTTTCACTTTGCGTCAATGTAATATTTGAGAAAATACCAATAAAAGAAAAGAAATAAAGCCACACTTTGGAAGAATCGGCGTCGCATTTTCCCAATTTTTCGATCCATGTTCGAGTCTAGACAGTCATTGGACAGTGTGTCCATCTACGATGTTCTCGAGAACTAGACGGCATTAGACGAAGATAGTAATGGGTCTATCTCTATCTACCATATACCACAGAAAAAGTCTGTAACTCGCTAAAATTCTCATATATATTTACTGGGACAGATTTCGAGAGTTCTAACCTACACATCAGATATAATCTGAAAATCTAGAAAACTTGGGAACACTGCACAAAGAAGTATTCTAATCGAAATTAGGAGATTACATAAAAATTTTACTATTATATCATACATCAATCAGGTTTGTGCTTAAAGAAGTATACTATTATTTTATTAAAAACTCCATGTCAATTGTTAGGTTAGCTAGCAGAATATACATATAAACAGTGCTGTTTTATCCTTTCTACTACGAGATAATTCAAGCGCCAAGTATGGTATGATGCAGAAGCTCATTACGGGTTTTGTAATTGGATTCAAATCACATTACGAGGAATCAAAATCCTTACGTACTATTTTGTTGATCGAAGAGGATTTCTAGACAAGAGATGTGATTACTAATTTTCATAATTTCCATGAACTGACAATAAAATTACCGAGGTATACTCAAGATTACCGATTTTTTATCAAATTTTTTGGTAATCTTACGTCTATAATATTATTATATGAGAAATGTATAATGGGACTTAGTCGACTTGTCAACCACTGACTCCAGATGTTTTTTTTCTTCTCAAGTGCATTATCGGCTGAGAGATGAGTGCATAATCTATCGTACCAAAAGAAAGTAATCCGTGAGCAAAGGTTTGTTTTTTAGGAGGTATAAATGTATATGGACACATAATCTCAATACACTTTCAAAATATATTCCACATATTCATAGTACCTACGTGTTTTTGCAGATATCACTTCATAAACCGTAGACAAATGTTGAAGTTATTTATCAAATAAATATATGATAAATATCTCAAATTCTCTACATAGGTTATGTCAACAATTTATCACAGTAATTTTTAGAGTAACCATGTTATGTTGGTAAGCGTTGTAAAGAATCACTATACAGCCTGATTACGTGTGCAAAAATAAATTGAAGCAGCGTTAAAGATGTTAGATCATATAATGTTGACCGCACGCCAGTGAAGTCTATCTTATTCCAAAGTAGCTTTGGCGAAAGCGTCGACATCCCCACACAAAAACCAATTTTCGACTGATTTTTCCAAACTTATCAAAAACAGCCAAGCCTCTGTCGATCAGCTGTTGCACTCCCCTCTTAAAGTTCTATACCTCTGAAAAAACACCCGCTACAAATAAGCAAACCTACTTGAATATTTTAGTTTACGATGTCGTGTTTTGATTTTGTGCGGCATTATAAGTAACAAAAAAGAAGACATGGCGACAACAAGACTCGTCAAGCGTCGTGCTCGAGGGCGATATTTCATAAAAACGTCGTCGTGTGTGCGCACGGACGTCTTTCCACGATGGTCAGAGTCGCTTGTTAGACATAATTAATGGGACACCATGATATATTCTAGGTGCTAACCACTTCAACACTTGGACCGTCTTGCGCCGCATTATAGACCTTTCGTGCCACAACGGAGTTAAGTGAGATCAGGTTCTGCTCTACCAAAAGCCACGCTCATGTTTACAGCGATTATGATAAACTGGTCAAAATAACGAAGCGAAATGAATTCTCCACGAAGAAATTTATAACGTTCCTAATTTTTTTTAGAGCCGCCAGACACGAATACGTGTATGAAATAAAGCACGTCAATTTTCTATATTATTTTGTTCCTTCATACCTGACAAGCTGCCGTTGTGCCAAACAACCCCCACGAAGGGGTTGTTGGTACAACTTACTCAAATCGTAAACAGCTAAGGAAATAGTTGGATTTACTCTATAGATTGCTTTTACCAACAACGAGATAGATTTAGATGCTTTAAGGGAAGGAATATAGTATGAATTTATGAACACGACAGCTTATCAAATTCTGATGTTATGTTCTTTGTTTCCCTCATACCTGACAATTTATTTTGTTTTAACGACAAAAGGAGTCAATTAATATTCAATTAAAAATTAATATAATAAATTAATTGAAACTTCAGCTAATAAATACATGGAGATAGAAGCAAGTTCATCGCGGACTGTATTTAATTTATTGAGGAAAGAGTGCAGACTGCACATGTAGAGATGAGTACGTCTACACTCACACGCGGAGGCTTGAAATTATTTATGGCCCTCTAAAACGTATTTGTACCCAATTAATACGGGTGTTTGAGGGCATAAATAATGCCACGTCGACAGATGGCGCTGTAATAAGTGTTAGGGTAATGGATGATACTAACACCAAGCTTCGAAACCCTAAAGAGTTTGCAACCCAGGTTATACAGGATTAGCCAAAATTACCGGAACACCTAAATAATTCTCCAACCGTAAGAAATATCAGAAAATTGTTTGAACAAAAAATTTTTAGCTTTAAACAAGCTATCGTCTAAATATATTTTCAGTAAACTGATTTCACTCATATATACAGAACGCCGATGCATATTTTGAAATTATTTTGAAATTATTAGCGTGTATACAGGGTGTGCCATAAGGTAGTACCAGCCCAAACTTATGCTTTTTTTAAATGAAACAACCTATATTTCGGCACAATTTTGAATTCCTCGCAAAATTTTACGACAATCAGTCCAATTCTGTACCCCAGTTGCTATTTCGGTTGCTACGAAAGTGAATTGTTAAAGCTTAAATTTTAACAACTTTCGTAGCTACTGATTCCAATTTGTCAATTCTGTAAGAAGGGATTTTTCAACCGTTGCTAAATTTCTACATCTACGCGAGTTGTTAACAAAGTTGCTATAATGACCAACTACGGCTATCTTCATACCAATTTGTTGCGGTAGTTATACTTCAGTGTACGTCAGTTAGTACGGTATGGTGCGTTTTTCGAAGTAATATGATAAAAACCAAGTTTTGGTACCTAAAAGCCACCTTAAACATTAAATGAGCAATTTATTAGGTAGTATGAAGTAGGGGGATGTTCCGATACACCTTGCTGTACCGGTATCGCGTATCGTATTGTATCGTATCAAATGTACCGGTTCTGTACCATACCGGAGCACAAAGTACCGGTACATCGGTACCGGTACATTTTTTAAGTCGTAATTCCGAATTAAAAAAAATATTTTGCGTAGCGGGAGATACCTACACACATTGAAATAAAATAATGTACTTGAAGTAGTCCATATTCAAAGGTGTAGTTTCATATAATAACAATAAAAAACCTCTTTGGCCTTTGCAGATTGTTTATTTCGATACCGGTTTCGATCAAAGATCATCATCAGCTTAAAATCTACAATTATAATTACATCACTCAAGGTCATAAATTATAAAATTTAAAAACATTACATACACAATAGAAAAACTATAACTTACGTCAAGTAAGCCAAAGCCGTATAAGTTACTTAGAGAAATAAACAATCTGCAAAGGCCAAAGAGTTCTTTCATTGTAATTATATGAAAAAAATAATGTACAGTAGAATAAATATGATGCGGTTTTTATTAAATATTTGGAACTTTCTTTCTCTGTAGTGCTTAAGGTAGATTATCTTTTGCTATCATATGTATTATATACTATTGCATTGGTCCTATTGGCTGCTTTTTTTGCCTCCTACATAAAACGTAACAAAATAGTTTATATGGTCGCAATGCAAGTGCAGCACCGATTATCCGATATCTATCATCTAATTCTATTATTTTTTTGTTATTGTAGGAAAGGATTACAAATGTTTCACAATGCTGAAAAATGAGATCATTCATTATACTGTATTTTCAGCCAGAGTTGGCATGTGCATTTATTATCAATAGAATGTTCATAATACATGCCAATTGATAGATGTCAAGTACATCAAAAAACCGCAAAAATTTAACAATTGTCAAAATAACACTGGACAACTCTCGCCTTAAAAGTATAGGAATATGTAAAGTATCGTACCACCCATGATATAGGAACTACTTGATTCACCATGGCACCACCAGTGTTTTCCAGAAATTAATGGGCTTTTTAATTATGATTTTGTGCAAAATATATAAATGCATTATGAATGTATTTTTCCGAACAAAATATTAAACGCTGCTATATTATCACATACGGAACTATTTGTTTCACCGTGGTACCACCCACAGAACCATCAGTGTTTTCTTTGTTTTTAATCTGTATGTTGGATGCCCCCGCTGAATGTGTTTTTTTTTTTTCATGTTTGTCGTAAATTCCGCAATTTTAACGTTAGTGTTACTAAGTTCGCATTTTCCACCCAACTTGTTTTAATAAACACTTTCCATATCCTACTCGACGAACGTGGCATGTTTGTATGTATTTCGCTTGTAAAAAGCACTATGGCTAACGGATTTAATGACTTTCGCACTCAAAGATTTGCACACCAAAGTTAGGTTAAATTTTAGTCGGAATTTCCCTGATCGTTTACTGACACTGTAAAAGAACACAAATACAAATTCCTTCGTTGTAATCAGTGTCACTTGTAAAATAAACTTATATTGGTTTGCCGCTAGAGTACGCTAGTTGTTGGCAACAACAAATATCGCGATACAATATCGTCCAAAAACGTATCGTATCGTACCGTATTGGATGCTATAGAACCGGTACAAAATATCGGGTATCGGAATGTAAAGTACCGGTACTTAGAAATATCGTATCGTATCGAACATCCCTAGTATGAAGCCGGCAGTATACCCGATTTCCGAGATATTTTCGACTTAATTTGAACATTTCAGAGAAGAAAAATTTTAGGTTGGAATTGTTTTATCTTACAAAGTAAACACTCGTTCTAGGCTTGGAAATAAGAAACTTGCGAAATCAACAGTTTATCGTATTCTTTATTTAAGTACACCATCACAAGAAAATGTATTTTACGATGTGTATTTCTGCAACTGTATTAGGAACATGAAAATTATAATTGCTCTACAATAATTACTATGGCTACTATTGCCACTATAGGGCCGAATCGATATAGGTGTATCATGCATAATGAGTTAGGTGATATCTTTTGTATAGATACGTCGAATTTCCCAGCCCATAAGAATTGACTGGTCTATTGCTTTCCAGTCCAGCCTAAGTTTGTCTGCTTTGTAAGATGGAACCAGAGGATGCAACTAAACAATGCTAACCTAAAATTCGTCTTGACTGAAATCTTCAAATGAAGTATAAAATCTCTCGGTAAATCTCTCCTATGTACCGGCGGGTGAACTTTAATCAGAACTTAAAGACTTATTCACTTCCTACATAAATTAATCGCGATTAATAAGCTAAAATTAATCACGCAACTTGGTTGCAAACTTTTACAACTGTCAGATTCATAGTAGTTACTTATCAACTCAGTTGATAAATATTTTAACCACTCAGTTGCTCAAGGGTCCTACAAAATTGCAACTTTTCGCAAAGTTCTTATTTACATACTGACCTTAGCATTTAGCAACTTTCACGGTTGCTAGCGTTAACACATTACCTACCCTAAACTTTATATTTTTTTATTTATTGGCAATTTTATGGAACAACAGCAGTCTAAGAAAAATTGTATATCTCAACACCTGTTTTTAATTTTATTGCGCACGCTTAGATTATGATTAAGTAAGAAGCGATCTATTAGCGTGATTCCCTACCATATCCAAATTGTGTACAGGGTGGTCATAATGGGCAACAAAATATAGCAAACAGGTTTTCGTAAGCAAGTTCGTATTTTTATACACGCTATATACACGCTAATAATTTTAAAATGTCCGCCTCGGCGTTCTGTATATATGAGTGAAATTAGTTTTAAAATATCTTCATTAACAGAGGCACAATCTTCTAAGATCGCACTGTTGAGACATCCTGTATGTTATTACATTTTTTAATTCAAAGATTAATTCTAAGAATTTTTTATAGGACTCATACTTTTATAAAATGCATTATTTTTTATTTATATGCTATTAACCAAAAATAGTCAAAATTACACCTTAATATTGCTCCAATTTATTGTAAAAAAATCAAAAATTTTTAAAATAAAGTTTTTTGGGTTTAAACAACGTCTCGTAAAATATATTTTTCATATACAGGTTGCTTATTTTATTATGAAAACTTGCAAACTTTTCCTTTTTCGACCATAACACCCTGTATATTTAAAAAATTTTTAATGCTAAGATTAATTCTGAAAATGTTATGTTGGAATTATTTCTTTATAAAATTTTAATTTTTTAGTTATAAGCAATTAGTCAATATTCATGAACTTTTACTTTAGCCGAACGGGTAAAAAATAAAAAAAAATCGAGAGAAAATAACAACACAATTAAATTACATGTTTAACTGTCACATTAAAATAAATGTGTCTGTATGTGGGAAAATATTCTTAATTTTAAGTTCAGTAGTTTTTCTTAATTGCTCATAATTCAAAAATAATGCATTTTCAAAAAAACTTATTTCTATAAAATGTTCAAAAAAGAATTAATCTTAGAATTAAAAAAATAAAAATTTATAGGGTGTTCTATTAGAAAATGGAATGGTTTGCAAATTTCCATAATAAAACGAACACACTGTATATTAAAACTATATTTAAACGAGAGGTTATTTAAGCCAAAAAAACTTTAATTCGAAAATCTTTTCGAATTTGCTTGCGGTTGGACAATTATTTAGGTGTTCCGGTAATATTGATTCTTTTTGATTAATGTTGGTCTAATTGAAAAATAATGCATTTTATAAAAAAATAATTCGTATAAAAATTTCTTAGAATTAATCGTACAATTAAAAAATGTAATAATATATAGGGTGTTCTATTTAATAAAAAGGAAATGATACCAAATTTCTGTAATAAAATGAGCACAAAAAAAATGCCAAAAAAAACTGAACAATTGAACAATTTTTGGAGATTTATTACGGTTGGAGAATTATTTCGGTGTTCCGGTAATTTTGGCTAACCGTCTCCTATACCCTTCAAATTAATTTCGTGATTCTAACACAAAAAAAAACAAAAGTTACGGTTTGATATCGCTAAATAAAGACGCACTTAAGTTGACATGGGTGCACAAGAAAAGTGAGCCGTTTTCCTCAGTTTCCCAAAAACGTCTGATTTGGACTTATTCTGTTCTTCCACTCACCGGTTCAATTCATTTTCCGATTCCCTCATATAAAATACGCGCGTGTTGTGCAAACATGCCACAACTCGCGAATAAATAACAAGCGCAATCAGCCGGCGTAATAATTCGTTTTTAAATTGCCCGTATAACAGGGGTGCGGTCAAAATAGTGGCCCGAGAACCGCATATTATCAGTAACCCGATGCCGGGCATCATATATGCCTTTTCGTGCCTGCCTATGTCGTAAATACGATTTTAATAAAACGGCTGTCCGAGTCGTTGCAGCCAGATCCCCGGTATGCAGATCACCGTGGCTATTTATGCGGACAATTTAAATTGCTTTACCGCCGAGTTATTGAGTTCTACAAATGTCAAGCAGGCCGGCACAGCGGTCAATTATGCCGCGAACACGCCAACCGCTTGTTTTGATCGCTTGTATTACCATGTCGTACTGTGGACCATTTTTAAAAGCACCGCCGATGTAGTATTGTGTGTACAGGCAAGTGTATTAAATAACATAAACTGGAACAAACCCGATAACTTCGGTACAGTTCCAAATAGAAAAAATCCAATTACTCCGGCGTAATCAGCGTCAAAAACTGTACCATGGACCAAAATCTCAATTGGGTGGGTGGTAGTTTTGTTTTTGCCAACTGGTCAAAATTTTTATAAAAATCGTACTTTTTTAACTTAAATTTTGAACTCACACACCTAACTCGAAATCCAGGGCCCGGATCAATATGAAACCTTCGCTATCTTACGAAAATGTGTGCGCTGATTACGAATTTACATAGAACAGGTCTCTATCCCTACTAGTTACCGAGTTGTGCTCAAATTACGTTTTTTCAAATAACACGAAAATAAGCGAATTTGACCACATAACTTCAAAATGGTACTTCTCAGGCATATAAAAACCTACATATTTTTGATGTACTCGTCGAGAGCTATCATTTGGTGGTGGGTTAATCTCTCTATCGCCAACGGTTGCAAAGTAAATTTTTTCCAAATTTTTTTCTATCTCAATGTGCTAAATTTAGATCGAAAAAAATATCAAATTTTTTTGAGAGATAGAGCTGTCTAATGGGGTCATGCTTATGCATTGGGCTGTGCTGAGTTCAACGGTGAGCTCGGTTTTCCCGTAGAGCGTACGGTTTGTCCAGAAAATGTAAAATTAGGATTTTCGCGGTTTTCCGCGTTTTTCTCGCGAACCGCGCAACATAGAGCAACGCGGTCTTCAGAAATAGTTTCCTGGGCCAATTTCCTATCCAGTGACGTTTGAATTGTCAAAATCGGATGGCTAGATGGAACACAGTGCGCCCTAACAATTCCAAATATAGTAAAATGGCAATTTTAGCAGTTTTTGATACTTTGAGAAGTCATAACTTCCGTACCGTAACATATAGAAAAAATCCAATTACTCCGGCGTTATCAGCGTCAAAAACTGTACCACGGACCAAAATCTCAATTGCGTGGGAGGTAGTTTTGTTTTTGCCAACTGGTCAAAATTTTTATAAAAATCGTCCTTTTTAACTTTAAATTTCAAGTGGCACACCTAATTCGAAATCTAGGGCCCGGATCGATATGAAACCTTCGCTATCTTACTAAAATGAGTGCGCTGATTACGAATTTACATAGAACAGGTCTCCATCTCTACTGGTTGCCGAATTGTGCTCAAATTACGTTTTTTCAAATAACACGAAAATAAGCTAATTAGACCAGATAGCTTCAATATGGTACTTCTTAGGCATATAAAAGAATACATATTTTTAATGTACACATGGAGAGCTATCCTTTGGTGCTTGGTTAATCTCTCTATCGCAAACGGTTGCAAAGTAAATTTTTTCTAATTTTTTTTCTATCTCAATGTGCTAAATTTAGAGCGAAAAAAATATCAAATTTTTTTGAGAGATAGAGCTGTCTAATGGGGTCATGCTTATGCATTGGGCTGTGCTGAGTTCAACGGTGAGCTCAGTTTTCCCGTAGAGCGTACGGTTTGTCCAGAAACTGTAAAATTTGAATTTCCGCGGTTCTTCGCGTTTTTCTCGCGAACTGCGCAAGTTAGAGCAACGCGGTCTTCAGAAATGGTTTCCTCGGCCAATTTCCTATCCAGTAACGTTTGAATCGTCAAAATCGGACGGCTAGATCGCACACAGTTCGCTTTTATATTTCCAAACATAGTAAAATGGCAATTTTGGCAATTTTTGATACTTGAGATGTCATAACTTCCGTTCTGTTCCATATAGATAAAATCTCAATAGAAAGTTTAAAGTTTAAACGTAGGCCAAACCGTTCTGAATAAATTCCAAAATAAAAAAGACAAGGTAAATAAATTACACGTAAAATGGCTTTTTATGTATCGTTTCCAATAAACTGCTCGGACTTATGGGACGCTCTTAATATTCAAATTAGATTTGGTAGGACCAGTCTCACGACATACCCGTACGACTCGAACGGGAGAATGTCGTAAAGATGCTTTGTTAACGACCTCGGAGGTATTTTTATTTCGCCGCGTTGCCGCGGAGCGGCGCGGCGTTCGCAAACCTAATTTGTTTTGAATCGAAATCTTGCAACCGCAGCGCGGGGCAACATTAAAACGCCATTATTGCGGCGTGCGTGTTGCATTTGTTTCCAATGGGTACTTGGTTACTTCTCTTTTCACGACCACTATACGGCGTTCTCAATGAGGCTGCACATATGGCGATACAGTTTCTCTATCACACCTTGTGCTAATTTTGGATTATTGTAAGTTTCACTTAAAAATGTAAATTAATAACGCAAAATAAAATGGAATAGAAATTCTGATAAAACTGTTAGAAACAGATTAAAAGAACCGAATTTGAAACCAAGAAGACCTGTCCGCGCACAACGCCTTACGCAGCATCACAAAGCAGCGCGAATGAGGTTTGGTCTGGTTCACAGAGATTGGCAACTTCGTCACTGGACGCCTGTACGGTTTACAGACGCGTCCCGATTTCGTTTAACTCGTTGCGACGGTCGAGTACGTGTATATAGACGTCCTGGTGAACGCCTGCTGCATACGGCGTCGGACAAAATTTCATCCTATTGCAGGACAATGTAAAGCCACATACCGCCGGCATCGCAAGAAACTTTTTAAAAGAACGTAGAATTCAGGTCATGGAATGACCCAGTCCTGACCTGAATCCTATTGAAGACGTGTGGGATCAGCTTGACCGACGTATTCGCAAGCGCCCTAATTCACATACCCCAAGAATCTCTCAGCAATCCACAAAAAAAAACCGATTGTCATCGATACTATGACAGTCATCTGAGCAGTGTATTATAATACGCCGGTGTTATAATACCTATTTACACTTAAACTTGGTAATAACTAGCGCCGCGCTGCGGCCGATGGGGCAATTAATCACTAGATGAAGCAATTTTAATTATCCCCACTAAACAGTAGCCACAATTTCACGGATATCACGGGGCAGTTAGCTGGTTTCAAATCAAGGCCAATTGCCAGCCATATTTACCAGGCGCGCTGCTGATAATTATTTAGCAATAAAACGGCTTCAAGGTTTAGTATTTCATTTTGCAGTTAACACTTGTTTTATATTGTTAAATACGCAACCAGGCAATTAAATCATAAGATGCCATTGATAATAGACGATTTCACGCAATCTTAATTGACAGATTTGATAGTATTGCCTGTTTCAACATATCTGTAAGGTATGAAGGAAAAATAAGAATAAAATAACAGAAATTTGACAAGCTGCCGTTGTGCCAAACAACCCCCCTACGAAGGGGTTGTTGGTACAACCAACCTATTTCATAAATCCAACATGTTTTTCTGGAGGAAGAAGGTTAATGATAGTTTGACCCAATAAGAACTGTGGGATTTTTCAAGACAATGCTGTATATTGTCCTGGTTTTACAGTTTATGAAATTGTTGGATCTTAGTACACAAGGTGATGTACTAGGACCAGTGATGTGGTCCGGGTAAATACCCGGCGGGTGGGAACTTATAAAATGTGTATTTACCTGGGTATTTACCCCTACGTAGGGTAAATACCTATATTTTGGGTATTTATCATTTTTATCCTTAAAACACCATTTAACAACATTTCAGCGATATTTATACAGGGTGTAACACTTTTTTCCTGCAAGAATTATTATTAGGTAGTAAATATCATTCATATGGACCTAATTGTTCTCTCAACTCCCAAGTTACAGCCGTTTCAAATATTAACTAAATAAAGAAAAGTCAACAATAAACTTCATGTCAAACAATGCTACAACTAAGACAGAGCTTGTGCTGAAACTTTATACTCAGAATGACAATTACTTGTAGAGAAACAAATGTCTAAAAAGTTTCATATGTATTTTGTTTTCGTACATTTGTTTATTTAGTTTATTTACATTTTGAATTTTTTACTTAAATTTATTTACTTTTAATTTTGTTATAAGTATTGATTGTTCAATGCCGACATATTGGTTTTATCATTCCTAAAGAAGTTAAATCATTTAAAATACAGTTTTGCAATTATTTTACAATTATTTCAAATTGTTGTAATTTTTTAAGGAATAAACAAAACAAATAGGTCCATATGAAACTTATTACCCAGTGCGGCATTCACTATCTGGAAAAAAGTTTTGCGGGCAAAAAATGGGACATCTGTAGATGTGTACTCTTGATTACAGATAAAGTAGAATATTTGAGTTATATAAGAACATTCACTACATTTAGTTGGCTTGATAGCAAAATTAGAAATTGATTAACAACGACAAAAGCCGCTAAATTGACATACTTAACATATAAACATAAGTTTCTGCTAAATCTTCTTCGATAACAGAATCAAAAAATATGGAAGATTCACACGATGGAATGGACGATGATGACAAGAAAATGTCTGCTGTTGATATATCGTCAGATGAGATTGATATTTTTATTCTGTTTTAAAAATGTTTTTATTTTTGTAAGAATAACCTTTATTTTGTGATAAGAGAATAGCTTTTGATTTTATGATAAAATAAAAACCTATATTTAGTAATTAAATCTTTCGTTTTACTGCTATTTTTAATAATAATATGTTTATAAATATTATGTTTATAAACCTTGGGTATTTACCCTTAATAATCAATACCCGGGTATTACCCGGGTATTTAACATCACTGACTAGGACCGATTCTATAAAAACTACTGTAGAACTACTGTAGACATATTGTAGACATATTGTAGGCATATTGTAGACATGGTAGACCGATGTTTATTTTTAGCTTTTTGTACAAATTTGCGTAGTGCCAAGCAACCCCCACAAAGGGGTTGTTGTTACAACTTAACCAAAATCGCAAACAGCTTAAAAAATACGTAAGATTTACCGTTTAGGTTACTTTCTAAAATCGTGGGATCATTCTAATAAAATTCCCGATAAGAAAATCGGTTTTTCTCGATAACGACTTGACTCTATAAGGTTTCGGATTTATTCGCTGGGCTTTTTACGGTAAATGGTTATGATGCTGGTAGCGCCATAGCGGCGAAAGCCTTTTCTACAAATCAGCGCCGACCTGAGCATAAACAATAAGACGCGCGGTAGTGCATGCCGGAACGCAGAGTGCCATGGCTACGTCACAGGTTATCCGACTATCTGCAGCGCCATATTTGTACATGCGCTGCATGATGGATGAAGACAGGCTCGCCAACTCTGGGCCGTTGAACGCGCGCGAGGCGTTTGATTGTAAATTACTCTTCGAATTCCTGAAGAACAAATAACGAATATGTGCAGATTATACAGAATAATTAGTAATAAAAAAAATAAACTTAGTAGTTTGACTGATTTTCAGAGAAAAAATCACTCCTTTTTGTGTATGCTGTACTATCATAAGTTTAAAGGAATATGTCCAGATACCAATAACTCTGTATCATAATGTGTAAACACTGTTTTACAAATTTCTCTTGTTTTGAAATAGGGCAGAATCGTGTAAATTCAACCGGTTGAATACATCATCTTATCTATTGCGCTTAAAATACGATAATGCGACGTAAATTCGCCTTTTAAGCGCATTGCCCGTGCGGTTGGTAACCATTACTCGCTTACACATGTTTCTCGGGTACGCCGAATTAATATTTATCAATCGTGAACTGAAATATTCAATAGCCGGCCGGCCGTCGGTACACAATGGCTTCTAAAATATTTCCATTTATATATCGATAGGGAACCGCATTACAATTGCAGAATGTAACCGAGCCGTTCTTGGCTTTGCTTGGCTTAGCCTTCCACAAGCGACGTCTAGCTAGAAGTAGCTACTAAGTGGTATACGTTGTAGACCGTATGGCAAGCCGGTATTGTATAAATTGTACGTTATCGCGAAATTTATTGTAATAAGGCAAACGGAGTGGATGCTATGACTGTAAGCAGCGACGGTATGTCGGAATTGGTGAATAAGTTTATTTCGATCAAATTAAGGAGTTAAACAGCTAGTAAAATATGTTGGATTTACCGTCTAGGTTAGTTGTACCAACAACCCCTTCGTGGGGGTTATGTATAAAAAGTGTTCGATATTAAGTGTTCCCATTGGTGTAGCTTAAATTTGGTTTAGATGCTGACGCTTTTAACTTCACACACTGCACGTTGCTCTGGTTTGCTTACATATCACTCGCATAATACTGTGCTCTGCTTTTTTAACATCATTTCACCAACTCAAAAGGTTTAGTTCTTTTGAGTCTTCGCACACTGTCACAATTGTCAAGAAGCTGGATTGCCTCAACATTCGTGTGCTGGAGAAGGTTGTTCTGATGATTCTCTGCAAACTTTCCAATTTCGTTGGTTACTAATTCCATCTCAAGATCCCTGTGGAGATTTTTGATTCTTATATACCAAGGTGCACCCACGATGTTTCTTAGCACCTTATTTTGGAAGCGTTGAATGATGGCGATATTGCTTGGCTTAGTGCAGCCCAACAGTTGGATACCATAGGTCCACACAGGTTTAAGTATCTGCTTGTAAAGTAGGAGTTTATTATATGTCGACAAAGCCGACTTCCTACCAATAAGCCAGTAGATTTTCTTGTACCTTATGCCCAATTCTTCTCGTTTCTTTTTAACGTGTGCTTTCCAGCGAAGCTTGGTGTCCAGCGTCATACCGAGGTATTTTGCGGTGTTCGAGTAGGGTACGGTAGTGTTATTTATTTTCACTGGAACGTGTTGTATTCGCTTATTGGTAAAATTTATGTGAGCGGATTTGGTTTCGTTCAATGCAATTAGCCAAACAAAAAAAGACATCAGCCTACCACGTCTATTATATGTCTACAATGGGTCTACAATGGGTCTACAGTAGTTCTACAGTAGTCTCTTTTTTTATAGAATCGGCCCTAGTACACCATCTTGGGTACTAGGATCCAACATATTTTGATAGACTGTAAAACCATCACAATACACAGCGTTCTCTAGAAAAATACCAGTTCTTATTTCTTCAAATGTACCTTCTTCCTTCAGAAAAATGTGTTGGATTTATGAAATAGGTTAGTTGTACAAACAACCCCTTCGTGGGGATTGCTTGGTACTACGCAAACTTGTACAAAAAAAAACAAAAAAACATCAGTCTACCGTGTCTATTATATGTCTACAATAGGTCTACAGTAGTTCTACAGTAGTATTTTATAGAATCGATCCTAGTACACCATCTTGGGTGCTAGGATCCAACATATTTTCATAGACTGCAAAACCATCACAATACACAGCATTCTCTTGAAAAATCCCAGTTCTTATTGGTTCAAACTATCATGTACCTTCATCCTTCAGAAAAATATGTTGAATTTATGAAACAGGTTAGTTGTACCAACAACCCCTTCGTGGGAATTGCTTGGCACTACGCAAAGTTGTACAAAAAAAAACAAAAAAACATCAGTCTACCGTGTCTATTATATGTCTACAATAGGTCTACAGTAGTTCTACAGTAGTTTTTTTATAGAATCGATCCTAGTACACCATCTTGGGTACTAGGATCCACGATATTTTCATAGACTGTAAAACCATCACAATACACAGCATTCTCTTGAAAAATCCCACAGTTCTTATTGGTTCAAAC
The DNA here is from genome assembly GCA_963966075.1 of Aphodius sticticus. Taxonomy (NCBI): domain Eukaryota; kingdom Metazoa; phylum Arthropoda; class Insecta; order Coleoptera; family Scarabaeidae; genus Aphodius; species Aphodius sticticus. The sequence goes on from OZ014511.1 coordinate 3,095,822, forward strand.
TATCATGTACCTTCATCCTTCAGAAAAATATGTTGAATTTATGAAACAGGTTAGTTGTACCAACAACCCCTTCGTGGGAATTGCTTGGCACTACGCAAACTTGTGCAAAAAAAGCAAAAAAAGATATCAGTCTACCATGTCTATTATATGTCTACAATAGGTCTACAGTAGTTCTACAGTAGTTTTTTTATAAAATCGATCCTAGTACACCATCTTGGGTACTAGGATCCAACATATTTTCATAGACTGTAAAACCAGGCCAATACACAGCATTCTCTTGAAAAATCCCACAGTTCTTATTGGTTAAAACTATTTGCTTAGTTGTACGATTTCGGTAAGTTGTGCCAACAACCCCTTCGTGGGGGTTGTTTGGCACAACGCAAACTTGTCAGATATGAAGAAAAAATATACAAAAGAGCACGAGTGTTTGGGTATCCAATAGATAGGCTATAAACTAATTTAGACTAACTTAAACATATACGGTAATCTAATAAACATAATTCCTTGCCCACATAAAACAATTCTCGCATTTTAAGAGCTAAACGGTCCGTATTCTTGTCGTTTGCGTTCGCTAATTCCGACTTTATCTCAATGTGGGCACTCGTTTGTAGCGTTTGTTGTACACGTGTGCGTCTATAAGGTTAATTGGCGAAGTGGTAATAAAAAGACACTGAGACGCAAGAGAATCGGCCTCTTATCAGCGCTCATGTAAATAAATTTAATGAGCCATGAATGAGACGTAATGGCGACCACGTCTGTTCGTAACTATCTCGACTAGATGGCGCAAAAATCGCTCATTTAATTGCAACTAGTTCGGGATAAATAACTTCGACTATATGTCAGTCGTTATCGTTAGTGTTTATGTATCCTTTCGACGACTATAAAGTGTATCGGATGAATTTTGATTAGCTATTGCTTGCTTACGATTTTATTTTATCTTTATTTCAGCAATGAACCAACGTTGCATCCAATTACTTATACCGTTGACAGCATTCTGAAGTTCTAGTGTTGGTTCTTCAACATTTCTATCTATTACCAACAACCACTAGTTTAGATAGCTTAGGGTAAAGGATATAGTATGAATTTATGAAGAAGCTGCCGTTGTGCCAAACAACCCCCACGAAGGGGTTGTTGTTACAACTAACGTATCCCATGAATCCAACATGATTGGTTTCAGCTTTTTACAAGCCTCCACCAAGAATCTCAGTTCTTACAAACACCCTGGAATGGAATTCCAATTTCAATTCTGCTCGAGCGCAAACGACCTGAACAGTAATTAGCGGGTTTCATTTCCTAGTTTCAGACCTTAGCTCCGGCTAGGGTAAACAACACAAACATTAATTACAGGAGTGTCGCTCCGCGTAGCAACAATGCCTCGCTCATCTTCTACACATACAAACTACGAAACGTATCATTTACATAATTTTTCCGGGGCGAAACCGGACATTAGCCGGCTCCACGGTAAACGAACCTAATTTATTGCCTGTGCCTTAATTACCGTGTAATTACATTAACGCAGAATTCAAACCATGAGAGAAAAAGAGAGAGAGACGGTATTATGACAGTTATGCTAGCATGTGTAAGTCATACTCTGGAACTCAAGCTGCTTGGACGAGAAAATTCACAATCTTAGTGGTTGTTGCTGGTAAAAGAATAGGGTTGATTGAGAAAGGAGTTTGTTTGTCTTATTTGTCTTGGTTTGTAATTAAATTGTGGTGATTGGACGTCATGGTAGCTAGCTGCTGCTTCTTGTTGGTAATGGATTCCTCCTGCTTGCTTCCAAGCATGGCGCTTGGTTTTATAACCTTTTTTTTCTTTCGTGAAATTGTACAGTTATGATTATAGCATACGTGTTATTCATGTCAGGGTGAGGTAAGGCCGCCTGGAACAACACTAAAGAAATCAGCCACAGAACTATTGGAAAGAATTATCCTATGGAAATGGTCAAACAAAAAAGACGAGCTAGAAGAACATGGCAGCAGTCACGAGATCAAGTCTATAGATCAAGTCCACAGAATAACAGATATAATAGAGAAAGCATAAGAAGAAAAGCTTATTTGCTCAACAATCTTCCTTGATGTGACACAAGCTTGCGATAAGGTTCAGCACGAAGGATTGATACACAAACTAAAGAGTATGCTACCTTTACAATACGTCGAGCTGCTAACATCCTATATATCTGATAGACTATTCAGAATAAAACAGATCGATGAATACTCGGAGCTAAAAGAAGTAAAGCTGGGGTACCCCCGGGTAGTGTATTGGGACCAATTCTCTATCTACTATATACAAGTGACCTACCACAGCTGGAAAATGTAACAGTCGCCACATTCGCCGATGACACGGCTCTAATGGCAGTGGGATCAACTATTGGAGAATCCACTAGGAATCTTCAACAAGCTAGTAATAAAGTATATAAATGGACCAAAAAAGGGAAGACCAAGCTCAACGAACTGAAATCTGTCCACTAACTTTACAAACAACAGACTCGAGGACATACCTCATGTCAAGATTAACGACGACATAGTTCCATATGCAAACACTGCAAAGTATTTGGGTTTGACTCTGGATACAAAATTAAGGTGGAAAGAACACGTTAACAAGAAAAGCGTAGAGCTTGGCCTCAAATACAGAGAACCGTACTGGCTTCTGGGATGAAACTCTCAGTTGTCAGTACAAAACAAACTACAAGTTTACAACCAAGTACTAAAACCGATTTGGTTATACCTCAACCAACTTTGTGGTGTCACGCCAAAAAAGCCAATATACAAGGAATTCAGACTTTCCAAAATAAAGTACTAAGGAATATGGTTAACGCTCCTTGGTACATACGGACAAGTGACCTGCACCGTGATCTTGGTGTCCCACAAGTCATCCAAGAAATAGAAAGATTCGCCACTAAGCATGAATCTCGCCTAAGCCATCACGTCAACGTAGAGGCCCTGCTGCTACTGGACAACCAGCATCTAGTGAGAAGACTAAAAAGAACTAAACCCTTCGAACTAGTGAATCAGTGAAATGTGTAAAAAGCAGAGCACAGTGAGTGAAGTGCTCCTTGTTTAGGACAAAGTAAATATAGGACATCAGTGGATAGCCTATTAGAGACAAGTACCTAGTTTTAAGAATTCAGATTTAAATTGATGGATCTTTTAGATTAGTTTCAATATGATAAGCATCTTATGCTTGTTAAAAGCGAAAAAATTTAAGGCACAACAGCTAACACCTAACACACCAACTAGGTGGGTCAAAAACTCAATGTAAATGCATCCGATTCCCAGCAGAGAGCCAGTCCATTAATGTGCAGCCGTGACACATCCATATACACTGACCAAGCCAAACACAAGAATTACGGAACTTCCTGGTAGCCAATCGACCACGTGAATTCTCACACGCTAAACGACGCCGTTGGCCTACAGGGCAAAGGTCACCCGATTAATTATTAATGAACCAAGCGAGGGAATGCCAATATTCCACCAAGCCGTTCTACCAATTAACTCCACCTAAGGTATCTCCTTCTCAGTCTCGTGAATCGCCTGACGCAAAGACCGGAAGTCGGCGACAATAAAAAAGGCCATTGTGTGTGTCAGCGAGGACCCCCGGTGTAGCTCCATCTACCGTATTGTTTATCAAGCTGAATGGCGTTTGGTAAGCGACCAGCAGCTCTTCGGCTTAATGAGTTTATTGTGCCTTTTAACGGTGTTGCCGTGGAAACCGAACAGTACCTATAGAGTAAGTAAACAGTTTGCCTCTCTTCAACTGGCATTGTTATGCCTTAATCTAATTTGATGATGGTGGCGATGCATGCATGAGATAGAAGGTAAATGATAGTTGGAACCAATAAGAACTGTGGGATTTTTCAAGAGACTGCTGTATAATATTGTCCTGGTTTCACACTCTATGAAAAAATGTTGCATCCTAGTACACAAGGTGGTATACTAGGACCGTTTCTATACAAAAAACTACTGTAGAACTAAAAACTACTGTAGAACTACTGTAGACATATTGTAGACATATTGTAGACATACTGTAGACTGATGTTTTTTTTTTTAGTTTTTTGTACAAATTTGCGTTGTGCCAAGCATCTCCACGAAACCCAAATGGTAAACAGCTAGGAAAATATGTTAGATAATGATACGTCTTTGCCTTGAGCTTAAACCAAGGATCTCTAATCTATCAGTGGATTGATTAATTGTCTTTTATTTGCCGGTCTATTTACAGTTACAGTTGCAACACCGTTCCAAACATTATTGATGTACCACTGTGATCTTCCGGAGCGTATTTGACCGCCCATCCGAAATTATTAATGGAATCCCTCAACCCGGAGACTCAGTTTGATTTATGTTGCGAGCTGTCCGTTGCCCTGTTCACACTAGAACCGTTTACAGGCGCATAGTTCATCGGGCGGACCACACTGAAACTCAATAGTTCTTTTCATGAGGATTTACTTCCCCGGTTGGTTCCCTATTCATAAACACTGAAACGGTTAATTAGGACCATACAGGTCTTCAGATTATCAACTTTTTCTTTTGATGATATCCTCAAGCGTCGTGCTGAAATTCCGCGTCGAGACAAAGCGTTGACAAATGGGTAGACATGTGTACCGAACGACTTCTCAAAGGCTTACGAACACAACAAAACAACACCGACACAGAAGTGGGATACACTCAACAATACGATTCTTCGGTAATGCCGAGTGCCATATTCAAGCGGGTATTTTGTCCCCGGCTAATTGATATAATGAGAAACGGGCAGCCATTACTCGATCTCGCACAAAAACCACAATTAATCTTGGGCTAGTCGGCGAGCGAGTAACTCGCCCGGACCGCAAATGGTACGAGTAGATGAAGGAATACCCTTGTGCAAGAGATACTGGTGTGTTGAGATGTCGTGACCGTTCGCATCGTTCTACATTAATTGTGTTATTAATAAACTAGCTCGGAATACGCTGAATGCTCTTGCTTCGCTAGGCAGTGAGCATTGCAACCTTGGGTGGAAATTGATGACTGTTGGCTAGAAAATGATGTCAGGAGGAATTGCTCCCGAGCGTTGATGAAATGCGCTTAGTTGCCGCGTGTGGTAAGTCGATCGACTCGAGCGGAAACGATTGTTGTGGTCTTCTTATTTTTCGTTAATACCTGACGAGCTGCCGTTGTGCCAAACAACCCCCACGAAGGGGTTGTTTGTACAACTTACCCAAATAACAAACAGCTAGGAAAATATGTTCGATTTATGAGATATGTTAGTTGTACCAACAACCCCTTCGTGGGGGTTCATTCAATGGCGAAGGATTGATACACAAACTAAAGAGAATGCTACCTTTACAATACGTCGAGCTGCTAACATCCTATATATCTGATAGACTATATATAATAAAACAGGTCGATGAATACTCGGAACTAAAAGAAGTAAAAGCCGGGGTACCCCAGGGTAGTGCGTTGGGACCAATTCTCTATCTACTATATACAAGTGACCTACCACAGCTGGAAAATGTAACAGTCGCCACATTCGCAGATGACACGGCTCTAATGGCAGTTGGATCAACTATTGGAGAATCTACTAGGAATCTTCAACAAGCTAGTAATAAAATATATAAATGGACCAACAAATGGAAGACCAAGGTCAACGAACTGAAATCTGTCCACATTAACTTTACAAACAAAAGAATCGAGAACATACCTCATGTCAAGATTAACGACGCCATAGTTCCATATGCGAACACTCTAAAGTATTTGGGTATGACTCTGGATACAAAACTAAGGTGGAAAGAACACGTTAAGAAGAAAAGAGTAGAGCTTGGCCTCAAATACAGAGAACTGTACTGGCTTCTGGGAAGAAACTCTCAGTAGTCAGTACAGAACAAACTGCAAGTTTACAACCAAGTACTAAAACCGATTTGGTTATACGTCAACCAGCTTTGTGGTGTCACTCCAAAAAAAGCCAATATACAAGGAATCCAGACTTTCCAGAATACAGTACTAAGGAATATGGTTAACGCTCCTTGGTACACACGGAACAGTGACCTGCACCGTGATCTTGGTGTCCCATAAGTCATCCAAGAAATAAAAAGATTCGCCACTAAGCATGAATCTCGCCGAAGCCATCACGTCAACGTAGAGGCCCTGCAGCTATAGGACAACCAGAATCTAGTGAGAGGCTAAAAAGAACTAAACCCTTCGAACTAGTGAATCAGTAAAATGTGTAAAAATCAGAGCACAGTGGGTGAAGTGTTAGTGCTTCTTGTTTAGGACAGAGTAAATATAGGACATCAGTGGATAGCCTATTAGAGACAAGTACCAATTTTTCATCATCGATCCTCGTCCTTGGACGCAATAGCACACCACGATCCCATCTAATCGCCATTTAAATATCTTATTATCCTGGCCGCGTCCTGCCCGGTCGCCAATCCCGATTTACTGCGCCATTCTAGCATCTTCGCGCGGGAATTCGCGGCGGAATTCGCGCCCGGTGGATTTTCTTCGCTTTTTTTCGCTCGCAAAGTCGGTAAGAACGGGCGCGCGCATTATATTGTCCCCATTTAAGTCTCAATCTCGCGCGATCTGAATAAAGCGCAATCTAAGTCCGAGTGGGCCACGGTTCGCGGCCGGGCCGCGCCGCCTGAGATATAATCTGCCCGGGACGCTTTGGATTGTTTCGCCGGACGGCCACTATCACTTTCCGGCGCTGGTATGCCGCCGAAGATGGCCGAGCGTGCCGCGCATACCGAAGCTCCATTGAAAAATCTATAAAAATCGGCTTTTAATAGGGATATTCGTACGAGGTACTCACGTAATAAAGTAATGGGATACGAATTTAGAAACTTGTTCTTATTTTTCTTTGATTTTTGACAAGAGGATGCTGTATATTATCCTGGTTTTACAGTATATGAATATATGTTAGATCCTAGAACACAAGGTTGTGTACTAGGACTGATTCTATAGAAAACTACTGTAGAACTACTGTAGACATATTGTAGACATATTGTAGACATTGTAGAGTGATGTTTTTTTTTAGTCTTTTGTACCAGTTTGCGTTGTGCCAAGCATCCCCAGGAAGGGGTTGCTAGTACTACTTACCCAAATCGTAAACAGCCAGGAAAATATGCTAGTTATTAGCGGAATAGGTTAGTTGTACCAACAACCAGTGCCGGCCTTAGGGGGGGGGGGGGCGAGGTCGGGCACCGCCCGAGGCCGCCGGGTGACTTGATTTTAAAAAAGCGCCCCATTAAAATTCAAACAATTAATGAAACGCTGGGCATTGATCAAGCTTCGCGCCCACCCTTACACTAATAAAAACATATTTAAGATCTACAATGTGTCAAGACTACTTTTCGAGTTTTAGTACAGTTAAATTAGACAAAAGGTGGCCTATGAAGAAAATGTTCTACTGCCACGCTATTACCCTTTTGCTATCCGGTGCGGAAAGTGTTGAGTTTCAATATTCTACGGTGTCCGCAAATTTTATTGGGCCTTGAAGCCCTAAAAGTAACGTGCACGTTCGCGGATTTTCGCGATTTACCGCAAAACGATCACAATTTTGCATTTTTATTAATCCTTATAAAATTCTGCACAATACAGTATGTATTATATTATAATACAAGTTTGCTAAGACAAAAATTGGCGTACGAGTTGTTTTAGGCACGGTGAGCGTAGCGAGGTGTGCCCAAATGGAACGAGTGCGCAAATACGTCTTACAAAACGAGTGTTATATACTATTTTTCTACTTTGCGACAATAATTTAGCATAGATTTCCAAAATTGTGATTGTCATCTTACAATCTAGCGTATTTTTATATTCAACTGTTGGTACTTGAGATGCCAGCCTTATTTGACATTTTACGTCAATATGATCAATCTAGGAAACTAAAAGTTACTAAAAGTTTGTGATCTAGTGTTATCATAACGACTCCAAAAGCGGTTTCGTTTTGAGTTTATAACGAACGCAAAGTAGAAAAAAGGTATTTTCTACATTTTCTAAATGCATTGGATCTTAAATTGTAAGTGCCCCAATATAGGAGTTTGCAGTTTATATAACAAAATCACGTCATAATATACATATTTACATCAAATTTAATTTCCGACCTTCAATTGCTTTCTACTTTTGACGTCATCGACATTTTTCTTTAAATTGGCAGCCCCATATTTTTTGCACTGGTATCTATAGATCTGTGTTAAAGGTAATTCACAAAATGTATCGCCATACATAAGAACATTTTCGAGAAAAAGTGAATTAGGGTAATATTGATAACTCGATTGAATTCTTTTATGGACGTAAAGGATTGCTGTAAATGCTTCAAGAACATTTTGAGGTTTCTAGGATAATGGTTTCAGCTGGTATAAATTTGTATAAATTACCAAAATAATGTGTTTTGTCATTAGACCCCCACCTTTTCCAAAAACCTTGAGCCATAGAAAATTTTGGAGTCCAGATTCGTTTTCAGGGCAGTTAATTACCAAAAACGAAATTTAATATTCAATTCACAAAAGTTACTATCCCTAAAGTCATCAATATTTTAAAATATTCAATTGACTTTTTCTCGAAAATTTTCTTATGTAAAGCTTTTTATTTAAAATATTTCCGGTACAATTTAGACAATTAAATGATACACCAAAATCAGTGAGAAAAAAAATCGGGTTGTCATTTAAAGCAAGTGTCGGTGACGTCAAAATTCAGAAATTGAATATTTCACAGAAATGTGCATTTTAATAATTAATTATCGACGGGTACGAGGATTTTTTAAAACAACAAACAGTCTCAGGGATTTTCTCATGTTTCCCTACATTACGCGCTAACTGTATAATAATATAATATGTTTATTATTTCAGTATTACTAAACTAATAATATGCCAGCAGCCGCCGTTTCCAGGCTCCATCATACAGGGGTATTCCAAAATCAACATTTCCTTTCGTTAATAATTCTATATGTACATTTAATTCAATCAATAATAGTTTCAATATAGTTTTGTATATTGAAGAAAATCATCTATCCAACTTTTTTTGAGAACTCATAAACTTATTACCGCCCTAGTGGGCTAAGACTACGAAATCGTGACCGTTTTGCAGTAAATGCGAAGATCCGCGAACGTGCACGTGAGGGATGAGTTAGGAGTGGATTCCAGGCTCTAATAAAAATTTGCGGACGCCATAGATATTGAAATCCAACACTTTTCCCTCCTCTTTTTGCTAATTTCAATTTACTTTTGCGGAACTCGCTAAAAATTTAGAATTTTCTGCTTAAAAAATTTTAATTTGTGATTTTGAAAGGGGCGCCCGGAAATACTCCGCCCGAGGGCGCCGATGAGGCTAAGGCTGGCACTGCCAACAACCCCTTCGTGGGGGTTGTTTGGCCCAACGGCAGCTTGTCAAACATACATTTATATATTCCCCAACATACCATTTCTATAACTCAAACCATCTACTAATTCAATCGTAGACCATAATTACTATTATTGTTATTGCCTACAATATCTAAGGATGTAATCTCGCTCGCTTATGATTTCGTATTTATATGCGAATGCAAATTCGCATGCATTCTCTCGAATGGGCGAAACGCGGACCGCAGCGCTGCTCGGTCGGTTTCTGCAAATGCTAATGCCTTAATTAGTAATATCTCGTAGCGAAATGACCGTACGAGAATCGTTACGGGAGTCATTGGCGCAGATAGGGGAGGTCGTTAAAGCTCATAGACCTGTCGCGGTGCGCCGCTAGAGGCCGCCGCCGTCCGACGCAGTCCGCTTTATCGGCCGATTATGTGTAAATTGTAGAATTGCCCAGGCTCATTCGAAACTCGTTTCGTAATGGCAATGGCTCGGAGATGGGACTCGTCGACTTTTTAAATGCGCTGGAAAAATAGTTATTTTTATGGAGACGCCTCTCGGACGTCATTCGCGATTGGAAATGAGAATCGTATTTACTTTAAATCCGCATAAATTAGTTCGGAGATAATGCTGGTCACGATTTGGGAAAGTTATACCAACAACCCCTTCGTGGGGGTTGCTTGACACAACGCAAACTTATCAAACTTACGTACAAAAACTAAAAAAAGACATCAGTCTACAATGTCTACAATATGTCTACAGTAGTTCTACAGTAGTTTTTTTTATAGATTCGGTCCCAGTACACCACTTTGTGTAGTAGGATCCAACATATTTTCATAGTTATACCAACAAGCCCTAGCTTGTGGTCTGAAATGTTTCATTGACAATATCATCCCTAACAATTCCTTCTCAATTGTCGAGTAATTTAGCTAATTCTTTCAAAATCTCCCCAATACCGACCACATATCTCACCAATAGCAACCAACTCCGACCAACTCTTTTGCGATATGGTTTATTGGCTCGTTGAACCGGCGTTTGCGAACCGGCGTTTCGCAGATACCGTTTCCGGACGGTACCGCGGGGAGGGGGGAGAGGCGATAAAGCCGTCTACGCGCGTAAATCAAACGATAACTTCACGCGAGCTCAGCCGAGTCGAGAGATCCTCAGTCCGAAAAAACGATGCCGTTTTATCGGCACAGTAAATCGACGAGCGCCGAAAGGCCGGTACGCGAGGGAGGGGCGGCGGGCGGGGGGGAAGGGCGATGGGCACAGCACACCGGACGGGTCAATAAAATCTGTTATAAACCACTGCCCACGGTGGCGCTGTCCTCGGGACAGCAAATCTCCTCCGCGTTTGACCGCTCCTTACGATTAAGAAGGATGAAGAACCGTGGTGGAATTACGCACGAAACTTTGGTGTTGGTGGAATTGGAATCTGACAAATTGAAATTTGCAATCGTATGGCAAACAAGTATCACAAAACCTTCAATTTTCTGTCTTCCCATTTTTTTTTCAGTTAATAAACAACAACCGTTAGAGTCCATAATGATCTACTTCCTCTACCATTATAGCATTAGAACCAATTACCAGAGCATGGTGTCCACGGCAGCCACACCTGTCTGCTACGATTAATCAATTTTTTGACACACTCGAAAAACAAACGGTTCGCCCAGAAACAGTTGCCCTGCCACGTGTCTCCACTTACACAAAATTGCACGTTCAAACCTGGTTTCCCTTTTTTTGTTCAACCATTACCATTGCCACAAATACATTTATAAACCTCTCCATAATTCAGATATTATCTACATCGAAAGAGTCACATTCCTCTTCCCATGGATCCATTACAAACGAACAAGTGCAGCCATAGTCTTTTGCGAAATTTAGAAAGCGCAAAATATGCTTCTTTCAGGCAGTTAGTTGCATTCGAAATGTCAGACGAACGAACCACTGAATGTCTCGCTATGCGAAACTATTAAAATTGATGTAAAATCGATACTACTGCATCTGTAATCGAACTCCTAACGCTATAATCCGTTGCGAAATGACTCTGTTTATTATCTCGTTATGGCATTACATCACTCAACCGCTGTTCTCCATGTTAACCGTCAGGCCAAACTGTCGCAACTGGTACTGAAATATCGTCAATTTAATCTGCACTGTAACACGACGCATATTTGTGCTTTGCATACAAAATAAGAATTTTTATTAAACTCCAATACTAGAGTACCTCAAGGTGATATACTAGGACCGATTCTATAAAAAAAAAACTACTGTAGAACTACTGTAGACATACTGTAGAAATGAAAAAAGTGTGTATCCGACTTGAAAGACGAATGAATAGTACTTTCCGCGTTGGTTAGTACTTCTCTATATTATAGTAAACGCGATTTTAAATCACCATTTCACAAGCCAAAAAGTCCATTCTTAATTGCTTATGGAAAATATGGTGAACCCTTTTCGGGCGCGCGAACCGCGACCGTCACCCTAAATGGACCATTCTACGTTGCGTGAGTTTTCGAAACCGACGAAAAACGGCCTCTCGGGCGTTTTTGCTTCAAAATTTTCCAAAACGCGAGCGATTTTGGTGAAAGGACCTCAACATTTCAGTAGCTGTTTATTTCGCGTCGTCATGGCTGCGAGCTAGAAACGTCAAAAACACAACCATAACCTATTCACATTGGTATGTACAAAGCTAAGCGATTTCATTATCTGCGGTGGGCTAAAAGCACAAACTCCGTAGTCCGTACCCACAAGTAATCTTTGATAAACCTATAACCATGTTGTACGTATAATAATAGTTATTAATTCGTAATTATTTGCCTTTGCGTTAATATTTGTTTGAAGAATTATATATGTATCGATCTAATGAATGTTATTTGTGAAAAGTTCGCGTCTCAAACCAAACGTGAAAGCACCGCGCAGTTGGAACCTATTTTAACCTAATACGAATACAACTGTAAGTAAATTAATATAAATTAGCTTAATTAGTTTTAAATTGTCCGTTTGCTTTACCCATCAGCTTGAGAGGATACATATTAGATGGCACCACAAGATATTTCTGCTACTAGCGCCCCTAGCGGGCGTGAAATATCGTCACATAACCTATAATTATACATAAGTTTGAATGAATCAATACAAAATTTAGCTACAAGACCAAGAAGTAGTAGAAGGGTGTGGAATTGATAGAGGCGCCTGAAAAAAGCCTCCAATGGCTCGGAATATGGTCCACAGCAAGATTTTGTTGCAACGGGTGGTCACCCACTTTAAACTACTTTGAACAGCCCGTGGTTCTTTCGAATGGTTTCTCCAGATTAAACTAAATTACAGTAGAAGAATTATATGGAATTCATGAATTTGTTGGCAACATTGAGGTTAGTTTTGAGTTTATAATGCGTAGCTTTTGTTAATTTTATATTTTTGCTGGTAACTTGGTATGATGAAAAGCACACACGCAGTGGAAATGGTTCCAGGTCTTTCGGTCCAAATAACAGCAACTTGCTTTGCGTAGACAGGGTACCATAACAAAGTGACAAACAATTATTTATTTAAGAAAAAACTTGACCCAAAAGATATGGGGCGTACGAAGGGAGTACCGGAGAGACCAAGGGGCCGCAGTCGATAATAATTATTGTTGACAGTAAAGGGATATATTTTTATGTTGCAGTTTAAAGTGCCTACCTGTACTTTAGATGTGGCTATGACGCAAGGTTACTAAAAATAGATAAGTCTGTCTGGTAACTTATAGCATACGTCACTCAATTTACCACATGAAGTTAACTGATATGAAATTTAATGTTTACGTGAGCGTATAAAAAATACTAATAATTTTAGTTCAATGTATCTGAATGATTTATTGGAGATGGGTCATAAAGCCCTCTAACCTGCAAGCCTTCTAATACCTATGGATTCATATAAATTTGAATGGGCATATCAAGTGACATATTCTCGCATTAATTTCGTAACCTCTTATTGGTCTAAAGTTGCCAGACAACCTGTAAATTTTGGTATTATTCGGTATGACGTTAAATTTTTGTAAATATTTATTTAGTTCATGTGGTCACGGCAACCAAATGCATTTTTTGTCAGTGAGGTGCAGGCAATAAATCTTAAACAATTAAATGGGTTAAATCATCTCGAAATTAGATAATATTAATTTTAGGTATTAGTTTTGGGTATTATATACCTATTGTATTATTACTAGATCTATCATTAAGATTTCTATCAATTTCATTTGTTAACTAAATTGAAAATTATGCATTGAATCCAACTTTGTTCTAAAATTCAAATATGAATATTGTGTTGTAAATAATACTATTTAGTTATAAAATAATTAATTAGGGTTCTTCAATGATTACTTTAAATGTTGATACTTATTCTTGAGCTTTTGGTTTATAGTAGACATAGATACATTTTAAATTAAATATTTTCACATTATTTTATTATGTGCTCTTGCTTGACGAGGGTACTCTAACATATTTTTCGTTTGTTTTACGAAAGAGGAAAGGTAGATACTGGTATACAAATTTAATTTACGTTTTATTTTTATTTAAAAAGTGAGTATCTGGCTGTGTAGCTTTTGTCCAATATCAAAACAAAAACCAGAACTATAAAGTATCAAAAATATTATGCTAATGCAACGTTTAGGTCTTCCGCACTTGGCATAAAATTGAGTAATTTGAACAAATTTAGCTTATTTTTGTAGTTCATTTAAATCAAGGTTCAAGGTATTGGGAAAAATAAATCTAACATTTTTTTTTCAAGTGACAAACATGTTTCTTATGAACTGAAAGAAAAAAATGACAAGTCAATTTTAATTTTTTCAATAATGTTATCTATATACGGTATACTGTAGTTGCTTAGCCAACCACATGCTATTATATAAAAAGGCAGTGCACTGTTCCCAGATTGGGGGATTTTCTCCCACAGTTTACCTTAGGGATAAAAGAAAGTTTTGAGGGTAAACTAAAGATTGTAGTTGTTAGGCCGACACATGGGACATAGGACAATTTATTTTGACGGCAAACTCTTCAAATATTGAGTAACATAGAGAAATTGGTACCTCATGGCTGGTTATATACCCAATTTTCTTCAATTTTTTTTTTATTAAGCCTAATTTTATTGGCGGTGGCAACTGTGTTTTTTTGAGACATCCTTCTACATATGCTGTCAATAGATTCCTGCGATCTACCGAATTCAATGATCTACCTAAATAGGCGGCCTACAGGTCCACTAGTTTGGTAATAATAATTAAATTTTAACTGTCATGCCTAACTGTCGCCTAGTCATGCCTAGTATTGACATATCGTCAATTTAATCTGCACTGTAACACGACGCATATTTGAACTTTGCATTAAAAATAAATTTTTTTATTAAACTCAAATACTAGAGTACCTCGAGGTGACATACTAGGAGCGATTCCATAAACAATCTACTGTAGAACTACAGTAGACATACTATAGAAATGAAGAAAAAGTGTGTATCCGACTTGAGTATACACTAGGACCGATTCGATAAAAAAAACTACTGTAGAACTACTGTAGGCATACTGTAGAACTACTGTAGACATACTGTAGAAATGAAAAAAGTGTGTAACCGACCTGGAGGACGAAAAAAATAGTACTTTCCGCGTTCGTGTGCCGTGTTAATTGGTAGTAATAATTAAATGTTAACTGTCATGCCCAACTGTTGCAACTAGTATTGAAATATAGTCAATTTAATCTGCACTGTACCACGACGCATATTTGTGCTTTGCATACAAAATAAGAATTATGATTAAACTCAAATACTAGAGTACCTCAAGGTGATATCTAGGACCGATTTCATAAAAAAAACTACTGTAGAACTACAGTAGACATACTGTAGAAATGAAAAAAGTGTGTATCCGACATGGAGGACGAAAGAATAGTAATTTCCGCATTGGTGCGGCGTCTTATTCGGTAATAATAATTAAATTCGGCGTCCGAAATCAGATAGGGCGACGGGCGTAATTAACGTGCGGTTCGCCGCCTGCCGCCAGGAGGCGCTGCGGGCGGCTCGCCGTATAATTAACGATGAAAAGTACGCGATAACGCGAAATTATAAACAAGATAAAATTTAATGCATAGTTGATCCCGCTAACGGGGCCTCCTCGGAGATACTCTGCTCTGTCCTTCATTCAAAACGTAATTTAACATAATTGCCGGTCTTATGTACGGCATCGTCCGTTTTGGACATAACCTCACTTTGCCTCAAGATTGTCAGTAAAAATTTCATTCTGAGAATTTTAGTCTAGCGTCTAGCCTGTCGAAGTTGCTTTTTTATTTATTAGTATTTTGTATTTATCGGATACTAATTAATTATGTATGCATTTATAATTTGTTAGTTATGAGATATGGGTAGGCGCGATGTAAAACATTAGATATGACATATGTTTTGTAGTTTTGACACAGCATGTGGGATTACGTCAATCCATTCTGTAAAACATATTAAATTACAAATTAAATTTATTATCGTTTAACATTTCCTAAAGGATGCAGACTGTTTTTGACAAGTACTAAACTTATAAACAACAGGTAGAAATTAAACTGGTAACCTCAAACAATGATAGTACACGTAAAAATATCGTTTATTGCTTATTGAGTTGTTTGAACAATGGAGGCCATTCAGCCACACTGAGTCGAGAACAGTGATAAATACGCGGCAATTTATTCAAACGGTTTCGTAAACCGACCGCATGCTGAGCGGCAAAACGCGAATGATATATTTATTTAACACCTGCTTAGCACAAATTGCCCGGAATCCTAATTTATCGTCCGAATTTACATGTCTTAGGATGGCGTCACGCGGCAAAAAAAATGAACCGCGCTCTCACCTATCCATTTTCATGCATCTTAGATATAGATATCCAACAACCACGCGGATGAAGCCGTATATTTTTCGTCTAATGCTATTTGTTATGTGTCACCTTCTCTATTGAAAAAGTCTACGTTTTAGGTTTAGTACACACTTGAAATGACGGGTGTTTATTAGGCTATTGGCTTACTTATTTATCAAGTGCATGAAAAACACTTACTTTACACAGATGGAAAATGTATACCTACGACCGATTCTATAAAACAAACTACTGTAGAACTACTGTAGTCATATTGTAGACATTGTAGACTGATTTCTTTTTTTAGTTTTTTTTTCTTTTCTTTTTAGCTTTTTTATTTTTTTGTAGAAGTTTGCGTTGTGCCAAGCATCCCGACGAAGGGGTTGCTGGAACTTAACAGCCAGGAAAATATGGTGGATTTACGGAAAGGTTAGTTGTACCAACAACCCCTTCGTGGGGGTTGTTTGGCACAACAGCAGCTTGTCAGGTATGAAAGAAAAATAAGAACAAAATAATATAAAAATTTGACAAGCTACCGTTGTGCCAAACAATGCCCACGAAGGGGTTGTTGGTACAACTAGCCTATCCCGTAAATCCATCTTTTCCTTGTAGGTATGTACACTATGTACAGTAGAGCGTCGATAATCCGAATTGGGACCGAAGGTGATTCGGATTATCAAATTGTTCTGATTATCAAATATTACAGCTAAATAATAGAAAATACGAGTATTGGATTCCGATCTTCTTGAACTATAGGAATGTCAAAAAGTCAAAACCTAAGGATATCGAAGGGATATCAAAGGGATCAGCGGCGCGTTATGCCATCATGGGGCCCTAGGCAATTTTGAATTTAGGGGCCCCTATATACAATGTTGAATTAAAATGAATTACTTTCTTTTATACCAACATTAATATATAATTACTAATAATACTGATATAACATTTCGGAACAATTATCAAAAACCATAATAATAGCTACAACATTTAACATAAGTACCTACATAATTATTTAAAGTAACACGATTATTCTAATAGCTTAACAATTTAAAAATCAAAATTCGTAGCAAGTAAAATATATTATCTTTATAAATAAAGGGTATTCTTAACAAATAAATATGTTTTTATTAAATATTTCAAAAACTGCGATAGTTCATTCTTAAATACGCGGTCATCAATATATACATATGCCCTCTGAATATGTACTTATTAAATTTGTGGTGCAGTTTTCATAGAGTTTTTGAGATGTTACTTTTAAGAAAATGTAATTTCCAATTTCTTTTTTTAACATTACCTAATATTCCGAATGCCTTCTGCTACGTCAGTTTTAACAAGAAGAAACGTGATGTGTCAATATCTGGTCCTCAAAGTTTTGAAGAAAGTTTTGAAAGATTTACAGCATTTTGCAGATAGGAATTTTTATTTTACAGACTTTCAGTGAGTTCATCTTTACAGAATTGAAATCAAAAATAGAAAATGTGTTGACTGAAAATCTTCCAAGAATTCATACAGACTTTCTGTTGTAACTTAGTCAAGGGTTACTCATTAGTCTCGTACAGTATTAGATATAAATTCTTGTTTCTACTTTGCATTCACAATGCACACATTGTAACACTGTTTTCGGTGTTACAATTAAAACATTGTAATACCGAAAGCAGTAACATTTTTGTCTAAGATTGGTACACATTGATATCAACTGCCATATGTCAAACGTGCAATACATAACCCAACATAGCCACACACTGCATCTTCTTAATCGCATAAACTGCGAAATATCAATATTCTATACATATTTAAACATGGGTGTAGCCTGCTATAGTATGGCCAAAGGATTGGGGTTTTCTTAGTTTAGCTGTGTTCAAATACGCCAGCATGACGTTTTCGGTGATGTTTTACGACTCTGGTAAGTGATCGTTATCATTCTTTTCAACTAAACATCAAATCCACTTTTCAGATATAATTCAAGGACCACATTTACTTTAATAAGGTATTATGCAAAGATCAAACCTACATCGTAGATATGAACGATTTTAATTACTGCTGCGAGATTGTATATGCTATAGTACATTTAAAGTGTAGAGGATTTCTTAGTTTATGTAACGTATAAGTTTTCGGTAATATTTTGGACGCTTGGATGCTCGGTTCAATTCGTATTCGTTTTTGCCCATCGCTTTCGACTTCGTCTTAGTTCTGGTTGTGTGCAACGTATTTGTATTACCTCCATCACATGTAATTTTACTAAGTATAATTTATTCTAATAAACTACTTTGCCGAAATTAGAATTGGGTTTCAATTATAAGTGCTTGTAAATATATAAGCCGCAACGGCTACGTAGCGGAATTAGGTAGACACCGCTATTAAACGTTAAACGTTATAACAATTCTTTAGTAAGTTCTTGTTCTTCGAAGTAACTAATCAGTCTCCGCCAAACACTTCTATTCTGATTATTATACTTATGAAACCACTATTTTAAAGTTCTTAACTTTTTAGGTTAAGTTTCATGTATTTATCACAGTAGGGTTAAAAGTGTTGCCCCAAGCTCCATTATAATCATCGTTGCGACCTCGCTGAATATTTATTCAAACTTGTAGGCTAAAGTAGAGTAAAATTATTCACAATTAGATTTTGTCATGATTTTATCTCATCGATCTCATCCTTAACCAAGTTGACAGTTACTACAGTGCTGCCACGTGGTACCCGCAAAATACCTTAGATTCTAATTTAGCGCGATATAGTAACCACAATTTCTAAATTTATATAAAATTAATGACGCAAAGTAGAAAAAATAGTATATTACACTCGTTTTATAAGACGTATTGGCGCACTCGTTCCATCCAAACAACTCGTGCGCCAATTTGACGTCTTATAAAACTTCTATAATAATATACTATTATTGCAAAAAAGAACATGCGTTTAACTGCTAAAAGTCCCTCCACTCTCTTTGGGGCCCCATAGGCAAGACTACTCTAAAGTTCAATTTCATATTCTTACTACGGTAATTTATTAATTATCTAATTAATTTATAGTTTATAAAAGAGTTATTTTGGTTCCCAAGCGGCAGGGGCGCAAATATAAAATTCACTATTCTTAAGACGGTAATAAATTAGTTAAAGATTAGTATTTGTATGGGGCCTCGCTGAGAGGAGTCTAAATCTGCTTGCAGCGTTAATCAGAACTGGCATGGTGTAGTAGTCTATACGGAAATAAGTTTCCAAAATACTGTTTTGGGGGCCCCCTGTTATTGGGGGCCCTGGGCAAATACCCATTTTGCCCATGGGATAACGCGCCTCTGAAAGGGATATCGAAGGGATATCAAAGGTATATGGAAGGGTACCTACAAAAATGGCTTTTCCCTAGATTACTAAGTTATTTATTTTATTATTATTTTTGCAACGTTCGGATTATCGACGCTCTACTGTATTTCTAATTCATTCATTTAGGGCACTCGTCGCTACGCTCCACAAAGCATCTTCGCACAATTACAGTCAGCGGCGTTTCTACAACAAACTCGTCGACATCGAGACAAATTGCCCATAGCAAAATAGCAAGCCGTGGACTCAATCAAACGCATTCTCCGATATGAGCCATGCGGATAATTTGCATAGCGTCGCTGGGCGGCCAACTAGATCGCGGCAGCGTCGATATGAGCGATTTATTACCTCAGCTCTGGATAGCAAAGTCGAGCTTGCGTAGGGCTTGCGTTTTGCGGCGATCGTGACTGCGCCGGGGAGGCGTAAAAATGTTGGCGGGCCTGTCTTTGGGCCCGATCGTGTGTTAAGGATACGTCCCAGTTTTAATCGGCGTAATTAATGGACTGGCGCATTAGGTTATTATTGTGGTGGCCTGGCACTCTGGCAGGCAGTAGAGCGATTGCTTGCGTAACTGATATATGTATGTGGCGTAATTGATTAATTATTTCCTATATGTTGCGCTAGGGGATTTTTGCGGGTGGTAACGTGGTATAGTGGATTAGGTCACGATAGGCTTTTTTTTCTGGTTGTGATTGAGAAATTGATAATAACTAAGTGTGAGTTCGTCTAATATTAAAGAGAAGGTAGGTAAATGAATTTTCCAAAAAAAAACAAAAACACTTCAAGGATGATATAAAAAGTTAATAGATAAATAATTAATTTTCCAAATGACACAGAAAACCTACACTAAGAATAAAGACAACTACACTACAGTTATTAAATTCTCCAAATAACACAGAGAAGCAAATCTACGAGTAAATAAATGACTGTCTGTCTAAAGGAGAAAAACACTACACTAAAATGAATTAATTTCTTAAAAGACACAGGCTTACTACATTTTCCAATTAACATAGTACTGAGAGGCAAACTACACCACACTAAGAGGCAAAACATCAAAACTTAATAAATTAATTTTTAAAAGAACAGAGAAACCACACTAAAAATAAAGACAATTACAATAAAGCGAATGAGTTTTTCAAATAATACAGAGAATCTACACTAAGAGTAAAAGCTTCAAAAAGTAAATAAATGGACTTCTCAAAGAACATAGAGCCACTACACTAATGTGAACAAATTCTCCAAATAACAGAGAACCTACACTAAGAGTAAGAGCATCAAACAGTAAATAAATGGACTTCTCAAAGAACACAGAGCCACTACACTAGTGTGAATAAATTCTCCAAATAACACAGAGAACCTACACTAAGACTAAAAGCATCAAACAGTAAATAAATGGACTTCTCAAAGAACACAGTTACACTACAATAAAGTGAATAAATTCTCGAATTAACACAGAAAAACTACACTACGAGTAAAAGCATCAAAAAGTAAATAAATGGACTTCTCAAACAACACACAGCCATACACTAATGTGAATAAATTCTCCAAAAAAACACAGAGAACTTACAGTAAGAGTAAAAGCATCAAACATAAAATAAATGGACTTCTCAAAGAACACAGTTTCACTACAATAAAGTAAATGAATCCTCGAAATAACACAGATTAGAAAATAAATAAACACAGATTAACTACACTAAGAGTAAAAGCATCAATACAGTAAATAAATAGACTTCGCAACGAACAGAATTTCACTACAATAAATCGAATGAATTCTCGAAATAACACAGATTAACTACACTAAGAGTAAAAGCATCAAAAAGTAAATAAATGGACTTCTCAAAGAACAGAGTTTCACTACAATAAATTGAATGAATTCTCGAAATAACACAGATAAACTACACTAAGAGTAAAAGCATGAAATAGTAGAAAAAATGCACTGCTGAAAGAACACAGAGCCACTACACTAATGAAAATAAATTCTAAATAACACAGAGAACCTACACTAAGAGTAAAAGCATCAAACAGTAAATAAATGGACTTCTCAAAGGACACAGTTTCACTACAACAAAGTGAATGAATTCTCGAAGTAACACAGATTAGAAAATAAATAAGCACAGATTAACTACACTAAGAGTAAAAGCATCAAAAAGTAAATAAATAGACTTCTCAAAGAACACAGAGCCACTACACTAGTGTGAATAAATTCTCCAAATAACACAGAGAACCTACACTAAGAGTAAAAGCATCAAACAGTAAATAAATGGACTTCTCAAAGGACACAGTTTCACTACAACAAAGTGAATGAATTCTCGAAGTAACACAGATTAGAAAATAAATAAGCACAGATTAACTACACTAAGAGTAAAAGCATCAAAAAGTAAATAAATAGACTTCTCAAAGAACACAGAGCCACTACACTAGTGTGAATAAATTCTCCAAATAAAACAGATTAACTACACTAAGAGTAAAAGCATCAAACAGTAAATAAATGGACTTCTCAAAGGACACAGTTTCACTACAACAAAGTGAATGAATTCTCGAAGTAACACAGATTAGAAAATAAATAAGCACAGATTAACTACACTAAGAGTAAAAGCATCAAACAGTAAATAAATGGACTTCTCAAAGGACACAGTTTCACTACAACAAAGTGAATGAATTCTCGAAGTAACACAGATTAGAAAATAAATAAGCACAGATTAACTACACTAAGAGTAAAAGCATCAAAAAGTAAATAAATAGACTTCTCAAAGAACACAGAGCCACTACACTAGTGTGAATAAATTCTCCAAATAAAACAGATTAACTACACTAAGAGTAAAAGCATCAAACAGTAAATAAATGGACTTCTCAAAGGACACAGTTTCACTACAACAAAGTGAATGAATTCTCGAAGTAACACAGATTAGAAAATAAATAAGCACAGATTAACTACACTAAGAGTAAAAGCATCAAAAAGTAAATAAATAGACTTCTCAAAGAACACAGAGCCACTACACTAGTGTGAATAAATTCTCCAAATAAAACAGATTAACTACACTAAGAGTAAAAGCATCAAACAGTAAATAAATGGACTTCTCAAAGAACACAGTTTCACTACAATAAAGTGATTGAATTCTCGAAATAACAGATTAGAAAATAAATAAATACAGATTAACTACACTAAGAGTAAAAGCATCAAAAAGTAAATAAATGGACTTCTCAAAGAAAACAGAGCCACTACACTAATGTGAATAAATTCTCCAAATAACACAGATTAACTACACTAAGAGTAAAAGCATCAAACAGTAAATAAATGGACTTCTCAAAGAACAGAGTTTCACTACAATAAATTGAATGAATTCTCGAAATAACACAGATAAACTACACTAAGAGTAAAAGCATGAAATAGTAAAAAAAATGGACTGTTCAAAGAACACAGAGCCACTACACTAATGAAAATAAATTCTAAATAACACAGAGAACCTACACTAAGAGTAAAAGCATCAAACAGTATATAAATGGACTTCTCAAAGAATGAAGACAGTTTCACTACAATAAAGTGAATGAATTCTCGAAATAACACAGATTAGAAAATAAATAAATACAGATAAACTACACTAAGATCAAAAGCATCAAAAAGTAAATAAATGAATTTCTCAAAGAACACAGAGCCACTACACTAATGCGAATAAATTCTCCAAATAACACAGAGAACCTACACTAAGAGTAAAAACATCAAACAGTAAATAAATGGACTTCTCAAAGAACACAGAGCCACTACACCAGTGTGAATAAATTCTCCAAATAACACAGAGAACCTACACTAAGAGTAAAAGAATCAAACAGTAAATAAATGGAGTTCTCAAAGAACAAAGTTTCACTACAATAAAGTGAATGAATTCTCGAAATAACACAGAGATCCTACACTACGAGTAAAAGCATCAAACAGTAAATAAATGGACTTTTCAAAGAACACAGTTTCACTACAATAAAGTGAATGAATTCTCCAATGAACACAGATAAACTACACTAAGAGTAAAAGCATCAAAAAGTAAATAAATGGACTTCTCAAAGAACACACAGCCATACAGTAATGTGAATAAATTCTCCAAAAAACACAGAGAACCTACACTAAGAGTAAAAGCATCAAAAAGTAAATTTAATGGACTTCTCAAAGAGCACAGAGCCACTACACTAACGTGAATAAATTCTCCAAATAACACAGAGAACCTACACTAGGAGTAAAAGCATCAAAAAGTAAATAAATGAATTTCTCAAACAACACTAGTTTACTAATTTGAACGAATTCACAAAACAACCCAGAGAAACTATACTAAGAGTAAAGGCAAGTACATAAATAAATTTATCAAAGAAAAGAGAAACTACACTAAGAAAAAAGACGTCGCTGAGTAAATAAATAAAGTTCAAAGAAAACAGAGCCACTACACTAAGAATAAAGATACCAAACAAATGACGAGCTAGACACAAACTTTTCTTTTCATTGTTTCTTTGTGAGTTCCTTTGATTTATCTCCGCCTTTTCTAGTCAAT
Source organism: Aphodius sticticus (assembly GCA_963966075.1). Taxonomy (NCBI): domain Eukaryota; kingdom Metazoa; phylum Arthropoda; class Insecta; order Coleoptera; family Scarabaeidae; genus Aphodius; species Aphodius sticticus. Next base: position 3,119,825 of record OZ014511.1, read on the forward strand.
CTTTTATGTCTCTATTCCCTATTTTGTATATTTCTTTTCTATCAATTTGGATCAACACAGCTTTTTTTTATAATTAATGTATACCAAAAAATAGAACCAACGTAGAAATATCGCAGAGACATTTTACACCATTGTCCCGATTCATATTTCCTTTATGTTTGCCTATTTGATTTTTTATGGTTAGCTGTGAAGTACCTCCTTCAATGTTGATCACCTTTACAAAGTAAAGAAATCACAGACAATAAAAAATCAATTTCACTGGTCGATGGTCCGAATCATTCCTAAACCGCTGACATAATGGCCGATACCTCTCGAGAAAACCACAACACTCGACCATCTATAAAAAATAAAGCCTCCTACCCACGTTCCACAAACGCTGCACATCACATCTTCGAACTCCATTTAAATTTAATTCTAAATATCTTTAAAACTTATGCCAATTAAAATTAATCACCGCTTTGATCGAAGTAGCATTTCCAACGCCCATTTTGATTAATAACCCTCCAAGTTTCGCGCAAAAATCGCGACCTTATAAGCAATAATCGATCAATTTCTTCTGAGCCGTGCAGATCGTGGGTTTTCAAACTAATGAACTTTCTATTTCTAACGCAGATAAACGATACGGTTATTTCCAAGGCTAGCTGAACTTAATGGGGCTTACATTACAGAATTACACACACACAGAGAGAGACACGAGTACCACTAAACTAAAGTAACGAATGACAATTGAACGCGATCAAAGGAGTTACGGCGTGCGACACAAGATGTAACGGTTTGATTACTATTAAAGGAATGGGACCGATTAAAGTTCAGAGATAGGCAGAAGTGTGTGTCAATTTGACGCATTGACAGATTTGGGCCGTACCGACAACGCACAAGGAACAAGTGAAAGTTTTTAGCCTGATCGAATTTTTTCATTGTTTGATTAAAATCAATAAAAGAAAAAATTACTTGGCTACTGTACTATCAAATAAATGTAATAGTTTTAAATAAATGTTACAATGTTAGTGGCTGCATAGCGTTCACCAGGACGTCTATATACACTAGGGTAATACAGATATGAAGAATTTGAGCTATTATCCATATGGCTTTGACGCCCCAAACCCACCCCCACAGTGCCCTAAAGACTACCCTTAAATGAAAAATGTACATTCTTCAGAAGATTTAACCTTCTAATCACTTCATTCTCTTTTCTCTCATAGAAATCATTACTATAAATCTAGTGAATGTTTATAAACATTTGTCAGGTAATTTCCATTTGTTTAAACAAAGTCCATTTGTTTAAATAATTCGCTTTTCTCGAAACTCCGTCGAACATCTGTTTTCTGAGTTCGAAATGACAGTTTATAATCTTAGAGTGACATTATTCATTAAACAAATCTTCCTATTGTTTAAACAATCAATGATTATTAATTTTCAACTGTTGTTCTAATTATGGTAGAAGTCAGCTTTTTTGTGAAATTAATTTATAAATTTCATTTTCGAGGTATCTTGCCTATGTTATTAGCTAATAAACGCATATTTGCTTAAACAAATTCCATTTTCCATTGCTTAACTAATAAAATATTATTCAAATGCATAATGGTGATATACAGGTGGTATGTAAAATTTAAAATAAATTAAAAATTACAGCCACAATCTGAATTTGAACCAGGGACCTGGGACCTGGTTCAAATCATTATTAAGTAAAATATCAGTCGTTTTCAATCTCACTTATTCAAAATAAATTAATTGATTTCTAATCCTTTTTTTTCGGGAAATTGGGGAGACATCCTTTAAAAATATTAAATTTCCTAAGTCAACCAATTTTATTAATCATATTTCTTTCTGCATTTCTTATACTTATTTCCTACCACTGTGTGTCGCAAGATAATGTTGATTTGTAGCTGTCTGGAAACTGTTCCCTGTACTCTAATTTGATGAAATATTGAAAACGAATAATATTTTATTATTTAAACAATGGAAATCATCCAAAAATATAAATGATGTCACTTGAGAATAACAGTTAGCCAGACCGATCTAGAAAAAATAATTTTAGTTGAATTGCAAAAAAAGAATTGTTTAAACAAATGGGATTTGTTTAAACAAATGTGGTTTATTAGATAATATAGGCAAGATATCTCGAACATTAAATTTATAGGTTAATTTCTCAAAAAAGCTGAATTTTCTACCATAATTAGAAAAAAGTTGAAAATGAATAATAATTTATTGTTTAAACAATAGGAGGAATATTTTTAATGAATACTGGCACTCTAAGATAATAAACTGCCATTTCGAACTCAGAAAACAGAATTCACACGGATTTTCGAGAAAAACGAATTATTTAAACAAATAAAATTTGTACATCAAATCCATATGTATGATAGGTCAAATTCTTCCTTGGAAAGTCCTCTGCAAGTCCTATAACTTTAGTCTTAAGTTTTCCCAAACCCCGAACAATTATTCGAAAAATACCAAAAAATGTCAGCGTACTAAATGTAGCCATTTTTTAATTTCGTAGGTCGTAGTAGGTCGTATACGAAGATTGACAATAGATTTGTAATTATTAGTAAGATTTTTTATTTTTCTAAAGGGCGAAAACCGCATAAAATTGTAATTTTGTGAAACCGTCAGACAGACAGTTTTCCGGAAACCGTCAGACAGAAATTAAAAAAAAAATATTGTTTTTACCTGTCCACATAAACGCAATGTTCTTTCTCTCCAAGAAAAACGTACACCATATACAGAGTGTATCCTAAGTTGATGCTTTTCTATGAACAATATAGATGATACTCATTTATGAGCTTTCAAAATATAACCTTTCTGTTAAATAAAAAAGCTACACAAAATTGTCTCTACTATTAAAATATGTTTAATCGTTTTCGTTTCTCTTTAAGTAATAAACATCATAAAAATTTTACAGACAGCATGTCTATAAAATAATTTATTTGGAAAATTATACTTTATTTGCTTGTATTTCTATATTTGTCGATTTTTATGATGTTTATTATTTGAAGAGAAACGAAAGCGGTTAAAAATATTTGAATAGTAGAGACAATTTTGTGTAGCTTTTTTATTTAAAAAAAAGGTTATATTTTGAAAGCTCATTTGTTTAAATTTTTGTTTCAGAAGCTAATTGATCTGTGTTTCAGGCAATGTTAGGACATATTTATACAACGAACCTAGTAGTACAATTGGATTTAGTAGAACTTTAAAGATGACGAAGAAACCATATCTAACATTTCTTTTATGGGCAATATCTTCCGAATTTAAATACAAAAATATACATTTTTTCTCATTAAAATAATAATTTATTTAAACTAGTTCACATCAAATGACCAATTGTATTGTTTTACATTCAGTTAAAATTAGATGATGCGAATTAATAATACAGAAAGCTGATGAATTAAACAAAAAATCATTAAAATGAAACAAACAGTTTCGTCAAGATTTGTTTTGTAAATTTCCACAAGAATGCCCTTGTTAGTACGCAGTGAATTCTGCACTTATGTAATTAAAAATATGTCGCCATTATAAAATGAAACCTTGCTTGTTCGTAATCAAATTATCAGTTTGATTTTAAAAAGCTAATGTGCAAATAAGGCGAACTAATCAAAAAAATAGCTAGTGCCCATTCGGTACGCACATGTAGCAAGTCCTCAAAGAAGATTTTCACGTATTAGAAAATGCTATGTGGCGATGCATCAATGTCCGATGCATTTACTGTTGCAGTGCAACTCTGACGGTCCGAAATCACAAACGAATATTGTACAAATTTGTTGGTACGTAATAGATTTTTTTGAGTTTGCGTGGCAAATATATTTGCCAAATATTTAACATAACTCAAGACACCGCCTTACGGCAAAGTGTCTTACGTATATATATATATATATATATATATATATATATATATATATATATATATATATATATTATACCTTTCTATTAATGATTGGTTTCACTTTTTACTTGATTATTATTTACAAAAGAATGCGGACAAAACACATCATCTCCAAAATCGATTCGAACAAATCGTGTAAGAATAATTACGTCGAATGACAACAGATGACTCTGCGGTATTTTACGAGATTAATTTGGGCCGCTTTTGTGTCGTCTTTTGTTCCGTCGGATGCCTGTTGATCGCTCGAAACGTTATTTCTGCCGGCGGTAGATGTATAATTGGATAAAAGTGTATTTTTTACGTAAGCTGCTTGAGATCGATATTGAAAAACTTTCGCTTCTCTTTATGCCGTTTGGTATTATCTTGGGGATTATTTATTAACAAATCCCGACCATTAGGATCACGATTTTTTAATGGCGTCGTTTGTTGGGCAGAGTTGTTTAGGCCAAACTTTCACCTTAATCATTGGGTGTTTATCCGGCTCGTTTAGGACCGTAACAAAAACGAATTAATTAAAATGTTTGCTTGTTACCAGGAAAGTGACGCGGTAATTGAATCTAAGAGGTCTTTTGGGTCAACCATTCTGTTATTTTGTAAGAGATTTTTCGATCATTTGGGTTTAACAGTTTATTAGACTGATCCTTGTTTTTAACTTTTAAAGTTTCGTGTGCAGGACCTTTCGATTTGATCATTTGTATCCATACTTAATTCCTATGAAATTTTAAATTTTTTATGAATTTTGAGACCGATTAATATAGATTTGCCCATATTTATTGGGCTGATATTGGAGATCTGTTAATTGTCTTAATGGTAAAATTTACAAAATGTTACGATATTACATGCACAGTAGGGTGGTTCAAATTGGCTATTTTTATTTAGAAACCAACGATCCCCCCAAATCGTTTCCAAATCCAAAAAAAGTGGACACGTATTTTTCTTTTCGAAATTTTGATTCTTAATGGTGCCTGTCGAGGCCTCAAATTTACATAAGAAAATGCATGGGAAAAAGACAATTTTTGGCATTTTTCGAATAATTGTTCGGGGTTTGGGAAAACTTGAGACTAAAGTTATAGGACTTGAAGAGGACTTTCCAAAGAAGAATTTGACCTATCATACATATGGATTTGATGCCCCCAGCCCACCCCCACAGTGCCCTGAAAACTACTACTGTAGAAAACTACTGTAGATTCTTCTAATTATTTCAATCTCTTTTTTCTCATAGAAATCATTATTATAAGTGTAGTGGGATGTTTATAAACTTTTGTCAGTTAATTTCCATTTGTTTAAACAAATTGTATTAGTTTAAATAATTCGCTTTTCTCGAAAATCCGTCTGAATTCTGTTTTGTGAGTTCGAAATGGCAGTTTATCATCTTAGAGTGACATTATTCATTAAAAAAATCCTCCTATTGTTTAAACAATAAATTATTATTCATTTTCAGCTTTTTCCTAATTATGGTAGAAAATTTAATATTTAAAAAAAAAATGTAACTCCCCAATTTCCCGAAAAAACGATTTTAAATAAATTAAATTTTTTCGAATAAATGATATTGAAAACGAATAATATTTTACTTAATAATGATTAGAACCAGGTCCCAGGTCCCTGGTTCAAATCCAGGTTGTGACTATAATTTTTTATTTATTTTAAAATTTACATACCACCTGTATATCACCATTATGCATTTGAATAATATTTTATCATCTAAACAATGGAAATTATCCCAAAATATAAATTCACTTGACAATAACAGTTGACCAGACCGATCGAAAAAAATGAATGTTAAGAGAATTGCAAAACAATTGTTTAAACAAATAGAATTTGTTTGAACAAATATGGGTTTATTAGCTAATAACATAGGCAAGATACCTCGAACATGAAATTTATAAGTTAATTTCACAAAAAAAAACCTGACTTCTACCATAATTAGAACAACAGTTGAAAATTAATAATCATTGATAGTTTAAACAATAGGAAGAATTTGTTTAATGAATAATGCCACTCTAAGATAATAAACTGCCATTTCGAACGCAGAAAACAGATGTCCGACGGGGTTTCGAGAAAAGCGAATTATTTAAACAAATGGAATTTGTTTAAACAAATGGAAATTACCTGACAAATGTTTATAAACATTCAACTAGTCTTATAGTAATGATTTCTATGAGAAAAAAGAGAATGAAGTGATTAGAACGGTAAATTTTCTGAGAATGTACATTTTTCATTTAAGCGTAGTTTTCAGGGCACTGTGGGGGTGGGTTGGGGGCGTCAAAGCCATATGTATAATAGCTCAAATTCTTCATTGGAAAGTCCTCTACAAGTTCTATAACTTTAATCAGAAGTTTTCCCAAATCCCGAAGAATTATTCGAAAAATACCAAAAAATGTATTTTTCCCATGCATTTTCTTATGTAAATTTGATGCATCGATAGGCACCATTAAAAATCAAAATTTCGAAGAAAAAATAAGTACGTGTCCACTTTTTTTGGATTTGGAAACAATTTGAGGGGATTGTTGCTTTCTATCATCACAAAAATTTTTGCAATGCATTTTTGAACCACCCTATTGGATAGAAATAGGAAAACAATTTATCAGCTTTTTTTCAAATATTTTACAACAGTAAGAAGTTTCTGTATTGTCTTAAACCTAAAATGGAAATATTAGAATGTAATTATCTGCTTGCATGTACAAGCATTAACCAAAACTATGAAAAACTCTTAAGAGTAAAGTACCTATATGTTCAAAGTTATGCAAAAATGCTATTTGAAAAAAAATATTTGGGAATATTAGAGGTCTTTAATCACCTTCTCGGTTGCATACACCGCGTGTTGCCAAAGAAATGAAAATGATATAAGAGTAAAGTACTAGTAAAGTATTAGAAGGCATTAAAAATGATATTATAGTCACCTATAACGTTGCATATACCGGGTGTTCATGCAACGACAATGGAGATTATTATTTCGTATTTAAAACCCTCTAATATTTCTAAACACTTTTTTCAAATAACATTTTTGCATAGATTTTAAGATAAAAATAATTTATTCTTAAGAGTTTTTCATAGATTTGGTACCACCTTGTACATGCAAGCAGATAATTACATTATAATGTTTGCATTTTAGGTTTAAGACAATCCAGAAGTTTTTATGAAGAAAATTTTTTGAAAAATTAAAAATAAAAATGTTTCATATTTGACAATTTTTAATTATCCGTTTCTCGAAAATTTTCTGATGTAAGACCATAAAATGTTTCCGCTACCATTTAGACAACTAAAAAATCTACCAGAATCAGTAAGAAAAAAAATTGGGTTGCCATTTAAGAAAGGTGTAGATGCAATCATAACTTAGTAACAATTGATACGACGATAGGAAATTGAATTTTTCAGATAAAAGTGTATTTTAATAATTAAAAATCGACGGGCACGAAAATATTTAAAAATAACAAACCGAGTCATAGATGTTCTCATGCCTTTTTATGTTTACGCGCTGAAAATAACTATTTTTTCAGTAAATTTGACCATCTGATTTCATATTTAAATAACAAGATATGTAATAAGATATGTCCTGAAACATATCATAATATTTATTAATTATGATACTTGACTAAATACGTCTACGCTGTTTTTAATAGCCAGAATAGTAAATAAAAATGTATATAGATTACTTACTAATTGTGTAAATGTGTAAATCACTCCATACCTGAAACAAAAAGAAAACTTGTCAATAATTCGAACAACAACTAAAATTATTGATTAAAAAATAGAAAAAAAAGCATTAACAACTATTTCCTCATACACAGTTTTCCCATTTCTCAAACTTTTCCCGCTTCTCAAACTTTTCCCATTTCTCAAACTTTTCCCATTTCTCAAACCTTTCCGATTTCTCAAACTTTTCCCATTTCTCAAATTTTTTCCGTTACTCAAACTTTACAATTACCGATCTACCCAAACGAAACACACACTCCTCCCTTATCGCAATGTCCAATCCAGAAGCATTTACGAGGAATAAAATTTAAAATAATAATAATAATAATAGAGGTTTTACATTAATAAAAATTCCCCTGCACAATGACCATTTGGCATAATAATGCACTTCTTTGTGTCGCATTGTTGAGCATGGCGCAGTCATCGTGGTGATAAAGCCTAGTCATTACCAGAATGGTCTGCAAAATTTCACAACGAATGCAATTGAGACGTTCTATATTATACTAGAGTGAGGATATACTCACTCCCACAGTAATTTAAGTGACATATCTCAACATACCCAGACGTTCGCGAAGAAATTACTATAATTCCGAAGACAATTTTCTCTTTTCTGGGGGCTCAACCATACGTTAAAGTGATTTTTAAGCACCGGATTAATTAAAAAATTCGCTCGCTTTCGGATAGGCAGAACGGATGTTCGCAATTATCCTGCCCAGTTTGGATCCTTTCATTAAACGATGATCTTAAGTTCGCATTATGCAACTTTCTTTCATTTAAATAGATCGAATCCCCTTTGAATATGCTATAAACCAATCTCGTATTTAAATACAAGTAGTTAAGTACATCGCAGAGTGGTTGAAATAGTCATTTTGAACGCACAAAACTATTTTTTGCCCTAAAATAGAGTGACATCAAAAATAAGTGATTGAGTTTGTATATCTGAAAAATTGGTATTAAATGCTCCAACTTTATAGTTATTTAGGATATTCGTGGCGTCGCGACAAGCTTTTGGTTTACCGTGTACGGAAGAAAGTAGAACACAATTTTATTATGTATTTCTCAGTAAATGAGCGTAGCGAGGAGTGCCCAAATGGAACGAGTGCGCCAATACGTCTTATAAAACGAGTGTAATATACTATTTTTTCTACTTTGCGTCATTAATTTTATATAAATTTAGAAATTGTGGTTACTATATCGCGCTAAATTAGAATCTAGGGTATTTTGCGGGTACCACGTGGCAGCACTGTAGTAACTGTCAATTTCGTTAAAGATGAGATCGATGAGATAATATCATGACAAAATCTAACTGTGAATAATTTTACTCTACTTTAGCCTACAAGTTTGAATAAATATGCAGCGAGGTCGCAACGATGATCATAATGGAGCTTGGGGCAACACTTTTAACCCTACTGTGATAAATACATGAAACTTAACCTAAAAAGTAAACAACTTTAAAATAGTGGGCCATAAGTATAATAATCAGAATAGAAGTGTTTGGCGGTGACTGATTAGTTACTTCGAAGAACAAGAACTTACTAAATAATTGTTATAACGCTTAACGTTTGATAGCGGTGTCTACCTAATTCCGCTACGTAGCCGTTGCGGCTTATATATTTACAAGCACTTATAATTGAAACCCAATTCTAATTTCGACAAAGTAGTTTATTAGAATAAATTATACTTAGTAAAATTACATGTGATGGAGGTAATACAAATACTTTGCTCACAACCAGAACTAAGACGAAGTCGAAAGCGACGGACAAAAACGAATATGAATTGAACCGAGCATCCAAGCGTCCAAAATATTACCAAAAACTTATACGTTACGTAAACTAAGAAATCCTCTACACTTTAAATGTACTATAGCTTTGTACGTGTATGCTGATAAGCCATTTAGTACGCATATACAATCTCGAAGCAGTAATTAAAATCGTTCGTATCTACGATGTAGGTTTGATCTTCGCATAATACCTTATTAAAGTAAATGTGGTCCTTGAATTATATCTGAAAAGGGGATTTGATGTTTAGTTGAAAAGAATGATAACGATCACTTACTAGAGTCGCAAAACATCACCGTAAACGTCACGCTGGCGTATTTTGATGAACACAGCAAAACTAAGAATGCCCCAATCCTTTGGCCATACTATAGCAGGCTACACCCATGTTTAAATATGTATAGAATATTGATATTTCGCAGTTTATGTATTGCAAGCGATTAAGGAGATGCAGTGTGTGGTTATGCTGGGTTATGTATTGTACATTTGACATATGGCATTTGATATCACTGTGTACCAATCAGACAAAAATGTTACTGTTTTCGGTATTACAATGTGTTAATTGTAACACCGAAAACAGTGTTACAATGTGTGCATTGTGAATGCAAAGTAGAAAGAAGCATTTATTCCAGTCAGAACAATAAATAATTATGTGATAATGCATAGTTTTGAGCGTCTAGATTGAGTATATCAACCACTGTGCATCGGTGCTTTCATCCAAAAAATACAATACATTTTCTAAATTCGCTCCTAATTCCCTCATCTTAGACTCTCAAACCAATAGCAAATTGGTTTCTTTTATTCAAACCAATTTTTCTTTGTTCTCTGTGTGATAGGTACCGTAAACTTGGGTGACTTTAGTCCACTTTTGAAATTTGAAGTCTGGTAACTTTTAACAGATTAGATATAATTACTCATACTTGTGCTATTTTTTGGGTCTTTGATAGTACTTCAAAAATCTCAAAACACTAATATTTCCAACGTCAGGATATACTTCTTTTATGTATATATATGGGTGGCCAAAGTCAAAATTCATTATTGGGTCACTTTGGCCATACTACTGTTTATCATGCCAATGAAACGATAAGCTAGTGTATGCTCGAGTTTGGCCACCAAATATGTTTTAAAAGTGTTCAAGAACAAAATATGTTAAAATCAGCAATAAGATCATGACAAAACTATTTTATGACTATTTTAAAAAATAATGCTAACATGTTATACATTGCGGAAATGAGAAAAAACACGACTATCGGAAAATGCCAAAATTCAATATGGCGCCCATAAGAAAAACAAAAGTTGGCCATGATTACGGCGCCATCTTTGATGTTATTTCAAATTAAAAAATAATACTGCATTTCTTGTTAAAAAGTAGCTCTAAAATATTTTTGTTTCAAATGTCTAGCTACGTTTGGTTTTGAATAAAAAATTAAAAACAATATCTTAACATTTCAGTTTTTTGCGGATATCTTTAAAATGAAAAATGATAGCTAAAATTTCTTTTCAGATAATTGTTCAGCACAAAAATACGAAACTTTGCCAAATTTAAACATAGCCTCTATCTCCACTAATAAGCGAGATCTAATAAGCCTCGAAATTGAATCACCCGGTATAGCTAGACATAATTTTGTACTTCTGGTATAATGAAGAAACCTCGTTTGGACGGGACAGGTGTTTTTATTGCTTGTAAAATGTCATCTTTGTCATACCACAGAAATGTCATCATTTGATGGTCATTTCCACTGAGATGCCCAACTTTACTTTCCTCGATTGACTACACCGAGCACTTTAACTACGCGGGTATTGCTAAAAGTTATTCCTAACAAACCACAGGACTAATGTTATCGGCGGCAAATCATAGATGCTGATAGATTACTCAACACAAACAAAGTTGTTCATAGTAACAAAATTGGTCAATTTTCAAAGCTATCTTCTGAACACTGCCACAAAAAAAATAAATTATCATCTAACTTACATTAACCACCTTTGTATTCAATATAGTATCTAAAATATAAATAACCAAAAATACTCGCAATGTTTGAAATATTAACAAAGATCTAAACAATATAAATAAATTTTCGAATAGTGGCCAAAGTCGCCCAGGGCGGCCAAAGTCACCCAAGTTTACGGTACGGTATTTTTCAATTATTTTCCTCGAAAATTTCGTGCAAAATTAAACGTTACACTCGAAACCATTAACATTACCTCCGCCATTCGTTGTTAAGTCGAAAATTGCTCCAACGGCAAATATCCCGTGCATCCTCGACGAACAAAAACAAAACTCACATCCCGACGACGTTGTGTGCAATTTTCCTTTAGCATATATAGAAAATGGAGGCGTGGCCAGACAATTCTGCTCCATAACTAGCCACGAGCAATGCAAACAAAGAATCGAAACGAGCTGCCGTGGTCAGCCCGGCCTCAGTCAGCATGCTGGAGGACCAATCTGGAGAGATCGGACGGATTTTTTCATGTCACCGTCATTACCGACCCCGGCCGATGATTACTGTTATTACCGGCGGAGCAGTCCGGTCGATAAACAACCGTACGCTCGTTACCGACGCTCACGTGACCAGAGGGGTACCCGAAATTGGAGCCCCTTACGCACCAAATTAACAAATTACCAACTGTGGTGGAGATGTGCTTCAGGAATTGGTGTACAGTCGCTCGTGGTTTTATATTTGATCGTTGGCTATACGTGAAGGGGTTGCTGATAAAACTTATCCAAATTTCAAACAGGAAATATGTTGGATTTACGAGATAGGTTAGTTGTACTAACAACCCCTTCGTGGGGGTTGTTTGGCACAACGCACAGTGGTTGATATACTAAATCTAGACGCTCAAAACTATGCATTTTGTTATGACATAATTATTTATTCTTCTGACTGGAATAAATACCTTTCAAATCACAATTCAAATAATGAAGTGTATTAAAGAACTATTACGATCTGTATATCAAGAAGAAAACTACCATGTCAATGTTTTATCAAAGCTAGGCAGAACATGCAATTATTTGTCTTTGTTAAGAGGAATCACTAGAGGTAGTAGCGTACTACAAAACAACACTACATAAAACCAAACATCCTGAGCTTAATTGTGTGTTAATAATCACGTGTAATACATTTAATTATAGATAAAGGTGTATTACACCGGGTACGAATGCCACTTTTTTTCATTTGCGTTGTTGTTTTGTTTTTACCCTTGCTAAAGAAGCCAATAATTGGTAATTTTTGTTATTTTTTTTTTCCAAATCCGAACCAAACATCAAAAAAGCAATATTACAACATTTTGTATTGAGCCTTCATGAACTTGTGTAAAAAAAATGACAACAAAATATGAATGTTGTAATGATTTAACCGTTGGTTTTTTGAACATGTGAATGAGACGAGGATAACATATTTTATAGTCGTACGGTGCAGCCATCTGTTGGATAAACACCACATCATTTTCTTCGACCAATCAAATTCAAATGGTACAGTGTGAAGCAGCAGCATGAATACGTAGCCAGGGGAATCACAAATATTGAGCAATTTCGGCCTAACAAAAATATTGATCGCATGTTGACACGGGAGGTGTAGCGGCGCCGCGCCCGGCAAACGAAAGCCATACGAAAAATAAATTTTACCGTGCTGGTGCTACGTAGATAGCAACGACTCGCTTATAAATTAGGACAGCATGTTCTTGCGGAAGTGTATGTGATGGTGATCAACATGAATTGTTGAATTTCGACCAAAATAGGCTAGAAACCGAATACGAGAAATAATTTTTTGCCGTCCTGATGGACTCTACGCAGACAGCAAAGAGCGAGTTATAAATTAGGAGCGCATGTTCCCGCGAGGGTTTATAGTGCAGTCCCCCGTACGACACACGGAACGAAGAATAATCAACAACCGCAATACCTACTTACAATGTTACAACTACTAAATAATTAATAGGAGTTAAATAAATTATTACTAAGGAAATACAAGTAATTTAATTTTTAATCAATCATTTATTTTTCGTCATAGAATTTCAAATATATTGGTATTTAGATTTAGAAAATAATATTAATACCAAACACTTGTCGCTTGGCAATGCATTCAGGGCAATCGCAATCTATGTAGGATGGTTGGCTTTAGTTCTACTTGTTGTACAACAGACGTAGAACAGACGCTAGAAATATGGGCAAATTAAAAAATCAGCTGCCTTTATGTGGCCCGCGTTCTAAGAAAACTAATAACTTGCCAGAGTACCTGCGGTAAGTGCATATGTAGATATTATACGTGTAGTGTAATTCTTCGCTAATTAACTTAGCTAGTTAATGTGGGCAATACTCTCTTATAGGCGTAAGCGTGCCGGATTACATGTATCTATATAATATATAATAAATGACTATACATATACATAAAGCTGCCTGTTTTATCGAAATCGCTATTCTTTCAATTGAAATTGAAGTACGTATACTACCAAGTCTATACATAGCAATAATAATTTTGAGTAAAATTTCAAAATGCAGTATCCAACTGTATCTAGAATTAAAATAGGAATATTATATTTACTAACACCTACTTGCGTCAGCCGATAAAAATTTCAATTTTTATATGAGGTGTGTTTTACCTGAAAGTATCGATCTCTGCTAAGTACGAACGAGACATTCGAGATTATTGATGCACAAAGAAAACGTTAAATGGATTTAAATAAGTATCTGAGTACAAATGCTTTCACGGCCAGAGTCATTTAAATTTAGATGATAAATAGTTACCGGTTTATGCCGTGAGTAAAAATTCATAATTACTGTCTTCGCGAACCATGCTGTTCGCTTCTTCGGAGCTAACTGATAATTAGTTACTAATTCTAATAATAAATGTAAAGCAATAAATGATTTATGTAAGAAAAGCTGTCTGTTTTACCAAAACTACAATTTTTTTCAACATACAAAAGGTAAAATGTTCAACCATAGTAGTAAAATAGGAATGTTATAATAAAGCAATTAATTAATTTGTATCACTGTATTGTTTTGTGGAATTCTATTTGTATTTAAAATACACAAGAAAAGCATTTCAGAACATGCGATTGTCACATACACAAAATTATTAGGAAACGGTTCGGCGCCAGTCGACACCGCACGGCCCCTTGATCTTCGCCGCCAAAGAACGACACCACCGTTCCCCTCATCTAATCAGTGCATTGCTTGCATTTTCTGCGGAGTGTACAGTGGGCGCGGCTTGTTCCCTCCTCTCGCGCCTCAGTTTCGTCGAACTTTTGAGGCCGGTGACTAACATTTACTCTTAAATACTTCCAATTGTGTAACATGTATTGTATTTATATAGTTTGCTGGAAATAAATGTTTATCTATCTAACAAAAGCTTGTCGCGACGCCACTGGAATATGCAAAATAACTATAAACTTGGTGCATTTTAGTACCAATTTTTCAGATATACAAACCCAATCGCTTATTTCTGATCTCACTCTATTTTAGGGCAAAAAATTGGTTAGGTGTACCAACAACCTCTTTGTTGGTCACACGAAACAGACGCAAAATCGAAATACCCTGTATATATGTGATACGAGTCATTTCCTTTCTCTCTATACCCTGGTACAGCATGACAAATAGACTGCTTAACGCTCTGTAACCTGTGCGCACTCCTTTGCTCCGAGATATTGCCATTAAGGCTGTGATTATTATCACTCTTGTTGTTTATTCGATACAGTCCGACGTGATATATAAGCCGGTATTAATCATTTCAAATGTTACTCGTACGTTATGTTCTATAAACCTTTATATCTATTCCAGTTGCGTTTATAAAACCGATTGGGACTATTTCTAGACCGCGTTGCTTTTTATTTGCTCAGATTTGTATCGCCTTTCTACACCAGGATTTTTTTTTCGATTCAACCACATGTCGAATCTAGTTGAAGCCAGCCACATCTGCATCCAATCATCAAATCCATGCCAAATCGCGCCTAACAATGGATCTATACGTTTTTCTTACACAATTTGCACGGTATCGGATTGTCAGATAATCTTTTACGCAGGCTAAGTTTTTCAGTACGCGCCGGCAGAGATTTTTTCCTATAATTGATTATTATTTCTTGCCTTGGCCACGTTGGCTCCGGAAAAATCCGAAAAGATTAATAAACGCCAGAGCAAATTGATTTTCGAAGGCCGCCGTAATAGAATGCGTACCATTATTTTTTATGATTTATGAGCGACTCCGAACACGTTCGACGACGCTCACAGATATTAAAAAGGAAATTGGTTTGTTGCGCCAGAGAGAACTTTCAAACCTCGTACGACATGCTGTTAAATGTTAACATAAAAATACCCAGTTTTAAACTTCGGACACAACACCACACGTGACGTGTTAACACGAGTTAACACATGTTAACAAGTGTTATAGCGTGTTAACATATAATATTGTGTTAAAACGTGTTATTGCGTTTTTAACACGTGTTATTGCGTGTTAACAGGTGTTATTGCCTGTTAAGGCGTGTTATAGCGTGTTAACACGTGTTATTGCGTGTTAGCACATGTTATTACGTGTTAACACGTGTTATTGCGTGTTAACACTAGTTAACACGTCACGTGTGAATAATGTAAAAGTAGCTTTTATTGTTCGCCGATTTCTGTTTCAATACTAATTACTAGAGTGCGGAATTATAAGCACTTATTTTTGGAGAATAAGCGCTTAAAATAAGCACGAAAAGTGAGAAAAAAGCACACAAAAAAGCGTTATTAGAATTCGTATACCTTGTATTATTTTTGTACATATGTATTTATTAGCACATGCACATCGTACAAAACATTGGTATAACACAGGAAATTGATACTTAACACTAGAAATAAACGAAACACAATAAGTAAACGCTTTATATTTTATTTAAAAACTGTATTCGCTTATTATACGCAGTTAGAGATAAATTGAGCACCTCAGAGGTATACTATGTAAAGTACATAGGATTTCAATCCAACTTAACACTTTTTGCTTCTGAGGGACTTAATTGAACTAAGAAGCATGTTGTTTTCCACGTAGTTGCGTGCGTACAGATGTGCTTGCATTTTTCGGCGCAGATTTAACCACGTGACACATTCTTCTTAGTCCAAATTGTCTCTATATTTAAACGTAGTTGAACAAATTGAACAAAAAATGAATTAAGTTACTATGTATTACTGAAACAATATATTAATGTAGTATAATAAATATTATCATTTTAATACTGTGAAATGAAGCGACAAAACATATAACAAAACAGGCCTAAAATCAAAACAATCACTACCAAGAGACAAATCGTAAAATAAATAATTATAACTCACAGTTTTTATGCACATTCTGCAGAATATTTTATTGTTTTGAATAATTGAATCGGTCGGTTCGAAAACACTACAAGTCCAAAAAGTAAGTTCTGGGAAAATTAACAAAATTATTTTGTCAGTGCAATATCTTGAAAAGTATAGCAGTTAGATTTTGTGCCAATAGACAAAAAATAAAGTAGTTCACAGAGAATTAAATGTATTACATATTTTAATTATATTTGCATTAAAAGCAGGGCTATGATTAAAACAATGATCATGGACATGTACTGTTTTTGAACTCTACGGAAAGACCGTGCATTTTTAACAATATTTGTTTATTTAAAGCATTTAAATAATATTTTTATTGTGATGTAGGTATGTGTAGTGTTTTTGGCGTCTACAATAAATTCCTTATTCATTTATTATTATATTTTCCGAAAGGCGTTAGTAATGCAGCAAAAACAAACATGTGCATACTTCGTACAAGGATATTATTTCCTTGTCGAAATTGAAATATAAAAAGACATCTCGTACTATGCCTCGAAAACAATTTCTTTCGACAAAAAAAATGTATTCTTCTGTGGAGCATAGACAGTATGAGTATGTTTTCGTCAAATATTCGAGCAACATTCGGCGTAGTTATTTTACAGCTATAATAGAACATGTTTTTGTTCAGCCGGCCGGTCCGCTTCGAGAATTTGAAACGTGTTTTGTAAGTGCACATATGTTTCGAATCGAAATAACATTTTTATACTCTAGGAATTTTTAAGCGTTGACTTATTTATAAAATATAAATCTCAGTTTAATTTGCTTAGACGAATAATATAATGGGTATTAAAACAACTTAACATTTTTTTTTATTTCTGCAACGAATTAAATTGCAAATTCTAATACTTCTAGTACTGTTGTTGGACTAAAATTCTTTGTTTTTTTTTTTAATTAAGGATTATAACGGGTCATTATAAATGTTTGTAGTCGAAGAAGGCCATGCTCTCTAATGTAAATATTTCTGGTTGCTGCTCTATTTGAATGGAGTACCACTGTTCTACACGCAAAAGTTATGTTGGTTGCATAACCTATCTCTAGTGTGACAGTTGTTTGGGTATAGCGGCAAAAATGTGTTAACATGGGCATGGCCTACTTTGACTACAATGATTAATAATGACCCTGTCAGATCTAACGATGCTATTAACTTTACAAAACCGGATACCCAAAGAATTTTTAAATGAAGATTTGCAAACAAAAATTTATTTGTTGATTTATCAAATGAATCGGTCGGTTCGAAAACATTACAAGTCCAAAAAGTGAATTAACAAAATAATTTTGTTGGTGCAATACCTTGAAAAGTATAGCCGTTAGCTATTTTGTGCCAATAGACAAAATAGAAAGTAGTTCACAGAGAATTAAATGTACTGCATATTTTATTTATATTTGATTATAAGCAGAGCTATGACTAAAACAATCATCATGGACATGTACTGTCTTTGAACTCGACGGAAAAACAGCTTATATTTTTAACAATACTTGTTTATTTAAAGCATTTAAATAATATTTTTATTGTGATGTAGATATATATTATGTAGGATTTGCATTAAACTTATTTCCCGTAATATTTGAAGATTGATAATTAAAAAAGTCATGTCAGATTTTTAAAATAAATTCAAAATGGCGGATTATACATGATTAGTCAAAATTACCGGAACACCTTAGTAATCTTTAGCAGTAAAGAATTTCAAAGAAAATTTCAAACAAAAGTTTTTTGGTTTTAAACAAGCTATATATTTTCAATATACGGATGTTCATTTTATTCTGAAAATTTGGTAAACTTTTCTTTTTCTAATAGAACAGCCTGTATATTTAAGAAAATTTAATTCTAAGCGTTTGTAAGAATAATTTTTTTATAAAATGCGTCATCTTTGAGTTATGAGCGATTAACCGATCATTAACGGATAAAAAAATAAAAAAATCAAGAAAAAATAACTAAACTATGAAATAGCATAATAAATAAAATATTCAATCTGGCAAATTAAATAAATGTGTATGTATGTGGGAAAATATTCTTAATTTGAAGTCCAGGAATTTTGATTAATTGCTTAAGGTTACGAGATATCCAGAATAAAATCCCTGCATAATAAAATATATTTAAAAGATAGATAGTTTAAAACAAAACAACATTTACTCGAAATATTTTTTGAAATTGTTTACAGTTGGAAAATTATTTAGGTGTTCCGGTAATTTTGACTGACCCTATGCAAATATGGCGATATGATAGAGTATGATATAGAGTTTGATAATTATATACATAATAGTATTAAATTTCCTCTTCTACGGTCCGGAAGTCACGTGGTAGTAAAATTCTAAATTTTCACCAGTTACATACTTGTGGACTTTTTTAATATTATTTATCTTTTTGATATTGATATTCGTATTGATTACTTCGGCGTACCTTAACGACGATTTGAATGCAAATGACGAAGTTGGCGAATGCTTACGACTGATATCAGTAGAAACTGAGTAGAAACGCGTTGCATGAGCGAGCAAAAAAGCACTGTTCTGGACTTGTTTATTTCGCCCAATCATTCTCTTTAGGTCTATTCGATAGAATAAATCATAGTGAACATTTTGGCTATTTCAGTTCAAAATGGCCAATTTTAAACTTGTACTGTTTTTGAACTCGCCGATTCAATTAATTCGGGATTTCTTTATCTATGTGGCAGACAGTCAGTTATCCTTAATAGCATTTCAAATACACTAAAAAGTCGAAAAACTGTTGTGTTGTGCGCACGGTTATAGCTGGTATATCACAATGCACTAGAGACGTTTTTGAGTGATTTTTGCGATTTCTACCCCTAAAAACGGGTATGAAAACCCCCAAAAATTCGTAAAAACTTAAAATAAGCAGGAATATGTCAAAATAAGCGCTATCTGCAAAATCCGGGAAAAAAAGCAAAATAAACAAAATAAACATAGCGCCAAATGCTTTATTTTTTCTGAATGAAAATTATAAGGATGTACTGTTCGGTCAGATCCAATAACAAATCGAAAAGTTATGGACGTTCAAGTTCAGAAGTTTCCTATTATTTTCAGATTTTTTCAACTTCAACAACAATTTGATGACCTGTTTGAATCTGTAATATTTTTTTTATTGAAAGCCTATATAAATTTGAGTCTAATACGCGTTTGTTTATTAGAATCGGTTGAAATTTAACAGAATTATCACACTACGGAGAAGAAATATACAGGCCGACTGTAATAAATCCGTAGTCTTTATACACATTGATTAGACATTACTAGCACTATATTTACAATGTTATTCTAAATTAATTATGACATTGTTTTTTTCTTTTCCTTTTTGTTGTTACCTGCCAGATTACGGCCTTTAACGTCCGATTCACAAACATTGCAATCCTCCACCTTATAAGTTTGATAATGCCATATCAGCGGAGTAGAAAAGACCATTCCGTTCTTGAGTTATCAACATTTTTTTATTTCCATAACTTTAATTTTGACGAATAAATTACACACATGTATTCTGGTTCATACCAGCGACTTGCGGTGTAAACACGGTAAAAAAATTTGTTGTATGCCTCAACCACTGATTTATTTTTTACTAATTGAAAGCATGAGAATGAAAAGTGGATAAAAACATAGGGATTCCTATGGTCTTTATCCACTTTTCATTCTGAGCTCTTCAATTGTAGCCGATGCTGTTTGTCCACAAACAATCCGCAGACGT
This sequence comes from Aphodius sticticus, assembly GCA_963966075.1. Taxonomy (NCBI): domain Eukaryota; kingdom Metazoa; phylum Arthropoda; class Insecta; order Coleoptera; family Scarabaeidae; genus Aphodius; species Aphodius sticticus. The sequence goes on from OZ014511.1 coordinate 3,140,179, forward strand.
AACAACACTAAAGGACCCAAGTATAGTGACGTGGCCGCACCGTAATACCGTAGCGTAAAAAGATCAATGTACATAATTTCCACTCCGCGATTATAGTGACGCTCCGTAAACCGTAAAGTTCGTTCTCGACCGCAACGAATTTCATCTCCTGCGTGTTGTCTGACGTTTTCCGGCGTATGCGCGCGTATGGCGCCATCTGTACGTGTACCGGCGAGTGAATAGCAGTTTCCAGTAAGTTGTAGGTTAACTGATAGCATTTTGATAGTTTGTGGCAACGAGAACACAGAACGAGTGTACCACGATATACCACTGATTAGTACAATCAACAATTTAACAATCTTCCTCTTTCATTTGCATTATTTTGGAAATCGAATAGAAAATGGCGGAGTTATGAATTTTTATACAAGTGCAAGTACCCAAAAACAGCTTTTTTAAATCGATATTTTGGGGGTGTTTGGAAAATTTCGTATATACCATTATATTCAGTTCTACCAGCTCAACAACTTACACTATGTCTCGTGAAAATTATATTTTCACTGTAACACAGTGTTACCTACGCAAAAATATAAAAGACGAACTAATTAAAGGCGATTTGGCGCGGATACGATTGCGTCTGTTTTTGATTGAAGTAATTGCTGCACAGCCTGGCTGTGTGTTTGTGGGTGCATTTGCGGCCGGGAGCTATTTGCGTCGTAGTCATTACGGACAATCGCCTGTTTGATTTGAAAGCATTAGGCATGCGATGCTAATGAACTGGTAAGACAAATGGCGTGCCTTGCCTTTAATGCTTCTGTGCGTTCGCTTCTTAAACGACGAGGCTGCGTTCCCGAGTGCAAGAAACAAATTAGCAACGGCGCGTAAAAACGCGAATACCGCCTGAAGGATGGTTGGAGGGACTCAATTCATTGAGGATGTTACATATTTGTAACTATGGATACTATTCTGGAAGGAAATACTAAAAACAGAGTATGTAGAGAATTAGGAGAACATTAAGTCAAAATAAACTTTTAAAACTCTAAATCTTAATCTTCTGGAAATAGGCATTATAATCCTAGGATAATCCTAGGAATAATAAATAATTAAAATGATTTTGCGAAACTGTTTTTTCTTAAATTTATTTTTACAACGGAATAAACTTAAACACAAAACTGCAAACAGTAACAATTTTAAGTACTGCACCATTGTGTTGAAAACTAGTATTTTTTAGGTATCCAGAAAAGTGACACAATTTCAAAACAATACCTCTTTGACTCTTGACTTTTTCTGAATTGATGTTAACAGTTCAAGAATAGTGTAACAACTTAAAGTAATAAATAATAATAAATAAAATGAATTAAAATAACAGGATAATTGTACAACGAGTTAAGTCGGAGTCGAAGGTAGTTTATCGCAGACTAAATAAGTTTTATTCCGCTAAAAATTTCTTTGGTGTTACTGGTGAAGTTTTAGTTATCGAGAGGGCTGTGCTAGCTTGTTAGGGGCCATGCTCACCGTACCAACAAGACGGTTCTCTGGGCCGGGGTCGTACTTAGCATACCACAGACGTGTTGAGTCGGATGGGCGTGTACCTCGTGATCTCTCATATATAATTATCGAAGAAACTTAAAACAAACAAGTGCTGGTTGACTTCGTGACCCCAGAAGGCTCGATCGCGGATGGTCGTCATTGACGATACACAATCGCGCGAAACGCGTCAACACGAAACAACTATTGCCGTCTATGAAGCCATAAGCTAAACTCACTCAGCAGCGTTCTTCAACCTTTTTACGCCTGCGGACCGGCAAAAGTAGGAGAAATAATTCGCGGACCGGCTGACGGTTAAGGAGTAATACTACCCCTGGAGATAGAAAAAAGATACCTAAGTTGTGCCTAGTAGTAGTGTAAAAAACAATTTTATTCAAAAATCAAATATTCTGCTAGAAATTCTGTTTGACACAAGTCTTTTGCTTTATAACCATTTGCATTTCAAAAATGGTCGGATATCTCAACCAATTCACACCTGATTGATTTAAAATTACTACATAGACAGATTTTATGTATTCTCTGATACAAAACCCAGTCCAGTACGTAGGATTTTAGCAAATAGTATTTTTTTGCAGTTTAAGATGTTATTGAACACAAATTGAACACTCTTTATTCGACAATTTTGTAACCAAATAGCTGTTACCAGAAAGAAGTTTTGAAAATTGCATAAAAAAACTTGCCGGACTGGTATATGTATCGGAGAAGATTGTCTCAATTTCAAGTCAATAGGTTATGAATTGGCTGAGATACCCGACTCAACGTATTTGATGATTTTAAAACGAGTTTTGAGGAGAAATGCCGGTACGCCTCCATTTTGATTTTTTGTTAATGTTTTTACGTGATTTTAAAGACTTGTGTAAATTATGTAACTTCTGAATAAAATTGACTTTTACACTTGTATATGCTTAAAGTTTTGACCTAAAAAAGTGGACACTTATAGAAACACTATAACTTGTATTTCAATGTCGGTGGCCACGTCATTAATTCTTCTCTGAGTTGTACTCGATAGTGGTACAGCCTCTAATTTTGTAGCAGTTTGAGGACCCAAAATGTCTTGAACGACATCTAAGACGCAAAGCTTCACTAACTCCTCACCAATAGTGAATGTTTTTTTTTTATTTTAGCTATACGAAGAGCTACGAAATAAGACTCTTGAAGCAGTGACTTGTTACTATAGTAGTCATCATAATTTTCATTTGACTTTTCTGCATTTTCATCTGATCATGTAATTTTTCATAAAAGTCCAGTGGCTTATCAGTAAAATGTTTATGCTTTGTATGCAAATGACGAGCTAGTTTTGAAGGCTTCATAGCTTCATTTGAAAGAGTTTCTGAACATACTACACACAAAGGCAGTGGCGATAATTCGGTACAATAAAACCGAACTTTAAATACTCCTTATCATATCAGCTAATGAAGTTACCTTTTCTCTTTTCTGTATGTATTGTATATTCAGAAGTATCGACCCATTTCTTCTTCTGTGGTCCTTCTACACTTGAAGCACTGGTACTTGGCATAACTTCGATACCACCAGTACTTTTCTCCTGAATATTGTCCTTGCTTCTACCAAAGAAAGTTAGAAGGTTTTGCTGTTGACTTTTTTTCATATTGTACGGTTTCAAGTTTTACGAAAGAAAATTTATTTTCAGAAAAACCACACAACATACTATAACGTACAATATTAAAAAACAATACGCTCGACCGCGATAAAATAAAAGAGAAGCGATCTGACACAATACTGGGGTGGAGCATACACGAATCGTCGTAAACTATGTTGTATGTAGAGATGAACAATGTTGCCACCACCAAAATAATGATCGTACAATAGCTGCTTTCCATTTGAACATTTCTAAGTTGCTAATAATAAAAAGCAGCTAATATTGTAGTTCAGAATAAAAGAAGATGATATGTATTTGGAATATACTTTTTGTGCATGTTTTAAACGCATTTCTATTGACTGGTATTAGTGCCATCTAGTGATAGGTATAGTAAGTATTATGAAGTATAGATAGATAATAGAATAATATATTTAAATACAATAGAAACGATATATATAGCTTCTGTTAACAGTTAAGCAACACTCAATGCGACGCTTGCTATATTTATAGAGAAATACCTAATAACCGGTGGTTGGGAAACGCTGAGCTATAGGGTCTTACAAAGGAGTTAGTAAACATCAAGCGCTGCGCAAGCCAACAACGTGTCCATATTGTTAAATATTATTAATAAAATAGTGACAGTTTGGTAGCTTCAATTCGTAAATTACTTTAAATTTTCGGTAGAAATAATGTTCAAAGTTCATCAAGGGTGGATAGAATAGTCGTAAAATTCGTACTGGTTGAGTAAAACACATGACACGAGCTCGTAACACAGACGAGAAACTATAAGCCAGCAAAGGTGAATATGCTTCTGCACCGTTGTGCAGAAGCATAGTCACCTTTACGTATAGGTATGTTTACCAATGTGAAAGGGCATATAAGAGCGCACGCAATAGCTCATGTCTTAGATTACTTGTATAATCAGAGTCTTTAAAATGTTTTGAACAAAAAAAAATGTTTTTTATTTGTAGTCTCTTGCCGACGCTTCGCCTTTTGGTACCCAAACTTCATAATTCCAACATAACACCTCTAAACAACATCTGCACTGAAAGTAGAGCACAAAAACACCGCAAAACTACAGCCTCAATAGTATCGGATGCTTTCGTTATGTTTCGCTACGCACTCATACGTTTTGACCTTGGGCCACTCAACGTTACGGGAACCGGTAATTCTGACCGATTTCTCGGCCGGTCGCTCAAATTTTAAAGCCAAGATCGCCGACGAACTGATTTATGCTAAACACATGCCGACCATGGCATAGCCAGATCGAGCTATGGCGTATGACGTCACCCAACAAAAATTCAACAAATATTTGATAAATATATATATATATATATATATATATATATATATATATATATATATATATATATAAAATATAAGATAAAAATGAGCAAGAGAAGAAAAGATAGTGCCAATAATCATTACCGATGTTGAGGATAGCCTTATTAAACTTAAGCCGGGGCTACACATTCGTATACTTGCCAAATATCAAATATTTGCCAAGTATATGAATATTTGTCACGAAAAAAAAATTGCTCTATTCAATTCGTAGCGAATCCACCTCTAAAATAAATTTATATATTCGACGTTCGGCTGTGCGGACGAGTTCTTTTACGCCATATACTTGGTATTTGCAATACCCAGTTGAAGTGGGTATAGCAAATGCAAAGGCGACAAATATTGGTGCATTTATTTGTACTCGATGAACATTTTAGTACGCTGTTTAATTTTTCCATTTTTCAATTTCGTTTCGTGTGTAGTAGGTCGTATACGAAGATTGACAATAGATTTGTAATTATTAGAAAGATTTTTGATTTTTCTAAAGGGCGAAAACCGTTTAAAATTGTAATTTTGTGAAACCGTCAGACAAACAGTTTTCCGGAAATCGATAGAAATTAAAAAAAAATTATGTTGTTTGTACCTGTCCACATAAACGCAATGTTATTTATTTCCAGGAAAAACGTACACCGTATACAGAGTGTATCCTAAGTTGATGCTTTTCTATGAACAAGAAGACGATACTCATCTATGAGCTTTCAAAATATAATCTTTTTGTAAAATAATTTATTGGGAAAATTATACTTTATTTGCATGTATTTATATATTTGTAGATTTTTATGATGATTATTATTTCAAGAGCAACGAAAGCGGTTAAAAATATTTTAATACTAAGTAGAGACAATTTTGTGTAGCTTTTTTATTCAACGAAAAGGTTATATTTTGAAAGCACATTTGTTTAAATATTTGTTTCAGATGCTAATTGATTTGTATTTCAGACAATATTAGGACATATTTATACAACGAACCTAGTAGTACAATTGGATTTAGTAGAACTTTAAAGATGACGAAGAAACCATATCTAACATTTCTTTTATGGGCAATATCTTCCTAATTTAAATAAAAAAATATATATTTTTCTCATTAAAATAATAATTTATTTAAACTAGTTCACATCAAATGACCAATTGTATTGTTTTACAGTCTGTTAAAATTAGATGCTGCGAATTAATAATACAGAAGGCTGATGAATTAAACAAAAAATCATTAAAATTAAACAAACAGTTTCGTCAAGATTTGTTTTGTAAATTTCCACAAGAAAGCCCCTGTTAGTACGCAGTGAATTCTGCAGTTACGTAATTAAAAATATGTCGGCATTATAAAATAAAACCTTGCTTGTTCGTAATCAAATTATCAGTTTGATTTGAAAAAGCTAATGTGCAAGTAAGGCGAACTAATTAAAAAATAGGTAGTGCCCATTCGGTACGCACATGTAGCAAGTCCTCAAAGAAGATTTTCACGTATTAGAAAAAGCTATGTGGCGATGCATCAATGTCCGATGCATTTACTGTTGCAGTGCAACTCTGACGGTCCGAAATCACAAACGAATATTGTACAAATTTGTTGGTATGTCATACATTTTTTTGAGTTTTATAAAAATCAGCCGGTAATGGGTGATGGGTGAAAAATATTCGGTGAACGAATTTAAAAATAAATCACCCATGGCATCGTTTAGACCAATCAATAACAAAAATTTTCGATTTGCGTGGCAAATATATTTGCCAAATATTTTACTAATGGCAAATATTTGGCAAGTATATGAATATGTAGCCCCGGCTTTAAAAGAGTAAAACTGACGAATTAATTTAAAGGCTTTATTTGGTGTACGTGTGGACGTTTGAAAGATGTTTCCTGGAAGTGAAAAACGTGGCCCATGACGTCTTGATATGTGGCCGATTCGGCCGAAGAAAAACCGTTCCAAACTCGTTGTGTAATGGCTCTTAAATAACACCTCTGGACACATCATCCGAACATTAGTGGGGCCCGCTTTGGTATTCACCGAGCATATTAAATACCGTCACAGTCCATTCAAGTGGAAATCGGACTAAGCCCGGAATAATGTCCATGGCGGTCGCCCACTTGAGAAGAATGGTCCCTATCTAATGACCGCTTCTTGCCGTATTTTTCAACGATCAAAACCTCGTCCATCAAGTCGAACCCTCAAATCGTACCAACTTTACGAAACATCTATTGTACCTATAATTATTTGTACCAGGGATGAGTTAAACTAAGAAGAGGGTCGGACGATGTGTCAAATATGCTTTGAATTCACGTATGAAAGCCTACTAAAGATGACAAATGAATTCAGTTGTCAATTTTCGTTGATTAGAAGTAAAATGAGGCTAAACGACCTAAGACGAGCACATGGAGCATAAATTTCTGATCAAACTGTTAGAAATAGATTAAAGGAAGCGAATTTGAAACCAAGAAGACCTGTCCGCGCACCACGCCTTACTTAGTTAAGTGCAAATATACCAGCAAAAACAAAGGTGTTCGAACGCGACAAAAAATGGAAGTTTTTTTTAACGCGAGTAGAAATATTCCAAATTCAGCGATATTTGGAGAAAAAAATCTTTTTGTTTTATGTGCAAATGAAGACCAAAGAATTTCTTTTGTCAGTAGACTTATGAAATGTGGGAAATATCTTTCAGCTTTTTTTTATGATGTATAGTACGAGCTCGGACGCGACATTACGGACGCGCCAGTTTTTTTCCCAAAGCATAAAATACAATAATATTCATTTCAACTCTAACTATTTCAGAAATTTAACATAAAATTAATTCAGTTATAATGATATAGTAAAATTGGATTACTACACGCTACTATACCGAGTACCGACCGATCGAGCTACTACGAGATCAATCAGAACGTAAAGGCGCGTTCTGATTGGTGGTAATGGTAGGTAATGGCAGTGGAAGCAGACGAAATTATAGTATTTCTCACCAGCCGTGATAGTGACACATATTAGTTTGCATGTACATAAATTTGAGTCACTAACAGTTCCTATCAGTAATACTACAATGGCATCTACTACCACTGCCATTACCACTAATCAGAACACACCTTAAGCATACTTGCATATAAACAAACTTTCAGTAATTTTACTATGGTATTTACTGAAAATTTTATGGTTTGCATTTTTCAAAAATATCACAACAAGTACCCTGTTTGCTGTAGCACTCTGTATTTCCATTTACAGTAGAGCGCCGATAATCCGAACTAATTGGGATCGAAGGTGATTCGGATTATCAAATTGGATTTTCGGAAATAACCTAGAAAATGACACTTAGGCTTAAGAAATGTCTAAAAATGCCTAAAAAGATGCACTTTAGTCGATTAAATATACATCTATTACACAAACTATTACATAATTATGTATTTAAACTCTTTTAAAACGCGTTCGGATTTTTGACGTTCGGATTTTTGACGTTCGGATTTTTGATTTTCTACTGTATTTTAAAGCTAAATATTATATTTTCAGATGCAATTTAATTTCTTTGAATATCTTCATTAATTCAAAAGTTATGATTTTTGCAACGAAATAAGTGAAAAGGCCGCCTCATAGTGTTACGGTTACGGATGCGACAAATTGCAAACATGAATCAAATTTTAATTTCGATTTGTCGTGAGTAATTTTTTTGCTATCTGAAACAAATGAATAAGCTTGCTTTATAACTGAATGTTGTTTGAATTTCAAATGTTTATCGACTAATGACAACAATTAATATGGTTTTTGGCAACGGACGCGACATTAGGATATAGGTAACATCAAATTTACAAATAATCCGTTATTCGAACTCGCTTCGCCCTTTTACATTCTGAGGAAAAATTTTGTTGTTAGTAGAGAAAGTCGAAATAACAACAACAATATGATATTACTTTTAACAAGCTAAATACACAAAGATAGAAGTTAATATTATTAGCCAAAAGGTTCAATAAAAAATATATAAATTACAGGCCTATAATTTATTACAAAATTAGCGAAAATTGAAACTGCTTTTATATTTACAACATATACACATTTAAACTTAATTATTAAGTAATAAAAAACATTTCGGACCAGTCTGAATTTTTCGCTTGCGGTTGACCTTTTTTGGGATATACCCATATGGCGTCGGTCAAAAGTTCATCCTAATGCAGGACAATGCGAAACCACATACCGCCGGCATCACCAGAAACTATTTACAAGAACGTGGAATTCAGGTCATGGAATGGCCGGCGTTAAGTCCTGACCTCAATCTAATTGAACACGTGTGGGATCAGCGTGGGACCGACGTGTTCGCAAGCACAAAAACCAGTCAAACAAAAAACAGTTTTCGTTGTTATCCCATACTTCCAGATATGTAACCAACACCCTTCTCGGAGAAAACAGCCATTCCTGCCATTGCAAACAAGCGATTTGAGCTCAACCGAGCACGGTGAATATCAAATCGAGCGGAAAGAGTGGTTTCGACCACCATCAAGCTGGCGAAACCTCGGGTTTCAGTTTGCCACTCATTTTCAATACCACAGCGTGGATATGTGCTCTGCTGGCGACCATTAAAGACCACTTCTTATTACACGGGTCGTTCGCAACGTCCAAAGGCCCATTCCTCCACACATCGTGCTAGAATCGACTCCCGATACCGTGAAATCAATTTCACGCCAAGCCATATAAATTACGCAAATAATGGCGAAATTTGACCGACCAGAAGTGGTGGTCCAAAGGGGGTTTCTTAGTTCTGATCGAGGCTATGAGAAGGTGGAAAATGTGGTCCATATTGTAGTAAAGTAGATTCACAAAAGTGGGTAGTTTGGGATAGCCATTTTATGTGTCTTAATACTGTAAGGTAATAATACAATGATATAAAACAGTATTATTTCAAATGTACTATCATGGCCATATGTTATGACCGCTCTTTTGACGTCAATTTTCTCGCAAATCTAGAAGCGAAAAGACTTGAAAAAATTCTGATGCTGTCCTTGATTAATAAGATACAACTCATAAGAATTAGAAAGCTGTATATGTTGGCGTTTACCCGATTTTTCCAAATTAAGAAGAATTGGCGCTGTTTTTGCCCCGTAAATTTAACTTTAGCAATTAATTACTCCGGAAATAATCCATAGATTTCAACGAATTAAAAAGACAAATCGCCTGCGGAATGCTAGCTTTCAATGTGCATTTTTGTAAAATGATCGGATTAGTGGTTGACCCACAAAAAGCTATATCATGCAATGCCAGCACTTCCGTTATTAGAAGAGCTAGAATAATGAAATATAGACTGTAGGCTACCGAATAATTCATATGTTTAAAGTTTATTACATAATCATTGTTTATCTTGCATTTTCCATACAAAAGATCGTGCTGAAGCGTCGCGTGAATTCCGACGCTCTTCGGTCTTTGGTGTGGTGCGGGGAAGGGAGTCGTTAGCGGTGCTGTCGATAGTAAGAGAACCGCGGACAGCTGATTATCAATACACAAAAAGAACGATAACTTGTCAAGGTAGTAATTACTAACAGAATTAAATTCTTAATTTTTGCAGAATTTTCCGATTAGTGGTGAAAACTAAATTAAATTTGCTTGATAAACAGAAAAAGTATTTGAAAAGTATACCCGTTTTTTTGTTATATTAATATTTTTATATTTTATTATTTATTGGAACTCTCTGATACATCTCATTAAATATATTAAACCTAGATAATATAATTTCGATACAACATATAAATACTAAAATTACACTAATAGATTTTGAAAAGTAATGAGGATCATCAGGGCAAATTGGTAGTACCGAGCTTCGCTGAAGCCTAGGGTAGTCCCTTTGCGCGTATCACCACAGCTCAACCCAATTTTGAAAAACAAAGCCATTTATGCTTTGCAACACAAGTTTGAAAAGCAACTGCAGGAAAACTGTGGAAACCCCGTGCAGCGTTGTGGATAGGTCAGTAAAAACACATGAAGACATTATTTATTAATAGACAATATACAAAGGAAGGTAAAGATGAAATATTAATATAGCAGTACGATAGCAGTAAATTTAGGATGCTTTATGATAAAACTCTCCTCAAAATATTCGCGCTTCCCAAAACCGCAATTTCTTGAATTTCCCAGGGCGAAATTTTGCACGGCAACCCCTTGACATGTTTACTATAATTTAGAGTAACTGCTCGCAATAAACCTACATAATCACCGGAATAATGTTTACTTTCATTCCCCACATACGTCCAACTTCTATTGAGAGATCCTTATATTTAAGTTGTTTTTCAAGCTCCTTCCTTACAACATTCGCATCAGCAGGTACCGAGATTTCTATGAACGTGCATACCTTCCTCTGGAAATCCTTTGCCACGATATCTGGCTTATTAGCATCAAGCATTCTATCAGTGACAATAGGCATGTTCCATAATATGGTAATATGATCATATTGATCATTACTCACAACAGGAGATGGAACGTGGTCATACCACCGAGACACATCCATTGCTAAACCTAATAGTTGGGAACACAAGTTGTAATGTATATATGTTCCCACCCTATCATGCCTAGCAATGTAATGCGACTCAACTAAGACTGGACAAGCCGCCAATAAATGATAGACATGTTCCGGAGTCTGGTGACACAGTCTACAACTCCCATCATGAGCAACTTTCATAATCTTCTGTTCATGATATCTGGTACGTATTGCCTGATCTTGCGCCGCTATGATAGAGGATTCCGTTTCAGCCTTAATGTTTCCATGACAACGCCAAGATAACGATCCAGACTTTGAAATACCATCACCCTCCACAATTCTTAAAAATAAAAACGCTAAAATTAAACGCTGTTCTCCTAGTCACTAATGCATCGTGCGATCCCCCACTACCGGCAGCGTCGCTGTCGATCCCTTCCCCCGCACCACACCAAAGACCGAAGAGCGCGCGTGAATTGCGGCGATCATGAGATGCTTCAACACGATCTTTTGTAGGAAAAATGCAAGATAAACAACGTTTCTGTAATAAACTTTAAACATATAATTTATTAGGTAGCCTGTGATCGATACTTCATCATCCTAGCTCTTCTAATAACGGAATTGCTGGTATTGCATAATATAGCTTCTTGTGGGTCAACCACTAATCCGATCATTTCCCAAAAATGCACAATGAAAACTAGCATTCCGCGGGTGATTTTACTTTTTAATTCGTTGAAATCTATGGATTATTTCCGGAGTAATTAATTGCTAAGGTTAAACGAATGAAACTTACGAGGCATAAACAGTGGCAATAGGGTATTTGACTATTATTGGAAAACCATCTTAGTGTGTTTATTCCTTCACCCTACATTGTAAATGTAGGGTAATTATTTCCTCAATATTTCATAAAAATCAGCGTTAAAAATTGAATCACAAAAAGTCCCGCCAAAACGATACTTTCTGTTGTGTGACGTCACCCGATGGTAAATGTCAAATCGGCCCATATGGTCTGTCAGCATCGGCATCGTCGCCGTTTGGCAATTGTGTTGTATGATGTGTTGTTTTCACAATTTCTACATAAAAATGGGTTATAAATGGTGTATAAATCCACAATGCAGAAATACGTCAAGAAAACCTCCGGATAAACTATTTGTAGCTGTTCCGCAAGATTTGAAACTGCGAAGAAAGTGGTTGGCTCGTAGAAATCCAAATGAAATAAATAGCGGCCAATACAAGTGTTTTTTGTTGTGAAGATTACTTCGACATAAGTAGAACTGACTAGAATAAGTTATCTATCGTATTTTCGAACCAGGTATTATCTGATATGACAGCTTAAGGTTAGGGCTATCCTAACCTACAAAGTTATGCTTACATGGCACTTTAGTGCTATTAAATTCAAACGGGAGAAGCATAAGAGCGCGTTCGGATAACCCGGTATTGTACGGTGAGAGTGACGCGCTGCATAATAGGCGGACTAACGTCATACGGCGTTTATCTGCATATAAGAGAGAGACAGCCGACTCAGGTTATCTGAGCATTGCTCTCCCCATACCCTACCCTGACAAACCGAACGCGCTCTAAGCGTATTAACGAATGACGTCGCTGGAGACTGAGCCAATCACAGAGCGTTTTCAATCACGTGATAGGACGTAAATAAAATTCAATTTTAATTTTGGTTTTTAATAGAATTAAAGCATATTTTTTTGAAAAGTAATAGCAAATAGTTTTCTCAAACTGTAATCTATTAGGATGACTATAATACAAGCCATATTTTAATACAGTCAAATACCCTATTCTTCTTGATTTGAAAACATAGGGGAAACGCCAACATATACAGCTTTACTTCTGTCGCAATATTTCTCCTTTATTTAAAGTAAGAGATTGGATCCGTCATTGTCGGTCGTAGGTAAAATTATGTACAATACTCGAGCTGTAACGCATATTACGTGCTCGTGATATGCTAGTTACAGCACTTGTAATGTAATATACTATTCCGACTTCCCAAGTCTTCGCAATTTATTTTCTAACCTGATCATCATGTTAAACAAACCAATACAAATGTATAGTAGAGCTGGAACCTAAAAACCACAAGCAGGTAAAAATCTAACCGTTCTTCTGTTTGAAATTCCTTTTTATGTCCTTTTTTTTGTCTTTTTTTTTCTCGTCTTTTTGCTATTTCTGTCGGTTGTCTGTGAAATTCGCATCGTAAACTGAAACGGACACGGTTAGTAATGGCTTTTAAATTTGTATCCAGTGGCTTTTGCGGCTGACAGGCATGCGACATGTGACACCCGAGCTGGTTCGTGGTCACTCTGTCGTCGTCGACCCTCTTTTGTTTACTCTTTTAGGCCACTTTTCAAGTCGTTTCCACGCGGCTTCCCGGTATTTCATAATGATAGTGTTATACGCTCGCTAACTAGTTTTTTTAGTGCCTTTTCGGTTATACCACATTGCAAGAGGAATAATTGAGACATAACGGTTCAAAAAATGTCAAATTTTAACAGATTTGTATATTATAACGAACGAGTTCGAATAATTATGAAAATTAATTTTTTTTTGAAAATAACAACGCTCCTCTATTTTACATTTACAAAAAATCTCAAAGCTTGATTACATATTAGATTTTTTAATTAGGTCAAACAACCATCGTTCCCAAAGCAAGAAGCAATCGTTTACAAAATCTTTAAAAAAAATCTCTCTCAACCGTCATCTACATCTAATAACATCATAATGACACCTGTCAGTCGAAAACCGCAAAAGAAACAGTAATTAGCCACAATGTAACGCTAAATTAAACACTGACGTGTTTCGCAATGATACCAACTGCTACTGTTTCATTAACTGAATCATAACCTGAAATTTTCGACTCTCATTTCTGGCTCATTTCCTGACAGCAACACGAATAGAAAAGTCTACCTCAATGCTAGACAACCGACAATTAAATAGAAGCGAATATTACGCAAGGATTAATTAAAATATCAATGTAGAATTCTCATCAACTAATTTACTGAAAACCGTGTACGCACAGATAGAAAAGAATTCTTGTTTTAAAGAAATATATATTTTTTAAGAAATATATATTCTTTTAAGAAATTTATTCTTTTGAATTTATTCTTTTGGATCAAAACATATTTCTTTGATGCTAACAATATTTACTGCATTGAATACTCTTTGCTTATAGAGCTTAATTTATTTGGTCAAATATTGTTAACTAAATAATATTTACTTAAGTCATATAAATATATTTCGATACAAAATTACTTTAAGGGGTAATGCCACTCTAGCGCGAAAAAAATAGCTGATTTTGTAGGTATATTTTGTACAATATATTAAATGAATTACAAAATCTCTTTAAAGCCTCTTATTGTTCATATTTTGAGGAATATTCACAATAAAAAAAAACAAAAATAAATAAAAAAATATCAGCGTTAGAGGACACCAAAGGAAACCTCTTCCGGCGGACAGGGTTGCACGGCCGGAAAGATTTTGCACGCAGTTTTTCACTTAGCCATAAAAACAAAAAAAGAATTGATTCTATATAAGATTATCTCGGGAAGTACGTACGGAAATTAGAAAATTCCGCTTTAAAACAAAATGGCGGACGTTTGAACACAAAATATCACTTTTAGGTACAAAATAAGGTTAAAAATTATTTATAACAAAAAAAGTTTCGAACTTATCGTAAAATCCGTACGTACTTCTCTAGATAATATTGTTCTGAAGCTGCATATAAAATTTGAAGTGAATTGACGGAGATCAGTTGAAGTTATCGTTCCGGCCAGTTTGAAAAATGCGGTTTTAAGAAAACATGGTTTAAAATATTGTGTAACTTTGATGTATAGAATTGTTATATTTTACTATAGTCGGCGATGTCTGGACCATATAATTATCTTATCAAATTTACATTTTGCTCCTCTTGTTTCTTTCTGTTTGATTTTGACGACAGACAGGCCTGTTTTGCAGCATCAGTCAGGGATGACTCTGAAAACATGATGCGCCGTGCGTCAGCCTTCGCGCAGATATTATTGCAGTTTGGCTAGATGCACATCCATAATACCTCCATACACTTCATAAGGCTGGATAATGCATCATTGACAACACATATAGCTATACTTGCTGCAATATCCACAATTACTTTGCCACTTGAAAGTGAAAATGAAATCACCAGGTGGCATTTCATCGGTCAGAATTTATGATACAGTGTCGCCCAGACGTATTTTCTTCATTTTATCAATTGAATCATGATTATGACGAATGGCTAGTCCATCGTAAATTGAAAGCTCATTGATAGGCTTCTGGGTTAACTTCCCTTTTTCTTCGAGGCCCTAACTAATTTTTGTCAAATGGCGGGGACGAGTGCCATTAGTTTTTTCACGTGATCTATGCATTCCTTTTCTTAAATCCTTTTCTTATTCCAAAATTTGCAAGCTTTGCAGTAAGTGTTTAGATTTTATGAGAATGTCAACAACATTTCTCCAGCTGATAAGCGCCACCAATCATACAGAGAAGAAAAAATATGTTTTCTCTATGTTCCATCGGCCGAGACAGTTACGCCATTATTTTTTTACTATTTTTAATTGACTTTTAGCCCCCCCTTCTTCTGCTGCGTTCTGCATACTTTCTTGACAATGCTTCTGTTTCCACAAAAATGGTGCGAACAACTTAATCGTAAAATGAGTGAAAAATCTGACGAGAAAGGTCCTTGAATGCGCAAAACTTTTCAATTACCTACATCTACACCTATTCTTATGCGCATGACAAGGATAATTCCGCTATTCATTTCATATCCTTTTTGAACAAATCGGCAACTCGGAATGAAAGTTTGTTCAAAATTCTCACAAGAAACCACGATTTGAAATCCTAAGTCACGGTTGCCACTTTCGGCCAATTTCGCATTTGATTTGTACGTTTTACACACTACAACTTGTGAAATAGCAGAAAACACAACAACAAAGTTCAAAAGATGATAATTAAACGTCATCCACTTCAACGTTGTAATAATCTTCAACCGACATTACTTTTTTGCAGGTGTGGACTGTGGATACGTTATCAGGCAGAGGCGACTCTAGTTCCAAGCGATTCAATGCTTGTCATATTAGTTCTATTTGAAAATCTGCTGCTTCCTTTCGACTCCTTTCGATCACGATATACTCCGGGAATGTCACTAATTATTTCTGCTATTTTTTACCAACTAATCATGAACAACACACGTTACATCAGACAGTTGTAACATTGTGCGGTAAGCGTCAGTTCAACGAACGTACCGAGGATATTTCCACAAAATCTTTGTGTTTTATAATATTTTATATTATTTTCACACCACGGATGTAATTCCTCCCAATAAGATAACAGCGTAGGTATAGGTCTCTAGGCTGTAAACTATCACGCTAAACTTTTTGCATGTACGCTCGGCTAGACACTGGCCGTATGTTCATCAAATAGGCATTCAAACATTTTTTTTTCATATGAAACGTATTGTACTTATTTCTAAGATCCCAAGACATCATTTAAGCAAAGAAAAATTTTTTGAAAATCTAGAGTGGCATTACCCCTTAATTAATTACGGATACTATTTTACATATTTCGGATCGGACTTTTCCACTTTTAGATTGACCGAAGAATGCTCGTTCGAACAGTGTTAGTTTCATTGCGATATCTCTCAAGGTACTCGAGTAATTAGCGTTTTTCTATACACGTAATTTCCCATACGGGGGGCTGGAAGCCGGTCGTCCAAATTATGAACGAAAACTGTCGCATAACACGCCAATCTTTGTCTACGCCTGCTATTTCAAGACTGTATAATCGCGATCGGACTTTTTGACATTCCTATAGTATATATATATATATATATATATATATATATATATATATATATATATATATATATATATAAGTTCCAGTCAATGATAGGGCCACATTAATTCCTTCAACAAACTAAACTAATAATTTCTTTAATCAAAGAACCATTTATCGCAACCTTAAAATATTGCATTATAACTCCACCAACTTGTTAATTTAAAAAAAAATATAATTATTTCACTCAATGCAATCATAATTATTTGAACTAAATAAATCTCGTTCGTTATAATATACAAATTGTAAACTTTAAACAAAATATTCTATCAGTGTAGAAAACGAATTGGTCCTAAGATCGTACCCTGTGGCACACCTGATGTTACGCCTTTTATTTCAGCTTTTCCATCTACCAAGAAAAGTAGTTGTTCGTACAACACCTTTTTCGCAGATTTGGGTCAACAATTTCTCGTCAACTTTCCTCCACTCCCTCGCAAAATAAACTGAAATTTACTATACGCTCGAATTGCATTCGATTGTCAATCAAAACCCACAAGAGCCGACATAATATCCCCCATAGTCTTATTTATAACCAATCAGCTCGGCTTACCGGTCATTATGTAATTGATTTAAGCGGTCTAGCTGAGATATGTCGCACAGATACCGACATTACCGACATTTCTCGGCCCGACACTCCAACAGGGAGGTAGGTGGACACCGGCGAACAGATAGAATTACCTTAATACCAGTGGCGTGCGGTGCATTTGTACAGAAGGTGCGCAGTGGAGAATAAATATCGAAACTTTGAAAACTACAAACTATTTTATTTAGTTATACTAAATGTACATTTAAACAACAATAAATAAATAAATTTAATAGTTATTTTGATACGGGTCCATAATGCAAAAATGGAATAGGAATTTTAGAAGAAGAAGGAGTAAAACTTTTTGTTATTTTTCACGAGCACGTAATATGCGTTACAGCTCGAGTATTGTACATAATTTTATCTACGGCCGACAAATTACAGATCCAATCACTTACTTTCAGAGTTGTAAAAGCGTAATTAACCGCGTAAATTACCGAATTAATTACCGTAATTAATGGTAATTTACCGATTTTTAATTACCGTAATTTACGGCGTAAATTACCGATAGTAATTTACCGTCAATTTAAATTACCGTTGGTAATTTACCGACAATTTTAATTACCGTTGGTAACTAATTTTAATTACCGTGGTACATGCAGCATGGTCGGACTAGTGCGTGACAATGTTATTCAAGGTGTCATTTAGCCAATGGAAATTGGTCTATGGGTAAAGTTAGCACATCCAATGACAGTCCCATTGCCCGTAAACGTTATATTTTTACTATTCCAAATCATCCGACATTACTTGAGAAAATAAAGAACTAATATTTTGTATTTAATGAATAGAGAAGTGGAAAGCCCCTTCGCCAATGGCGACCAATCCAACAAATCCGATTTTGCAGCTCTGAAATCAGAAGCCATTTATTATCAGAATTCATTTTTTAATAAATATGCCAGTGTTAGAAAAATGACAAATGACAAAAAACCTCTGTGAACCGGAGAGTTATTTTGTGAATGCAGACAGAATTAAATTGTTTATTTTCTACTATTATTATTCTGTTTGATTTTCCTGTTTTTGTAGTAGTGCTATAAATAGTATTTCTATGTAGTCTTCTCTTTGGTTTTAGTACTATCAAATCAGGCAAAAGATCAGAGATAGCTAGTTATCCACAAAATAATGATTTAAGGTTTTACCAAACATTTTTATTAACATTAGTAGTAATCATACCTTACAGTGATCTGTTTAATTTAACATTTTGAACTTTTAATTTCCCGGTAATTTAAATCAGCGTAATTTAACATTTTGAATTTCTAATTACCCGGCAATTTAAACAGGCGTAATTTACTATTTGGAATTTTTAATTATGTACCCGGAAATTTAAACCAGCGTAATTTACCATTTTGAATATTTAATTACCCGGTAATTTAAACCAGCGTAATTTACCATTTTGTATTTTTAATTACGTGGTAATTAATATTTGAAATTAATAATTTTAATTTCAACGGTAATTTACGAAAAAAAAATTAATTACCGTAATTGAACATCCCTGCTTACTTTAAATAGAGGAGAAATATTGCGACAGAAGTAGATGTATTAGGTTAGGTTAGTATATTTGACAGTTCAACAAAAATGTATTTTCTTGTGCTATCACACTCGAAAACAGCTCTTTTCGTCAGAGGTTGAAGAACCGCTATGGAACTTTGCCGCTCTAGTGCGGCAAAGTACAAAATACAAATTTCAAATAAACTAAGATCACCAATTTGATTGTTTGTTGATAAGGAATATCAACCCGTTGCTTTATCCAATTCTAAAAACGATAAATTGAGAAAATTGTAAATAAAGTATAGCGACGAGTGTAGTTTTATTTTAGTATGTTGGTACGCATGTGACATCTACAGAGTAATGAACAAATATAAATCTGTCAGAATTTGGATTAGTTTTTTATTCTTGACATTTCGTCGAAGTAGTACCAACCTAACATTTCTTATAGAGAAATATAACCATTTTTTATTTTTTTTTAAATACATATTTACTCAAAAAGCAGCACAAAAAAACGTATGTCACTCCTGCCAAAAACTACATAGCGCGACTCGCTCACATGCGACGCTCCGCCTTCGGCGTCGCGCCGTATTACCGCTCGTCGCGCTATTCCGTACTTTCGGCACTTGTGACATAAATTATTTAAACTATTATCTATTGCTAGTTATTAGCGCGACATCTATTTCAACTGTGGGGAACTGCATTTGAAATGTTGTGACAAGAGGGAAATTATAATCAAATAGAAAAGTATGGACCTACCATTGCGTTGTGATGACATCATGTCGTGCGTTAAAAACACAAAAGCACAACCAAGAGCACCTGTTTGTTATAAGCGATATACGAGAGAAGAGAGAAGATATACGAGAGAAGTCATTGACGTAAGTGACTTACATACGGTCGTAGGTAAACAACTTTAAATTATTATTATTATTATTATAAAGAAATGTACATACATGCATATCATTTTTTGGCTGGATTACTTTAATAGTGTTCTTTCTTTTTTTTCTAAATCTTAGGGTGTGCACTGCACGCCACTGCTTAGTATAGCTGAGAGAGAGAAAGTTGTTAATGTCAGCGTGAAGTAATATGAGTATGCCGTTCCAAATATCCACAAACTATCGATCATAAACGGTTTTGCTAATGCCTTTATCTCTTCATTGTTGGTCGGCCGGGCTGTGCTCCGTCCGCGTCATGAATTATGCATTGGCAACGCCTTGGGTTGGGTAACGAATGCAATCGAACCTCGTTTCAGCTCTTAACTGTACTCTTTACAGCCGTGTAATCACCTCGGTCTGAAGTCGGGTTAATATTACAGTTCGCATCTACAAGAGTTTCAGCGTTAACAGTCTGCGGTGCAGTATCTCCGTTTCCGCAAGTTTGACGCTAGTCATCGAGTTTATTAATCGGCTTTGAGGTCTAGTTAAAGTAACAGTAATTTCGACTTGCATCTGACAGATATGTACGCCATACCTAGGTTTACCTACCATTCCTCTATCTTTGATGTAAAGAATTGAAAAAAAAATAGAAATGTACACCTGTATATCTTGAAATAGGAGACTTAGGAATTTAATTTGTGACTAGAATATGAGTCACACTTGTGCCTATTCTCTTGCTCCGTCTCATTCCCCTTACATTCTTCTTCTTAACCCTTTAAATTGCTGACGAAGGTTAAGAGAAGGAAAGAGTTTAGAATGCTATGCGATGACATTAGAGGGCGGCATGAGGGAGAGGGGGATATCGTTCTCACAGGAACGGAACGCAGGACGGTGGCAGACAACAAAGCGGCCTCTAGACAAAAGAACGGCGAAAAAACAAGTGACAACGCGCCTTCCCATTCATCGGAAGTGGACCGTAAAATTTAAAATTTACTGTAACACCTGAGCTTGAGCTCCGACCCGGTACTTTTTGGCTGCTCCCGCGGCTGTTAAGCATTAGACATGGCTGCGGTCCATTTTTAGGGTGCGTACAGCCAACAGACAAAATATATTTTGAAGTTGTACCGTTGAAACGTATTTTATGTGCGATCACTTTGAAACAGACAGTGTACACTAGGGTGGTTCAAATTGGCTATTTTTATTTAGAAAGCAACGATCCCCCCAAATCGTTTCCAAATCCAAAAAAAGTGGACACGTATCTTTTTCTTTTTTCGAAATTTTGATTCTTAATGGTGCCTGTCGAGGCCTCAAATTTACATAAGAAAATGCATGGGAAAAAGAAATTTTTTGGTATTTTTCAAATAATTGTTCAGGGTTTGGGAAAACTTAAGACTAAAGTTATAGGACTTGCAGAGGACTTTCCAAGGAAGAATTTGACCTATCATACATATGGATTTGATGCCCCCAACCCACCCCCACAGTGTCCTGAAAACTACTCTTAAATGAAAAAATGTAGATTCTTCAGAAAATTTACTCTTCTAATTATTCCAATCTGTTTTTTCTCATAGAAATCATTATTATCAGTGTAGTGGGATGTTTATAAACATTTGTCAGTTAATTTCCATTTGTTTAAACAAATTTTATTTGTTTAAATAATTCATTTTTCTCGAAAATCCGCCTGAATTCTGTTTTCTGAGTTCGAAATGGCAGTTTATTTTCTTAGAGTGACATTATTCATTAAAAAAATTCCTCTTATTGTTTAAACAATAAATTATTATTTATTTTCAACTTTTTTCTAATTATGGTAGAAAATTCAGCTTTTTGAGAAATTAACCTATAAATTTCATGTTCAAGATATCTTGCCTATATTATCTAATAAACCCACATTTGTTTAAACAAATCCCATTTGTTTAAACAATTCTTTTTTTGCAATTCAACTAAAATTATTTTTTCTAGATCGGTCTGGCTAACTGTTATTCTCAAGTGACATCATTTATATTTTGGATGATTTCCATTGTTTAAATAATAAAATATTATTCGTTTTCAATATTTCATCAAATTAGAGTACAGGGAACAGTTTCCAGACAGCAACAAATCAACATTATCTTGCGACACACAGTGGTAGGAAATAAGAATAAGAAATATGATTAATAAAATTGGTTGACTTAGGAAATTTAATATCTTTAAAAGAAATGTACTCCCCAATTCCCCGAAAAAAAGGATTTTAAATCAATTCAATTTTTTCGAATAAATGATATTGAAAACGAATAATATTTTACTTAATAATGATTTGAACCCGGTCCCAGGTCCCTGGTTCAAATCCAGGTTGTGGCTGTAATTTTTAATTTATTTTAAAATTTACATACCACCTGTATATCACCATTATGCATTTGAATAATATTTTACTAGTTAAACAATGGAAATTATCCCAAAATATAAATGATGTCACTTGACAATAACTGAATTGCACACTTGAATTGCAAAAAAATTGTTTAAACAAATGGAATTTGTTTAAACAAATATGGATTTATTAGCTAATAACATAGGCAAGACACCTCGAACATGAAATTTATAAATTAAGTGAAACAATTCAGACAAAAAGCAGGAGGTTTCCCCTAAAGAGTATTGGTCCTAAGACTTGCCTTGAGGAACCCCAGACAAATTGATTGTTTTTTGTTGTTTAATTTCACCCGGCGCGTCTAATCAATTAACTTCAATTTCGGCGCTTAATCCTTGGCGTGCGTGTCGTCCTTGCTCGGTCAATACGTCTTTTTTTTGTGGGCTTGTTTTCGATGAGATACCGGTGGGGCTTATTATCAAGCGGGGCGATTCGGATTTATGCGCGCGGCGATCATAACGAATCGGGACGCGGGCAATTTTAATAATTATGCAAATTTTTATTGCTGCTTAGGCCGGTGTAAATTGGACCGGCTCGTTCGCCACATGATTTACGGCCGGCGGAATTATTTGCACAGGACAGAATCAATTTAGCGGAGCCGCCTCTGCGGCCGCTTCTTGCGCCGGTGCTTGTGGCGACCTCTACCGTCGAGGAACGCCGATATACTTATTACTTTTTGTTCTAGATTTCTTTTTTTTTTTTTTTTTGGAATATGTTGGATTTGCGGGATAGGTTAGTTGTACCAACGATCGACCGGTCGATCGCGAAGCCAATTTTGGTCGATCGCTCCCGATGTCTTGACTAATGTGTGATGGTGGGTTTAGTCACGTTTACATAGTAGCAAATAAGCCTGACTATAACCATATTAAAAAAAAACGGTTGTTAACTAATTGCCCAATATACTACTTGAACAGTGAAGAACCTTTGATTTTCTTCCTAAGTATATAACCCTATTGTTAGGGAATGTGGTAGATGAAGGATAGTTCGAATCAAGAATCAAGTTTCGATATCATAGAACTGTCTTTTTCCCAACACCAGTTTTTTGCTTATCGCATTGTTACAAAAACAGTTAACAGTAAAAAAGTGAGTCTAGTTACCCATGTATTTACAAATAAGCGTGTTTATAGTCTTCTCACTGGCCCAATATCTGAATTAATCCAACAAATAACATAATTCCTAACACGGCCAATCCTGACTATAGCTTTGCTCTCAAAGCCAGTCTCCAGAACTATTGTCCGCAATAATAAACTTGGTCTCAGTAACTCATTCAAACTTCCATTCGACAATTCATAATTTGCCAAAATTCAAAGCTGTTACTCATTCAACAATAATCAAGTTGCCAACATGTATTTCTTTTCCTTTTGCGTTCAAAACGCTACAATTTTTAACTCAAAACAGTCAAATAATTGCAAAAAGCAAACCACCTTTCAGCTCAGCTACATATATTAGCATGTTAAGCTATAACCTTTCAGCCCAACAAAATAAACAAATATTCCCAAGGGGTCATCCTTTCAGCTCATGAACATAAACAAATAAGCAAAGGACTAATCATTCAGTTTAACAAGATAAACAAATATTAGCAAAGGGCCGACCTTTCATCTCCAACAATATACACAAATATCAAATTCGTAACTTTTCATCTCAACACGATAAACAAATATTACCAAAGGGCTCATTTTTCATCTCAAAAATTAAACAAATATTATCAAAGGGACAACTATTCATCTCAAGAATATAAACAAATATTAGCAAAGGGCTAACCTTTCAGCTCAAAACCATTCAGATATTAGCAAAGGGCTAACCTTTCAGCTCCACAAAATAAATTACCTACCACGCCAGTACAGGGCTGACACAAATATGTATACGCAAAAAGCTAACCTTTCAGCACAACAAAATAAATAAATCTTAGAAAAGGGCTAACCTTTCAGCCAAACGAAATAAATTAACATTCAGTACGAGATGAACTCAATACCACAATCTATTGATAGATTAACAAAAGTCTAAAATTTTTTGAAAATAAATATAAAAATCTTCCATGTTAATTTTCCTGGCAAAAAGAGTCGCGAAATCTTAACATCAAATTTTCAGCCATACTGTGTACTTTTTTAATGAACTCTGCAAATATGAAAAGTTGAGTCAGGAAATTTATTTTCTTTATGCCTTTATATCGAAAAGTTAATAGATGATACAAAAATAAAAAGAAATAATTTTTAACATATATTTCGATCGCTGCATATTTTAAAGATAAAAGGTAGATCTTCCATCTAACAATACAGTTGGATGAGGTATTCAGACTAAAATAGTATATTATTATACAAGACGTCAAATTGGCGCACGAGTTGTTTTGGGCACGACGAGCGTAGCGAGGAGTGCCCAAATGGAAGGAGTGCGCCAATACGTCTTATAAAACGAGTGTAATATACTTTTTTTTCTACTTTGCGTCATAATTTTTATATAAATTTAGAAATTGTGGTTACTATATCGCGCTAAATTAGAATGTAGGGTATTTTGCGGGTACCACGTGGCAGCACTGTAGTAACTGTCAACTTCGTTAAGGATGAGATCGATGAGATAAAATCATGACAAAATCTAATTGTGAATAATTTTACTCTACTTTAGCATGCAAGTTTGAATAAATATTCAGCGAGGTCGCAACGATGATCATAATGGAGCTTGGGGCAACACTTTTAACCCTACTGTGATAAATACATGAAACTTAACCTAAAAAGTTAACGACTTTAAAATAGTGGTTTCATAAGTATAATAATCAGAATAGAAGTGTTTGGCGGTGACTGATTAGTTACTTCGAAGAACAAGAACTTACTAAATAATTGTTATAACACTTAACGTTTAATAGCGGTGTCTACCTAATTCCGCTACGTAGCCGTTGCGGCTTATATATTTACAAGCACTTATAATTGAAACCCAATTCTAATTTCGGCAAAGTAGTTTATTAGAATAAATTATACTTAGTAAAATTACATGTGATTGAGGTAATACAAATACGTTGCACACAACCAGAACTAAGACGAAGTCGAAAGCGACGGTCAAAAACGAATACGAATTGAACCGAGCATCCAAGCGTCCAAAATATTACCGAAAACTTATACGTTACATAAACTAAGAAATCCTCTACACTTTAAATGTACTATAGCTTCGTACGTGTATGCTGATAAACCATTTATTGCGCATATACAATCTCGCAGCAGTAATTAAAATCGTTCGTATCTACGATGTAGGTTTGATCTTCGCATAATACCTTATTAAAGTAAATGTGGTCCTTGAATTATATCTGAAAAGGGGATTTGATGTTTAGTTGAAAAAAATGATAACGATCACATACCAGAGTCGTAAAACATCACCGAAAACGTCATGCTGGCGTATTTTGATGAACACAGCAAAACTAAGAAAGTCCCAATCGTTTGGCCATAATATAGCAGGCTACACCCATGTTTAAATATGTATAGAATATTGATATTTCGCAGTTTATGCGATTGCAAGCGATTAAGAAGATGCAGTGTGTGGTTATGTTGGGTTATGTATTGTGCGTTTGACATATGGCATTTGATATCAATGTGTACCAATCTTAGACAAAAATGTTACTGTTTTCGGTATTACAATGTGTTAATTGTAACACCGAAAACAGTGTTACAATGTGTGCATTGTGAATGCAAAGTAGAAAAATATAATTATTTGAATCAAAATATAATTTCTTTGGCGGAAGTAAACCTATTTCTAAGCCAAAGCTAAAACATTTGTTTGTCGGGGATAAATCTTTTCTTGTATACAAATATATTTGGTTGAATCAAACTTTTTTTTGGTGTAAAGAAATGTCTTTTTAAATCAAAACAAAAATATTACTGTAAAGGCGTCAAAGAAATATGTTTTGTTCCGAAACAATGAATCTATTTCTTAAAAACAAGGAATCTTTTCTATCTGTGTATGAAGGAAAAATAAGAACAAAATAATACAGATGCGTTCAAAGTTAATACCAATTATTCATGCGTTAAGATCGCCTCGGGCACAAGAATTCCATCTCGCGGTTCAGAACGGATGCTGTAAATATCGACCGGGCATTCGATATATCGGCGCCGATGACATAAATAAGCGAAATTGGCTAGCACAGGGTGAGGCAGGCACAAGTTTATGGGGCCATACAATAACCGATAATTTCGCGTATGCCCGCCGAGGCACCCGAGGCGCAAACCAATCAGGCGACGATTAAACCGTCTCCGAGAATCATCTGGCCAGTTTCCTTCGAAAAATTATTGAGCAAACACCTTTGGGCCGACTGCGTCCGATTCGCCGCGCGCTTGTGCCGCCACACAACGGACAAGTGACTTATTAACTTGTCCGAAGTCTTATATATTACCAGATTCAGTAATATTAGTATCAAAATTTTGAAAGTTTGGTTGGCACAATTCGTCTAATTTTTGATGGAAACAACGTTCCAAATTCGTCTACTGTGAGAGGAGAAACACGAGAAACCATTAAAATTCGGCAAATGTGGCTATGCTTGTGCACAAAGTACCAATGTTTAATTTAAAATTCAAATCTTGCGCTGTTATTGAGATACCCTTTAGTAGAGAATGACTGCTAAATTACACTGTGTTACTCAATTTATTATCATTAAATTGCTATTTACCTTAATATTAATTATCAATTGACTTTTATTATTTATTATGTAAGGTATGGAAACGACAAAATCTCTGGAACGGATTGCTATTTTAAAAATCCTCCAACTTGTCAATTTGTAATTATCAAAATATACATAAATATACATAACTATATTAAAGTCAATGTCCAACCTTCAATTGTTTTTACTTATGACGTCATCGATAGCTTTTTAATGGCCATTCCTTTTTCTTCTTACTGATTTTGATATATGTATCGGTTAATTGTCTCGATATAATACATTTTATAATCTTGTGTAATAAAATTTACTCAAAATTATAAGAAATTGATAACATATTTTGTGAGTGGCCTGTGAATATGGTAAGGATTATTTGTATGTTTTATATTAGATTTTCCAAGTATTCAATTTTGATCTTTGTGGAAAAGAAGAGTAGTCAATTCATCGCTAATTTGATTTTTGTAATGATAAAAAAAATTCATACTGGCTGACTCCAATATTCTAGACACCTCAAATGGTTGTATTCAAAGTTATCCGTTGCTGCATAACAATTGGTAAACCAAACTCGGTTAAATTGCAACATTAAAGGCCCGGAATTATATTTTACATAAAAATGTATTTTGCTAATATTTGAAGTTTGCTGTAACTTTTGACATATAATAAATGTGAATGTTCCTTTGTTAATATATTTTAAACACTTAAGTAAATAAATGTGCAATACAGTCAAAACCTCTATAAATTATAATGAGCAGCTAAAAGGTCGTTAAAAATGTCCATTAGTGTAATTAAAACACCAAGGAAACAAACAAAAAGCACTTCAATTATTAATCCAGGCAGCTATTTGATTAAAAATCATAAATTTGTTGGACAACCATAATTAAATCAATTTTGGCTGATACAACAAAGGATTTTGTTTGTTTTCTTAGTGCAACAAATTGACGATACACATGTTCTGTGTTTAGATTGTCATAAATGTATCATTTCCTAAAACAGCAACCTCAACAAATATGAAATAAAGGCACTCCAAATTTATATCACCTCCAACCTAACAGAACACTTTTCTTATTTAATACATGCTTATGTTATTACATACTATATTATTAAATGTTTGTTTTATATTATTACATATATTTATTTTAAGTTATTACATATATTATATTTTACTGTTAAATATCTACCTATTATTTTTATCTATACTATTCTCATTTTATATTTATATAATTTTTGTTGTATACATAATTATATGCATAAATAACATATATAATATCCACCTAAATGAATTTTCTTGTAGTTTACGGAGTTGCCATTTTTCAATTACTTATCATAACTTGAATTAAATAAAGATAAAAAATGTCTAGATAAAAGTATATTTTCTCGGTCTGCGACGAAGTAGAAACCGAGTTGATTTTTTTCACTTACATGAAAATCCTATCTGGGACTACCTTCCTTTAAAAATTATTGACAGCGGATATCCGATGTAGTAATCGGTTTGCCTTTAGGCAACGTAGCCATGATGATGAAGTATTTTAATAAGTGCCTAAGTCAAATTTTTATAATTATAACTAACGTTACTATATATTTGAGTATAAATGAAATAATATTGCAATTGCAAATCGAAACAAAAATATTAACGACTAACAATCTTTAGCTAGGAGCGGCAGTTTCGCTCGTTCCAAATATCGAAAATTTATTATATTAATACGAAACTCAATTTCATGCCATCTATATACAGGAAACTTAAAATGAAACGAAACAGAAGTGACCCTTTGGTTTTATGGCTTTAGCAGGTATATACGACGACCGACAATCTCCGACGTACGCTTGGTGTAGGCTTGCCGCGCTCATGTAAAGATCCTTTTTTCTTCGGCTGTACAAGCGCTTTTGAGTGCCTACGGGGAAATGAGCTGCAACATGTCTATCAAAATTCACATTTTGCATTCTCATTTGAATTTCTTTCCGGACAGTCTTGGCCAACTCAGTGACGAATAAGGTGAGCGATTTCATCAGGAAATGGAAGCTATTGAAAAACGTTTTCAAGGAAAAAACACCATCAACATGATCGCAGACTGCTGGTCATTTAAACGCGAAACAGATGATGTATTGTATAAACGACGGAGATCGAGTACCTAAACATTTTTAAGTTTTGCTGTATTTCTTCGCTTTTTTATTTTTTATAAATCACGATAGTAACTCAGTACTGTTCCAATAAACGAGTGAAAATTTTACTGTTGGTGCAATTATTTTGAACCCAAATATACCTGGAAATGTAATGAACGTAAACTCTAATGTACTTAGTAACATATTGTGATAGTCTGGCAGATAACAACAAAACGAAAAAAAAAACAGTGTCATAATTTTAGAATAACATTGCAAATATATGTGCTAGTAATGTCTAATTAATGTGTATAAAGACTACGGATTTAGTACAGCCGGCCTGTATATTTCTTGTCCGTAGTGTGATGTGTCTAGCGGTCAATAAAATTTGATAATTCTGTTAAATTTCAACCGATTCTAATAAACAAACGCGTATTAGACGCTAATGTAAATGGGCTTTCAATCATAAAATAGCAAAAAAATATTACGGATTCAAACAGGTCATCAAATTGTTGTTAAACTGGCAAAAGTCTTAAAATAATTGGAAACTTCTGAACTTGAACGTCCATAACTTTTCTATTTGTTATTAGATCTGACCGAACAGTACATTTTTATAATGGTCTATGCTTCCTCTTTCGTTTGCATTTTTATTTTGGAAATCGAATAGAAAATGACGGAATTGTGAATTTTTATACAGGTGCAAGTACCCAAAAACGCTTTTTTTTGTAAAAAGGCGAGATTTTGGGGGTGTTTGGAAAATTTCAGCTATGCCATTATGTTCAGCTCTACCAGCTCAACAACTTCCGCTACGTCTCGTGAAAAGTATATTTCGTTTTTTTTTGTAACGAAGTGTAATTGATCATATTACGTAATTCTATCAACAATGTCGGTTATGCAATCTAATCTCTCGGGTTAAGCAGTTGGTAATTGGGTTAGTGTCAAATTAATTATTCGTATTTAAGAATCGATCGATAAATAGTAGCAAGCTGGTTGAGGTGCACCGCCGCATTCCACACTCTGAGACGTGCCTTCTAGATCACTCACTTAGATAAATATTTGAAATGTCCGAACAGATAAGCCGGATCGATATTAATTGATTGCAATTACGTAGAGGCTCAGATAGACATCTGAACGAATATACCAGCCAGTTTATTTTAGTTTTAGTAAATTAGAAAATGGAAAAAAATATACAGAGTGTTATTTTACCAATAAATATCTCAATTAAAGTTTTATAATTGATTAGTTTCGGTTGTAATTTTGTGTTAATCAATTTGATAGGAAACTAACATCTTTTCGCTGTGATAAACGGGCAGGTAGATTGCTTGTAAATGTTTGTTTACCACGTGTAATTTTGCCGTCAGCAAACCGCGACCGGGATCGGAACGGTAAATCATTGAGGATGAGGTCGTATATCACGTTGGAGAGACCTCTCGCGGTAGGTTACGTAAGTTATGCGACCAAGAAACTCTGCCAACTGAAGTCTAACTTTGTTCTATGATATAAATTGAAAAAGTTGTACCAACAACCCCTTCGTGGGGGTTGTTTGGCACAACGGCAAATTGTCAGCTATGAAGAAAAAATACACATTCTGCAGAATAGAAAAAGAGTTGTTGGCTATCGTATGGGCTATAAACTAATTTAGACAAATATCTGGTACACTGTCTGTTTCAAAGTAGGTATGTATGTATGCTTTAACGACAATATTTAACTGTTTAACTCTGTTATTCAGCGTTTATGGAATCGGTTTCGGGAGATTTGCCAATATGTTAGAAGAGCTGGACAAGATCGAAATCGAAAAACTACTCATAATCAAGACCGATTTCTTGTCTTTTCCTTTCTACGTCAGCGTACTGCCACAGCACGAGACGTCCTAAACGACCTAAGACGAGCACATAGAATAGACATTTCTGATCAAACTGTTAGAAACAGCTTAAAAGAAGCGAAATTGAAACCAAGATTCAAAGATTCAGTTAATTATGTCCACTTTCAAACATTCTTACACGAGGTAGGCAAAAAATGGTTGGCGTCTGGAGAGCAGCAAGGAATGTTGGCACATTACAGGAGAAACAGAACAAGTGGGAGAAAATGAGGTTTTATTTATGTGATTTTTGACGGAAGTTAAAAAGCGGGAAATGGGAAGTACTTATGTCAAAATTACTGGATGGAATTAGGTTGGTAATCGTTATAAAATAAAATTGGGAGGGAAGTTAGACAAATGAAACAGTGAGAAATGATGATCGCAGACAATCGGGGTTTAAAACATGCACAAACAATTAATAAAAGCGAACAATAGCGCTTACATAGA
Source organism: Aphodius sticticus (assembly GCA_963966075.1). Classification (NCBI taxonomy): domain Eukaryota; kingdom Metazoa; phylum Arthropoda; class Insecta; order Coleoptera; family Scarabaeidae; genus Aphodius; species Aphodius sticticus. The sequence goes on from OZ014511.1 coordinate 3,171,289, forward strand.
CATGTGAGACGGGAACATGACAAAATGAAAAAACACTAGACGCTAGGTAAAGTTAATGTACGGAAAACGTTTACAAAAACAGTCGAATTATAACTGTATCAAAAAACGTGAATTATAGTAAAACTGATAACTGTCTAAAGGATAAAAACAAAAGTATGCTATGGAGTAGGACTGAACAAGAATCGTTCAAACAAATGTAAGGTAGGCAACCAAAATTCATTCTGTTTTAGCATTGTACGTACTACCGATGAAAACTTTAGTTATCTATCTATGTTTTATCATATATACTGCATTATTTATGTTTGTACGTACTTTAAGGACAATGATGATTTATTATTTGCCCAAATGCCTGATTGCCCAAATGTAAAAACATAAAAACTTTTTTTAAGATTTTGTAAATTTATTCACAATAATTATGGTTCTTATAAGCATTATATTAACCTTACAGTTACAATAAATTAACAAGCAATAAATTAATATTCTGAAGACAATATTGAAGTCGTTATAATGGGTAACCCACGGCATAGGTACGTTTGTTTATTTTTTGTGTTTTTGACGCCGAAGTCGAAGTATGACTTCCGGGTTTTCCAGAAATGACGTCATCATTAAAATTTTAAAAATGAATTCGCACACAATGGGGAGGCATACGGTATTTAGGTTCTGGGATTGCGGTCAACCTTATTCGCTAGGGTGGGGTGGGAAAGGTGAGGGAGGGGGTTGGAGGGAAGCGGGATATGAATCTACACACGATGGGGAGTACAGTCTAGGGGTCCAAGGACTGCGGTCAACCCTCTTCCCTACAATCTTGACTACAATCAAACAAAGTTGCATTTATATAATTAACAACAATTAACTATTTATTAATTAACAATTTATAGATTAGTTTTAAGCGGCAAATTTAAATAATCTGATGTATTTAATGTATTCAACAAAGTTTAAAAACTATACTGGATGCTTTTCCTTATTTTGATTATCAGAAAAATATCAATAAGTATATCTGTTACTAAAAATATTGGGTTGATAATAAATATACCTACATAATATACATACACGGAGTTTTAATATTTATAATTAAAACTCCGTGTATGTAAGGGTTCTCAATTTTTCTATGTATCTTATTATAAATAATTTCAGTTTTATTATATAAATTATATTTTAAATCAAAATTATGAATTCATCGATTTGACTGAAATGAAATATTTATATAAAGAAACGACACAAATTAACAGGGTCCTGCATAAAAATATAGACCACCCAGTGTATCAGATCTTATCCCATCTTATTCCGCATTTGTTGCTTGAAACATAAAGAAAATAAAAAGGGAGTTTTTTTTAACTTGGGTGGAGCATACACGAATCGTTATAAATTATGTTGTATGTATGGGTGAGTAATGTTGCCACCACCAAACTGGTGATCGTACAATTACAATACTGTAGTTCAGAATAATAGAAGATGATATGTATTTGGAATATACTTTTTGTGCATATTTTACACGCATTTCTATTGATTGGTATTAGTGCCATCTAGTGAAAGCTATAGCAAGTGTTATGAAGTATAGAAAAATAGTTGAACCGCCTTGATAAGGGCGAAATATTTCGCGGACCGGTAAAATATTTCTGCGGACCGGCACCGGTCCGCGAACCGGCGGTTGGGAAACGCTGCTTTAGGGTAAAGGATGTAGTATGAATTCATGAAGAAGCTGCCGTTGTGCCAAACGTTTGTCAAATTTCTATATTGTATTTCCCGTCCTTCCGTTATATGATCAGATTGTAGTATCTCTATTTCACTACTACTTATACGTATATTCAAACTCCTTATTTTCCCATTTATTTTTCGCGTTTTCGTCCACAAAACTCTTGTTGGAATCTCTCGTTATCCCGTTTCGTTCCGTGCAATCAAAATGGCCGTAAATCGCATTGTTTTGCCGCGAGTTTCAGTTCGTATGAGCGTAGATGATGCGACAGACCGCTACACGACAACCCAAGTTGTTCCACACACACACATATACACAGACACAGATATACAAAGATCCAGCGATTTCTTACGGAGACAAAAATGTACAATGCCTGTCCGAATCGCATTATTCATAATTAGAAAACAATTGCCGAGCGGCCGCGCCGTGAAATCGCAGACAATGCTCACGTGGTACCTTGGTATGTCACAATGCGTCAAATATACCAAAACCGTTTCCATTCTGGACTGTATAGGAAATGGTGTAGGAGGAGATACCATATAATAATAATGTAGAAATTGTGTTTTCGAAAGGAAATATGTTGGCTAGTTGTACCAACAACCCCTTCGTGGGGGGTTGTTTGTGCAGGGTGACTCAACACTCAACAGTGCGATCTCGGAAGATTGTGCCTCTGTTAAGGGTGCCGTAGCGGGTGCGTTTAGCACCCTAAAGAGTTTAGTAAATTGGGTAAACGTACTTCGTACCGATCTTTTAATTTTGCTTTTAAATTTGAGATTTTTTGCACTCAAAGGGTATTAATTGAATGTAGCTACAGCATACGAAGAGAACAACGATAACTAAAAAGAGAATACATACCGAAACTTGGTCAGAATTGAACAATATACAGTAACTTACAATTTTGTTTTTGGATTTATAAATCCTTGTTTCATACCATGCATAGTAAAATCACCTATCTATACATGCAGTAAAATATCCAAGAAATGATTTTAGTTAGACGATCCGTACGAAGCAGCAAAAACGACGATTTTTGTGCGTTTGTACGGAGAGGGGTAATTCCCTAGTTCAGCAGTTTTCGTATGGTGTAGTTACATTCAATTAATACCCTTTGAGTGCAAAAAATTTAAAAGCAAAATTAAAAGATAGGTACGAAGTGTTTACCTAATTTGCTGAACTTTCTATGGTGCGGAACGCACCCGTTTCGGCACCCTTAATGAAGATATTTTAAAGCTGATTTTACTCATATATACAGAACGCCGAAGAGCACATTTTAAAATCATTAGCGTGTATACAGGATGTTCCACAAGGTAATACCAACCCAAACTTCCAACATCCTTTTTTAGATGGAATAACCTATATTTCGGCACAATTTTGAATTGCTCGCAAAATTTTACGACAAAGAAAAATAACATTACCTACCCTAAACTTTACACTTTTTGATTTATTAGCATTTTTATGGAAAAACAGCAGTCTAACAAAAATTTTATATCTCAATACCTGTTTTTAATTTTATTGCGCACGCTTAGATTGTGATTAAGTAAGAAGCGTTCTATTACCTACCATATCCAAATTGTGTACAGGGTGGTCATAATCTGCAACAAAATATAGCAAACCGTCTTTCCCAAGAAAGTTAATTTTTTTTAATCGCATGTTTTCATCTTTTTTTTTTTTTTAATAAATCCAACAAAACATTTGATCACATCTGCAATTTAATATTATGATTTTAAATAACTGTGCTAAGCAAGTTATTAAGGTATCTGTCAGTGGTGATGATAATGTTTAGATTTGCATAATTTTTGGAAATATGGCGAACTTTTCTCAGGAGGAACTTATGACCTGGTGTGGGTTCTTGGCAAAAACAACAAAAATGCGTTCTGCACGTAAAAGTACTAGCACACACTAGTGCTAAAATAAACCGTTGCAGAAATAACTTGTCTTCTTCGTAAAAATTTACATAAAATTACCGTTATAAATTTCTATTTCTCGCAAAACTGTATTAAGTATTAATCTTTATGGAAATATAAATGTACAGTGCTTGATATTGAGTTGCGTTATGCTTTTATTTTAAGATAAGTAAAACAACAACTGCTCTTTAACAACAACTTTATATTAGCTCTATACTTTAAAACCTTGTTTAGCACAGTTTTGATAGGCTCAAGGGTATAAGTAGCAGGGTATAGCAGTAGAGAAAAATCATTTTTTTTAATGAAGAAGACTAGTTATTTTTGCAATTGTTTATTTTAGCACTGCTGTGTGCTAGTACTTTTTTATGCAGAACGATACGTAGAATTAAAAAAAAAATAACCGATACATGGTGTTTAATTTAAAAAAAAAATAACTTTCTTACGAAAAACTATTTGCTATATTTTGTTGCAGATTATTACCACCCTGTATATTCTGTTCTTATTTTTCCTTCACCCCTGACAAGCTGCCGTTGTGCCAAACAACCCCCACGAAGGGGTTGTTGGTACAACTTACCCAAATCGCAAACAACAAGAGAAATATGTTGGATTTACCAACACAAAACTGCTAAAGTCTATGGCAAAGAGAAAACCAGCGACCTAGAGCACAGTCACCGGCATAGCTGTCCGCCTCTCCTTGCCGTATACATATATATGCTGCTAGCTGTCGTGTTCGAGGTAAAAACGATGTACATTAAGCTCAATAACACCCTGTCGAGTCAAATGCTGCCCACGCAGGCGACTGGGTCCCTACTTGTCCACATGAATTTCTCTTTGGTGTTTCGACACAACAGCAAAACGACCGAGCGTTGAAATAAATAAACCGTGTAGTTCTCTTTTTCTAATAGTGGGTACCGTTCAATTCAATCTGGTCATGAGCTGTAATCACGTCATTTTTTGAGGTTAGGACGACACCCAAGCGCAATTAATCATACCTGGTATGCTATTTTAATGATGCGCCGGCAATAAAATAATTTTGCGGCGCGTGAACTAATCTGCAGTGCATCATAGGTTCACACACCATAATCGTCTTTGCTAATTCTGTATCGTGTATGAAAATATAGTTCAGGATTTAAGTTGAAATACCTGATTTTCAAGCCTGAAATGTCAAATCAACGTCAAATTAGAGTAATAGGGTATTTGATTATTATTGGAAAACCATCTTAGTGTGTTTATTCCTTCACTCTACATTGTAAATGCATTATTTTTCGTAATTATTTCCTCAATATTTCATAAAAATGAGCGTGAAAAATTGAATCCAAAAAGTCCCGCCAAACGATACTTTCTGTTGTGTGACGTCACCCGATAGTAGATGTCAAATCGGCCGATATGGTCTATCAGCATGCATCGGCATCGTCGCCGTTTGGTAATTGTGTTGTATGATGTGTTGTTTTCACAAGTTCTACATAAGAATGGGTTATAAATGATGTATAAATCCACAATGCAGAAATACGTCAAGAAAAACTCCGGATAAACTATTTGTAGCTGTTCCACAAGATTTGAAACTGCGAAGAAAGTGGTTGGCTCGTAGAAATCCAAATGAAATAAATAGCGGCCAATACAACTGTTTTTTTTGTTATGAAGATTATTATTATTGAATCTGTCAAAGCGCCGAAGCCGGTTACATATGTTTATACCATGTATTTTTATATTCAATTTACCTGAATTATTGTTCCCCAAAACGTTTAAAAAGTAAACCTATATCAAACTACAGATAGTGTAAACTATCTATCTATAAAAATAAAATCAGTTACGTATTCCAAGTAGTTTCCAGCACTTTCGAGCGTGGTTTCTCGGGCTTTATTTTTTTCACACGCGCGCGGTCTTTTTGTCGGCGTAATTTGAGGAAACGCGTAATTTGTCAAAGTCGCGCGTTCGCGACCAGATACCGGCAATAATTCACCTGGAAGGCCCCTCGCGCCTTACGTATTGCCGGAGACACCTTAATTGAGCCCAGTTTTCATTACTACATCTCACTCCTCGCTGCGCTCCGGTACTATCTCGGCCTGACGTTAATCCATCTGGACATTTATCATCATTTCGGGCCTTGGCGATGACAAAAATGCCACTCGAGGACGAGATTGTGAAGTAAATGTAGAAAGGTTGTAGAAAGAATAACGTTTAGCCAACACAGACATCATACACTGCTAAAAAAAATTAGAGAAACCTGTAACTTTTTAAATATTAATTATTTAATTATTACATATTATTTAAATTTAGTTATTACTCCGTCAAATGTTGTAACTGTACGGGACCAAGTATAGTGCCGTACCGCCTGCCGTTCTGGACGACGAAATTAGCATTTATAGTGCCGCAATGATCTCAAACAAATTGAGCGCCATCTAGCGGAGAAGTATATACAGAACGGCACATAACCTCACGTGTCAGTATTATTGTTGATTGTATTAAGCAGTGGTAGATATATTAAATTATGGACGAAGGGCTTGTTGTAGCAATAATTCATTTTGAAGTTGTTCTCGTTCTGTGTTCTCGTTGCCACAAACTATCAAAATGCTATCAGTTAACCTACAACTTACAGGAAACTGCTATTCACTCGCCGGTACACATACAGATGGCGCCATACGCGCGCCTACGCCGGAAAACGTAAGACGTAACACGCAGGAGATGAAACTCGTTGCGGTCGAGAACGAACTTTACGGTTTGCGGAGTGGAGATTATATACATTGATCTTTTACGGTACGTTATTATGGTGCGGGCACGGCACTATACTTGGTCGTTAATGCTGTTTATATTGCTCAAATTTGCCGTAAACTGTCTAAAGGAGCTCCTACACGCAGTGCCAACGTCTCGCCAACGTTGGTGATGTGACGCGCTGCGCGTAGTGTGCGCATTCACTTCGCCAACATTGGCCTACGTTGGTATTGGGCGCAAGGTATTTCTGTGTATCGTAGAAGGCTCGTAGCGTCCCGTAGAGAATTAAAAATGAACAGTGAAGACGATATCATTGCTGTTGCCGCAGCTCCCATTATTTTAAGCAGTGCATTGTTGCTTAGAATTAAAAAAAGGAACCCTCGAAAGAGGACACTGTTTAATAAAGTTGTTAAATATTAAACATGTTTTTCAGTCATTATTTATACAGTACGTTCGAAAATATTAAATACATTAAGGAATACAAATATACAGCAATACAGGAAACAGAATTATTTAGTTTTTTATATTTGCCACGTGACATATTGTGTCAGATCGTTTGTCTTTTATTTTATCGCGCTCGAACGTATTGTTTTTGAATATTGTGGGTTATAGTGTGTTCTGTGGTATTTTGTAAATAAATTTTCTTTCGTAAAACTTTAAGCCGTACAAAATGGAAGTAGGTACCTAAAAAAAGTCAAATAGCAAAACCTTCTTTCTTGGTAGAAGCAAGGACAATATTCAGGAGAAAAGTACTAATGGTATCGAAATTATGCCAAGTGCCAGTGCTTCAAGTGTAGAAGGACCACAGAAAAGGAAATGGGTCGATACTTCTGAATATACAATACAAACAAAAAAGAGAAAAGGTAACTTTATAAAGCAATATGATAAGGAGTATCTAAAGTTCGGTTTATTGTACCCTTGGCAACGAACTATGGCCACTGCCTTTGTGTGTAGTATGTTCAGAAATTCTTTCAAATGAAGCTATGATGCCTTTAAAACTAGCTCGTCATTTGCATTCAAAGCATAAAAATTTAACTGATAAGCCACTGGACTTTTTTGAAAGATTACACGATCAGATGAAAATTCAGAAAAGTCAAATGAAAATTATGATGACTACTATAGTAACAAGTCACTGCTTCAAGAGTCTTATTTCGTAGCTCTTCGTATACCTAACTAAAACAAAAAAACCATTCACTATTGGTTAGGAGTTAGTAAAGCTTTGCGCTTAGATGTCGCTCAAGAAATTTTGGGTCCTCAACAAAATTTGCTACAAAATTAGAGGCTGTACCACTATCGGATACCATAACTCAGAGAAGAATTAATGACATGGCAACCGACATTGAAATACAAGTTATAGTGGGTGTATAAGTGTCCACTTTTTTAGGTCGAAAAAAGTTTAAGCATGTACAGTGTCAAAATCAATTTTATTCAGTAGTTACATAATTTACACAAGCTTTTAAAATTACGTAGGTACTTAAAAAACATGAACAAAAATGGCAGCGTACGGGCTTTTCTCCTCAAAACTCGTTTTAAAATCATCAAATACGTTGAGTCGGGTATCTCAGCCAATTCATAACCGATTGACTTGAAATTGAGACAGTCTTCTCCGATACCTACATATACCAGTCCAGCAAGTTTTTTTTATGAACTTTTCTAAACTTCTTTTTGATTACAGCTATTTGGTTATAAAATTGTCGAATAAAGAGAGTTCAATTTGTGTTCAATAACATGCCAAAATGCAAAAAAAAATACTATTTGCTAACATCCTACGTACTGGACTGGGTTTTGTATCAGAGAATAGGTACCTAAAATCGGTCTATGTAGTAATTTTAAATCAATCAGGTGTGAATTGGTTGAGATATCCAACCGTTTTTGAAATGCAAATGATTATAAAGCAAAAGACTATGTTATGTCAAACAGAATAGTCTAGCAGAATATTTGATGTTTGAATAAAATTGATTTTTACACTACTACTAGGCACAACTTAGGTATCATTTTTCTAACTCCAGGTGTGGTATTACCCCTTAATTGTCAGCCGGTCCGCGAAGTATTTCCCCCACTTTTGCCGGTCCGCAAGCGTAAAAAGGCTGAAGAACGCTGCCCTAAAGTATCTAAATCAGTTCAATAAAAACACTGTTTTTCCTCTTGACCCTTGTATATTTATTCTATATTTATTTAAATAGGAGACATGTTTCGATCTATTTCAATCATTTTCAATCCTAAATTGTCAGATTATAAAGATCCCAAAATCAGGCTTATGTATATCATTTCCTGTTCAATGACTTCAATTTTATAATCGGCTAATTCCTCATCAACGCGATGCACAAGGATAAAATTAGAAAGATGTTTCATAAAAAAATGAAACATCTCTCTAATTTTAACCTTGTACCATGGAACAACAAACGAAATCTAAATCAGTGGTTGTTGGTAAAACTAATCTAAACGGCAAATCCAACATATTTCCATAACTGTTTACGATTTGGGTAAGTTGTATCAACAACCCCTTCGTGGGGGTTGTTTGGCACAACGGCAGCTTGTCAGGTGTGAAGTAAAAACGTCGGAAATGTTTCCTTACGAAGTTATGTGGTGTTAAAGAACAATTTAAACAAGGTTTCGTTTGCATATCTAAGTTCTGGTTACGCTCCTGTCTCGGAGGAACGCACGAGCACGAAGAAGAAGGACCCCCTTAGGTCCATGGTAGAGGCAGAAGTGTCTATCGGTAGTCCACGCTTCTCACGTGTGCAATCCTTCGTCATTAAAACCGCCGTGATATTGAAGTGTTGATTGCCTTGCTCGTATGTACGGGCTTCGACCAGGCAGTAAAGTGGTTTCACCGATGCACCATCTCAACTATGTTTTTCAAATCAAGCGGACATTATACATACCTACTTAGGAGGCCTGTGCACAATGTTGTCATTTGGGAATACGCAAAATTTGTGTGCTTGGCCAACAAACAATTGTATTCTTAATTCTCAAACTAAAAGATTAATAACACTGGCCAACAAAAAAAAATTGCCGGTCAAATGGCAACTGATTCGGATAGAGTTTTTTCTCAGGAATCCGAATCTGAACGCAGAAATACTGAATTGGCTCTAGTTTTTTCGAAAAACAGTGTTAAATGTGCAAAAAAGACGCTTTTTTGCTACTTTTGCAGACATGCCAAACAATAACGTAATGTAGTAGAAGTTTGTAATTAGGATCAAATAATACTTTGAACCTTCTGCTTTAAGAATATATAGCGCGAAATGGGATGGCATAAACTTTGAACATTTTACACCACTTTTTTTATGAGGAGCACGCCAATTGCAGCACCGCACGGAGCACACTGATTGTTCCTTTATTTATACATTGCACTGGTCAAATAAAAAGTTGCCGCAAAAATGAAAACTGATTTCGATAGGATTTTACCTGTGGAATCCGAATCTGATAAGAGAAATAGTGAGTTGGCTCCAGTTTTAGCGCAAGACAGCGTTAAATTTGCAAAAAACGTGTTTTTTACTTCTTGAAATTCCTAAACACATGCAAAACAATAACTCGACGTTATAGAAGTTTCTGTGTTGGTCAAATAAAACTTTGAAGCTACTGCTTTTTGATAATGTAAACTGGTGTAAAACTGGTCACGTGGTGTAAACTGCAGTTTTGGCTCGCATTTTAATAGGAGCGCGTGTCAATTGAAACGTTGCACACTTTTCCTAACGGCAGAGGCGGACACTGCTGTCTTCGTTTAGTATTCGTATTAGATTTTAATATAGGGTGATTTTATGTTGTTGATTCCGAATTTGATAACAGTTTTAGAACATTTGCTTTAATTTTAGATATGAATTTTAGACAGAAAGCATGAAAAGAGAATAGAACTTTTTTACAAATTTATTTCTATTTACAAATACCTAATTCAAACACACTATTATGATATTTACTTAAGATTTAGAAAAACTCCGCTTGTAAGATCTTCTTCTGTGTTCTTTAGAACAGTCACGTTGGAGGTTCCAACAATAGTCCGCCATCATGTGCACATCCCATCTGCCTTGATATCTTTCCTCCATGACCTTTATATCCTGATGAAGCCGTTCCCCTTGTTCCTCACTAAAATCGCCAAGGTTTTCTGGAAATCTGTCTAGGTGGCTATGAAGATAATGTATTTTAATGCTCATATGAACACCTAGTTTATCAAAATTATGGAGCATGGTTTCTACTATGTCTTTGTAATTTTCTGCTTTGTTATTGCCTAAGAAATTCTTTACAACTGAGATAAAACTGCACCATGCAGAAGCTTCAATATCAGTCATAGATTTTTTGAAGCCTAAATCCTTGATTAGTTTCCGAATCTGCGGACCATTAAAAATTCCTGCCGTTAATTTCTCCATGCTCAGTCGAGGAAATGATCTGCAAATATACTTAAAACATTCACCATTTTTGTTTAAGGCTTTCACAAATTGTTTCATTAACCCCAACTTTATGTGGAGTGGTGGAAGAATATTTTTTTCCCTAGCAATCAATGACTCCTTCACAACGTTTGCTACACCGACGGTCATGCTCTCTCTTAATGGCCAATCTTTTTTGTCCAATGATCCTTTGCTCTACTATCCCACAGACAAATAAAGCAAGGATACTTGGTGTATCCACTTTGTTATCCAAGCAAGAAGTTCACCATCTTTAAGTCAACGCAAACAGGCCACTGGTGCTCTTGATAACGGATCTTCTCCAAAACAATTTTTATATTTTCATATTCTTCCTTTAGCTTTGTTGAGTGTCCTATTGGAATGGATGCATACCGATTTCCATTGTGCAATAAAACACATTTTAAGCTTCTTGTAGAGCTGTCAATAAAGAGCCGCCAGTCTTCTGGTCGATATTCCAGCACACCCATGTTTAACAGAAGTCCTGCGACATCATGACAATAAACAAACTCTTCATTTTCACTAAAATATGATAGAATTGCCAGCTCCCTTGTTCTGAAAGCTGTTATTTTAACTTCTCGGTGTAGACATTTCTTTACTTTTAATCTGGATGCTAAAATTTCAGCGTCTTCTTTTGACAGCCTTAGATCTCGCACCAAATCATTTAACTCATTCTGAGAAAATTTTTCTGGAGTCTCATCTTCGCTTTCGCTGCCCGAATAAATCGTACTCTCTGCGTTAGGGAATACTTCGTCATCTGACCATGGATACTCTCGCTGTGACATAACAATTGGTACTTGTGGTATTGGCATGTCTTCTCTGTGGGGCATGGGACGCTTAGCTGACTCCAAAATAGGATATTCCCAAGTACGTTTCTTGCTTCCATTAAAGCCTTTCACATCCACAGCGCAAAAATAACAATCATCATGGTGATTTCTCGGTTCTGACCACATCATAGGAAAGCCAATGTTTATATGTCGCCTGTTTCCCTTAGTCCATTGTCGCAGCGACTCCACACACACTTTGCAAACCTTGTGGGGAACCCAGTACTTATCCTGTTTGCTAATTGCAATACCAAAATAAGCAAGATATGCTTCTTGCACAAATTCAGTAATGTTTTTTCTATACTTTTTCAAAGTATATACCCCACAAATAAAGCAGAATACATCTGGATTGTTAACGCAGGCTTCTCTTGACGAATTCATATTTATGCGAAACTTTAAGGCAACAGAACTTGAACTACACAAAAGTGAAGAATCACGTTTTTCTTCCACAAACCAAGCGGATTGGAAAGCATATGCTAGGAGTTCCAGGAGCGTAAGTTATATATGGCCAACATATACAAACAAGTAGCTAAATAACTACTTAATAAGTAGTTATTAAGTATGTATAAATGGGCAACCAAAGGCTGCTTATTTTTGTTAAGTAAAAGGTTGTTTTCGGTAAAAATGTTAAAACTTGCTTAATCCGTTCTTAATTAGCTACTAACAGAAAATTCACATTAATTTTCAATTACTAGTGGGATAGGTGAATAAAACCTAGACAATAGTAGTAACTATATTTGTCCAGGTAATATATTATCCTGTTATCTTTATAAATCAGTTAATTTTCAATTACTAGTGGGATAGGTGAATAAAACCTAGACAATAGTAGTAACTATATTTGTCCAGGTAATATATTATCCTGTTATCTTTATAAATCAGTTATTAAGTATTTGTTGGCAAAATATACTATAAAAAGATTTACCTACTATATATTACACTGACCCTATAAATCGTTAGGGGTATTTTATTCTGAAACTTGTAAACCAAGGGATATTAATTAATTTACCTTATTGTTGTAGCGTTTTGCATTTTTCACACTACCTCTCAAAAAAAAAAAACTGTAGCCAATTCATTATTTCTGGTTTCAGATTCGGATTCCATGGGAAAAATCCTATCGAAATTAGTTGTCATTTTTCCGACAACTTTTTATTTGGCCACAGCAATTTATAAATAAAGAAACAAGCAGTGCGCTCCGTACGATACGGTGCCGTAATTGGCGCGCGCTGCTATAAAAAGGTGGTGTGAAAAGTTCAAAGTTTATGTCATCCGATTTCTCGCTATATGCTCTTAAAGGAAAAGGTTCAAAGTTTAATTTGATCCTACTTACAAACTTCTACTACATTACGTTATTGTTTGACATGTCTGCAAAAGTAGCGAAAAAGCGTCTTTTTTGCACCTTTAACACTGTTTTTTGAAAAAACTGGAGCCAATTCAGTATTTCTGTGTTCAGATTCGGATTCCTGAGAAAAAACTCTATCCGAATCAGTTGTCATTTGTCCGGCAATTGGAAGTCGGTCAAATTTTGTTGGCCAGTGTAATATATTGAGGGTGGAACTATCAATGCAAGGTTAAAACAGTAATTACGGGTTTAATTTAGGTTAACTCCTAACTGTGGGTTTACCGGTTTATCAATGGCCGGGTTACCCCTAACTACCCCTTAAGTCGTGGTTAATTTTATCCGGCAGAATTTTTGATAGTTACAACGCTAACTACTAGTTTACGGCGGTTAATGTAGTTAATGTAGGTGTAGAAGCTTGATAGAAATTGATAGAATAATCGATTTTTTTTTTCAAGAAGTATAGTTATCTCTGCAATTGTTTATTTTAGCACTGGTGTGTGCTAGTACTTTTTTGTGCAGAACGATGCGTAGAATTAAAAAAAAAATAATTAGATACATGGTGTTCCATTTAAAAAAATGAACTTTCTTACGAAAACCTGTTTGCTATATTTTGTTGCAGATTATGACCACCCTGTACACAAATTGGATATGGTAGGGAATCAGGCTAATAGAACGCTTCTTACTTAATCATAATCTAAGCGTGTGCAATAAAATTAAAAACCAGTATTGAGACATACAATTTTTCTTAGACTGCTGTTTTTCCATAAAAATGCCAATAAATCAAAAAGTATAAAGTTTAGGGGAGGTAATGTTATTTTTCATTGTCGTAAAATTTTGCGAGGAATTCAAAATTGTGCCGAAATATAGGTTGTTCCATTTAAAAAAAACATAAGTTTGGGTTGGTACTACTTTATGGAACACCCTGTATACCCGCTAATAATTTTAAAATGTGCGCCTCGGCGTTCTGTATATATGAGTGAAATCAGTTTTAAAATATCATCATTAACAGAGGCACAATCTTTCGAGATCGCACTGTTGAGACACCCTGTAGACATGAATCTTTTGGATGATCCTTGTCGATTAGATGATGGTGAAGAAATCAGCGATTTCGACTATCAAAAAAAACTTTGCTTGATCTCGATTGATAGATTTCCTTTTGTTTTTAGAAATCATGCTGTTTCCCCTATTAAAAACCTTCTGCTAACTCTCCGAGTCTACACAATCTCAAGGTATGCAGTACAAACATGTAAATATTTTTCTATCGATTTTTCGGAATTAGATCAAAAATGTTATAGGTAAAAGTTAGTTTGAATTAATTTTATGCTCAAATATCAAACTTGAATGTTCTATTTCAAATGTTACATCTCGGACCACTGAAAAAACATTACATAAAAGTGAACAAAAAATTTAGAGACCACAATTATGATTGATCAGTTGACAGTAGGAACAGCGTATCCAAGCAATTTGGTGATAGAAGCTGATTGAAATTATGTTGACTTTAGAGCAAAGGGTTTATTTAGTTCTTTGTTACGGCATAAGTGAGGTATCGTACCGCCATGCTATTCAAGTTTTCAACAGAAAATACCCTGAGGTATACGTTTCTGTCAATTGCGTTCGTAAATTATTTAAAAAATGTCATGCAATAGGAGTCGTGAAAAATATCAAAAAAAAAAGCGAAATGGCGAAGATGATGCAGGAGCTATGTTAGCTATTGATTCCGTGAACACTTGCCCAAAAAGATCGTTAAGGCAAAGATTTCAAGACTTGAACATCAGTAAAAGCCACCTGCAAAGGATCTTTTCAAATCAAAAATTTCATTCTTATAAACCTCTACTATTACACAGTTTAGTAGAAGGAAATGATGCTTCTCGGTTAGAATTTTAACTATTAATGGCAGGACGAATTATGGTCGATAGATTTTTCTACAGAAAAATTATTTTCTCCGACGAAGCGACGTTTACCACAAATAGAGTTGTTAGTTCACATAATTGCAAATATTGGTATCAAGAAAATCCAAATTTCCGTACTACAACCAATTCTCAAAAATATAAAAAAAGTGAATGTTTGGTGTGGGATTTATCACAAGAAAATAATTGGACCATACTTTTTTGACGGTACTGTAAACCAAAACACTTATTTTGATATGTTGGAAAATTTTTTGCTACCTACTTTGGACGAAATCAACTTACAGCTCAGGTGATCACTACACTATCAACAGAAGGTGTATGTGAATAATTTTCATGATAATGAAGACATTCTAAAATTAAAAGTTAGGGAGGCAGTAGACGAAATAAATGAAGAAATAATTGATTTGGTATATCGGGAGTTTAAAAGAAGATTCTAAAAATGTATAGCTGTAGGAGGGGAACATGTGGAGTAATGTTTTGTTAAATTACTTTGTTAAAAATAAGTAACATTGAATACAACATTCAAATTTGATATCTGGGCATAAATTTAAATATAAAACAACTTTTACCTATAACATTGTTGTTCTAATTCCGAAAAATCGATAGTTTACTCTTCGGCCAAGTTAACATTTTCGTGTTTTCTAACCATCCTGTACGTTAAATCAAAATATTAACAATGGCTTTCTACTTTTTAGGACATCAAAAATTAAAAATTACGCCCATTATAGGTATAGTTAGGTCCATCGGGGGACACACTGTATATCATCCCATGTGGGAAGCGATATAGGCGGCTTTGGCAAATACGTCGGCAGTCCTTTGTCGATTGATATCTAAAAAGGGCCGCCTGCGTATGCAAATAGCGAAAATCCGGTGTCAGATTACTGACGATGATACTTGGGTACGCCCATGAAAAAAAAAGATTTGTTCCCCAGCACTACAAAGGGCGTAGCACATCCCAACCCTTATTATAGCAAGGGGCATGTCCCCACGTGCATTTTTGCAATGTAATATTATACTGCTTTTCATCAATAACTTAGGGTGAATTCTTTGAAAATTGATACTATTAAATACTTATATCAAATAATTTAGATTTCTTCCCATGATCTCGGAGAACAATTTCATCGCTTATTGGAATAATGAAATCTATTTAGACGTATTTCCTAGGTTAGGTAGCGTTTTACATGGCAATTACAATCTTCTAGACACGATTTCGAGCGGCGCTCAACCTTGTTAGACTAAATAAGGCGACTGGAAAAAGCAAGAAAGCAAGCAGTTATGAATTATTGCTTACCACCGGTAAGAATGCGATCGGCATGCGCAGTGTTGCCATTCGTCTCGCCGCGGATGTTGAAATGTCACTCGAACAACAGCTCTAATAGTCTCACATAGTTCCCACAACTCACGACTAGTACCACCGATATATATACTGATAAGTAATAATTTCATTTGCGTATACAAATTATACTCCAAACCTTGCATCGTGATAATTTCATTTAAAAAAGAAACATGATTAGTTTAAGAAGTACGGACAAGAAAGTTTGTTGCTTAATGTAGCATCGAAGTCTCCCGTTACACACTGGGTGGATTTTACACTTTCTACTCAAAATCACGACCGATTTCTTGTCCCATCCTCTCTACGTCAGCGTACTGTCACAGCACGAGACCTCCTAAACGACCTAAGACGAGCACAAGGAATAGAAATTTTCGATCAAACTGTTAGAAACAGATTAAAAGAAGCGAATTTGAAACCAAGAAGACCTGTCCGCGCAACACGCCTTACGCAGCAAAACAGAAACCAGCGCGAATGAGGTTTGCTCTGGTATGAGTTAGTTTGAATTAATTTTATGCTCCAGTATCAAACTTGAATGTTTTATTTAAAATTTTACATCTCGGACCAGTGAAAAGACATTACATAAAGGTGAACAAAAAATTTAGAGACCACAATTATGATTGATCAGTTGACAGTAGTAACAGCGTATCCAAGCAATTTGTTGATAGAAGCTGATTGAAAGTATGTTGACTTTAGAGCAAAGGGTTTATTTAGTTCTTTGTTACGGCATAGGTGTGGTATCGTACCGCCGTGCTATTGAAGTTTTTAACAGAATATACCCTGAGGTATACGTTTCTGTCAATTGTGTTCGTGAATTGGTTAAAAAATTTCATGCAACAAGAGACGCGAAAAATATCAAGAAAAAAAGCGAAATTGCGAAGATGATGCAGGAGCTATGTTAGCTATTGATTCCGTGAACACTTGCCCAAAAAAATCGTTGAGGCAAAGATCTCGAAACTTGAACATCAATAAAAGCCACCTGCAAAGGATCTTTTCAAATCAAAAATTTGTTCTTTATAAACCAGTACTAATACACACTTTAGTAGAAGGAGATGATGCTAGTCGATTAGAATTTTGCCTATTAATGGGAGAACGAATTATGGTCGATAGATTTTTCTAGAGAAAAATTATTTTCTCTGACGAAGCGACGTTTACCACAAATGGAGTTGTTAGTTCACAGAGCTGCAGATATTGGTCTCAAGAAAATCCAAATTTCCGTATTACAACCAATTCTCAAAAATATAAAAAGTGAATGTTTGGCGTGGGATTTATTACAAGAAAATAATTTGACCATACTTTTTTTTACGGTAGAGTAAACCAAAACACTTATTTTGATATGTTGTAAAATTTTTTGCTACCTACTTTGGACGAAATCGACTTACAGCTCAGGTGTTCACTACACTATCTACACGACGGTTGTCCTGCTCATAGCGCATATCAAGTCAGGGATTGGTTAAACAGACATTTTCCAAATAAGTGGATTTGACGATTCGGCCCTATAAGATGGCCACCACGTTCACCTGATTTAACGCCGCTTGATTTTTTTCTGTGGGGTTATTTAAAACAGAAGGTGTATGCGAATAATTTTCACGATAATGTAGACATTCTAAAATTAAAAATTAGGGAAGCAGTAGACGAAATAAATGAAGAAACAATTGATTTGGTATATAGGGAGTTTAGAAGAAGATTGGAAAAATGCGTAGCTGTAGGAGGGGAACATGTGGAGTAATGTTTTGTTAAATTACTTTGTTAAAAATAAATAAAATATATAACATTTTTGTTCTAATTCCGAAAAACCGATAGTTTACTCTTCGGCCAATATAACATGTTCGAGTTTTCTAACCATCCTGTATGTTAAATCAAAATATTAACAATGGCTTTCGACTTTTTAGGACATCCAAAACTCTTTATAAAGAATGACTTTTTCTTGAGAAATTAAAAATTACGTCCATTATAGGTATAGTTAGGTCCATCGGACACACTGTATATATATAGGCGAGTCCCCTAGATAACTGTTGATCGGATAGGCCGATGGCAGAGGTGCTTAAGATGATAAATTGTCCAGATGACAGGAGAAATATGTCAGTGTTCGATCGGACGGTTATAAAAAGCGAAGTTGCTAATGATCTTTAAATGCCCGGTTAGATTATTTATATAATTAATGTTGCTGTTAACAGTGTTGTAACAAGCGATATTTGGTTTTATTATAGGAAATCAAGCATACATCAAACTTTAAGCGTTTTTCTATAGCTTTGAGCGTTTTATTTACCACGAATATAACTGATAGGTTAGAATTGAATTCCATTTATATTACATGTTTCCTTAACATTGAAAATTAAGAATAGAAGAAACTCGAACTTCTAAGTTAAAATATAAATAATTATATTTCCCTTCGTTATTTCGTACACAGAAAGAAAGGAATTTTTGTTTGTATCTGAATATATTTCTTAAAACAAGAAACCTTTTCTATCTGTGTGATATGCATTAGTTTAAATTTGTATTACAGGTTTCCTTATTATTAGAACTTAAGAAAACAAGAAGTGCAGCATTGCCTTTTGCTTTAGACAGACAAGACGGTTATTTCTGATTACCACATTATTATTTATTGCATATTTATCTGCATATGTATTATACTATAAAATACCATATAACTCCATAATTTTTCTATCAGAGTAAACTTTTTTTTCGGTCGAACAAATATCTACGACTTCGTCCATAAGTTCTGGTTAATTTATTTCGATCTGATATAACCGTAAGATATAATTATAGTGGGCCATGTCATAGCGATTAACGAAGTAACGACATAATTGAGAGCTGGTACTAATTAAAAGATTTTTTATTCGGGACGCTGACTCCTTAATGTCTCCATTATGTTATTGCCCCGATCATTTCCTCTCGTATCAAACCTGCGACTGCGATACGCGGTCGCAGGAGTTATCGTTACTGCTGTTAAATTGTTCGTGAAGACCGATATAAACGATTTTTTTTCCGGAGATTGTGGAGATATGGTCGAGTATTTTGTTTGTTTAATTTGTTCAATTAAGAAAATAGTTGTATTATGAATGCATTAAGTACATATGTACTGATATTGTGTGTTACGATTTGCTACAAAATTCTACCATTTTGCTTAGCAATTTTGCGATTAGTTTGATTTAAAAATGCACAGCTCAGTTCTTAAGGGTAGATATAAATTTATATGACGTTTATGTTGTTAACTGATGTTTTCTAAATAACTTCACCAAGATTTAGCAAAATTATTTAATTATTTAAAGAACTATGATTTGTTTTCCAATTTCGTCGCAATTCTGCGATTTGATTGATTTAAAAAATGCACAGGTCCGTTCCTAAGGGTAGATATAAATTTATATGACGTTTATATTGTTTACTAATGGTTTCTAAATAACTTCAGCAAGATTTATCAAAATTCTTTTGTTATTTAAACAATTATGATTTGTTTTCCAATTTTGTAGCAATTTTACGATTTTCATTGATTTAAAAAATGCATAGGTCCGTTCTTAACGGTAGATATGAATTTATATGATGTTTATATTGTTACTTGATGTTTTCCAAATAACTTCACTAAGATTTATCAAAATTATTTTGTTATTTAAACAATTACGATTTGTTTTCCTATTTTGTAGCAACTTTACGATTTTTATTGATTTAAAAATGCATAGGTCAGTTCAGGGGTAGATATAAGTTTCTATGGCATTTATATTGTTTATTAAAGCTTTCTAAATAACTTCACCTAGATTTATCAAAATTCTTTTGATATTTAAAGAATTATGATTTGATTTCCAATTTTTTAGCAATTTTACGATTTTGATTGATTTAAAAAATGTATAGGTCTGTTCTTGGGGGTAGATAGAAGTTTCTATGACGTTTATATTGTTTACTGATGCGTTCTAAATAACTTCACCAAGATTTATCAAAATTTTGTTGTTATTTAAACAATTATGATTTGTTTTCCAATTTTGTAGCAATTTTACGATTTTGATTGATTTAAAAAATGCATAGGTTCTTAGGGGTAGATATAAATTTATATGACGTTTATATTGTTTACTGATGCTTTCTAAATAACTTCACCAAGATTTATCAAAATTATTTTGTTATTTAAACAATTATGATTTGTTTTCCAATTTTGTAGCAATTTTTCGATTTTGATTGATTTAAAAAATGCATAGGTTCTTAGGGGTAGATATAAATTTATATGACGTTTATATTGTTTACTGATGCTTTCTAAATAACTTCACCAAGATTTATCAAAATTCTTTTGTTATTTAAACAAGTATGATTTGTTTTCCTATTTTGTAGCAATTTTACGATTTTGATTAATTGAAAAAATGCACAGGTCCGGCTTTAGGGGTAGATATAAGTTTCTATGACATTTATATTGTTTACTGATGCTTTCTAAATAACTTCACCAAGATTTATCAAAATTCTTTTGTTATTTAATAAATTATGATTTGTTTTCCAATTTTGTAGCAATTTTTCGATTTTGATTGATTTAAAAAATGCATAGGTTCTTAGGGGTAGATATAAATATATATGACGTTTATATTGTTTACTGATGCTTTCTAAATAACTTCACCAAGATTTATCAAAATTCTTTTGTTATTTAAACAAGTATGATTTGTTTTCCTATTTTGTAGCAATTTTACGATTTTGATTAATTGAAAAAATGCACAGGTCCGGCTTTAGGGGTAGATATAAGTTTCTATGACATTTATATTGTTTACTGATGCTTTCTAAATAACTTCACCAAGATTTATCAAAATTCTTTTGTTATTAAAAAAATTATGATTTGTTTTCCAATTTTGTAGCAATTTTTCGATTTTGATTGATTTAAAAAATGCATAGGTTCTTCGGGGTAGATATAAATTTATATGACGTTTATATTGTTTACTGATGCCTTCTAAATAACTTCACCAAGATTTATCAAAATTTTTTTGTTATTTAAACAATTATGATTTGTTTTCCAATTTTGTAGCAATTTTACGATTTTGATTGATTTAAAAAATGCATAGGTTCTTAGGGGTAGATATAAATTTATATGACGTTTATATTGTTTACTGATGCTTTCTAAATAACTTCACCAAGATTTATCAAAATTCTTTGGTTATTTAAACAAGTATGATTTGTTTTCCTATTTTGTAGCAATTTTACGATTTTGATTAATTGAAAAAATGCACAGGTCCGGCTTTAGGGGTAGATATAAGTTTCATTTATATTGTTTACTGATGCTTTCTAAATAACTTCACCAGGATTTATCAAAATTCTTTTGTTATTTAAACAATTATGATTTGTTTTCCAATTTTGTAGCAATTTTACGATTTTGATTGATTTAAAAAATGCATAGGTTCTTAGGGGTAGATATAAATTTATATGACGTTTTGTTATTTAAACAAGTATGATTTGTTTTCCAATTTTGTAGCAATTTTACGATTTTGATTGATTTAAAAAATGCATAGGTTCTTAGGGGTAGATATAAATTTATGACGTTTATATTATTTACTGATGCTTTCTAAATAACTTCACCAAGATTTATCAAAATTCTTTTGTTATTTAAACTAGTATGATTTGTTTTCCTATTTTGTAGCAATTTTACGATTTTGATTAATTGAAAAAATGCACAGGTCCGGCTTTAGGGGTAGATATAAGTTTCTATGACATTTATATTGTTTACTGATGCTTTCTAAATAACTTCACCAAGATTTATCAAAATTCTTTTGTTATTTAAAGAATTATGATTTGTTTTCCAATTTTGTAGCAATTTTTCGATTTTGATTGATTTAAAAAATGCATAGGTTCTTAGGGGTAGATATAAATTTATATGACGTTTATATTGTTTACTGATGCTTTCTAAATAACTTCACCAAGATTTATCAAAATTTCTTTGTTATTTAAACAATTACCAATTGTTTTCCTATTTTGTAGCATCTTTACGATTTTGTGTAATTAAAAAATGCATAGGTCCGTTTTTAGGGGTAGATAGAAGTTTCTATGACGTTTATATTGTTTACTGATGAATTCTAAATAACTTCACCAAGATTTGTCAAAATTCTTTTGTTATTTAAAAAATTATTATTTGTTTTCCAATTTTGTAGCAATTTTACGATTTTGATTGATTTAAAAAAATGCATAGGTCCGTTCTTAGGGGTAGATATAAATTAATATGACGTTTATGTTGTTTACTGATGCTTTCTAAGTAGCTCCACCAAGATTTATCAAAATTATTTTGTTATTTAAACAATTATGATTTGTTTTCCAATTTTGTAGCAACTTTGCGATTTTGATTGATTTAAAAAATGCACAGGTCCGTTCTTAGGGGTAGATTTAAATTTATATGACGTTTATATTGTTTACTGATGTTTTCTAAATAACTTCACCAAGATTTCTCAAAATTCTTCTGTTATTTAAACAATTATGATTTGTTTTCCAATTTTGTAGCAATTTTGTAGCAATTTTGCGATATTGATTGATTTAAAAATACATAGGTCCGTTTTTAGGGGTAGGCATGAGTTTCTATGACTTTTCTATTATTTATTGATGCCTTCTAAATACCTATTTAATACACAGCTTAAAAAAGCTTAACCTAACAAGAACTAGCATGAAGAACGACATCCATTACAGGTATATATGATAAGAACCCACCAGGGGATAGCATCTTAAATTACCGTCTAACCTTGTAGTCGTTTGAAATACGATACCGAGCCTTCATCGATCATTTAAACACCTCAAAGAAATGTCGGAACAGATCACGAATTTAGTCACTGAAAAACTCATATTAGGTGGCCTGTTCGTCGTTCAAAAAAAAATCACCAAACCAGTTCAGAGTGTTTTCTAAATCATACAATTCTAACAGCAACAAAAAAAAATAAACAGAAACAGTTGCTTGGAACGCGATCGTGCTTCTTTACTCTACGAAATCTATCTTATAAATTATTAATTTCGCAAGAACTTCCATAGGTACGGCTCAGAATAGTTCTGCTACCATTTCGAACACGAAGAGCTCTCCGGAGAGAGAGTTGCTACTTGAATTAAGTTAGCCCGCTGCTTGAATATTTATGAAACGAATAACAATGCGGTTTGTTGTTCGCGGACAGCAATCGTCACGACTTCAAGCGACTTCTTAGACGAAAGATTTCAACGCCAGCGTAGAACCGTAACGCCATAGCGGACTCAAGAATTCGCATTTTTACGGTACCGCCTGTATACGGTATACTGAAATCGGATCAACTATACAGGGTGAGTCGGATGAGATATTTTTCTCCCAAACAAATTCTTAAAATTGCAAATTTTTATGCAAACAAAAATTAATTCAAAATAATTTCTTTCTCTGTGTCGCCATGAGCAGCAACCGATATAATATACATATTGCCCATACTTAGAGCCAACAGGATAGCGTCATGTTTTATTATTTTTCTTATCGAACTAGACTACGCGTCAATATTATCTGGAATATAAATTACTCAATCCGGTCTTTAACGCGCGTAATTATAGATTTCCATATCTCGAACGTCACATTGCATTTCAATAGCCCAGCAATGCGCAAGATAATGTGTAACACGAACAAGCAACGAGCAAGGCAATACATACGCAAACCAATCATGAAATAATTACTTCTGAACGCCATAGATAATCAATAAATCATAAAACCTATTGTCGATCGACAATAGAACACGTATGAGAGTTTTTCTACACCTGGTGTTCCGCAGGGTAGAGACAAACAACCTTTGGACCACTACTATGATCCCAAATCCGACATTTTAATAAAAACCAATAGTGCAGGCAAATTAACTGATTATAAGCCAAAACCAGTATTAATTGTAGACAGGAGGTTTATCATTGGAAATGGTAAAGCGGCTCATAGTGAACGTAAAACAAATAAGTGCAGGTCATGGGGTGGTATAGTGCTTATTTGGGAGGGTTGAAAGAGGGTGCAAAGTATATTATTGCGTTTTCCGGCGAAACTTCACGTTTTATCCAAAAAGTCCTATACTAAGTTGTAGATCATAAAAAAATCTACTACAGTCATATGCGTCACTTTTTACTATGACCTCAAAATTTGCGAGAAAATGCGAATTACAATGCCATAACAAATTTTCTGTTTTTTATTTTTCGTTGTCGCAACAATAATTCAATTTTAATCAAATTTTGTGGCGTGCCTTTTTATACTTTAAATAAACATACATTTGTTTATTACACAAAAAACAAGAATTTTTTGAGATGTTTAGTTTTTTCCGTCAAAATCAGATTTTTTTAAAAAAGAAATTCTGTGGTGAAAAATCATCGTACAGAGTTCTTTTGGAACTCATTTTTGTTGCTTTTACATGTACTTTTTACATGCTAAAAAATTGAAAAAACTCAAAAACGACATTTGCAACAGTGAAGTTTTCAGTAATGGTTCATTATTTGTTTAAATTTTTAAAAAAATTGCAATAAAGGCTACGACATTCAATTGTACGAAAAATACAATGGAAACTGTCTCTCATTTTTACACTAATGCTATAACCGTTAAATTAGAATAAGAAAATTTCAGATAATTAAGCAAAATAGTCAGTCTTTGTCTGAATCAAAAAGTATCCAATACAAAAGTTGTAGGTCAAGAAAAAATCTACAAATTTTGTAGAGTTTACTATATAACATAACCTCAAACATTCCGAGAAAAATGCAAAAAATTCATTTTTTTTTAGTATTTATAATTTTAATTTAGTTTTGAGAACTTTTGAGAAGTTTTAGGAACTTCTGAAAGTAAATTATTTATGTCTTAAAAATCACAAACTGTTTATGAAAAAATTTACTAAAATAGTTAAAAATGTGATAACATCAATACAGTAGAAACAGTACTTTAATCATTAATAATAATAAATTACAAAAGTTAATATTGTAACACGCCCCTAATACCAGTGCGCTCCGTAATAGCGCTTTCGAGGTCGCCACCATCGCACCATGACCAGCGAGGGAGTACGAGCCCCCTTCCACTACGTGTCGACACACGACCTGGACCAAGCAGAATAAAAGACGGCACGCAACCCTGGCACATGAGTTCGCTCACCGGGCTGGAAGAAACTATTAACTTTGCGCACCTCGCAGGGCCTTGCTGACAACGTGGAATCCAGACGGAGAGACAGGCATCGTCTCTTTCCGAACGACCCCACCCAGTCAATATATATTTACAGATTTACAAATAAAAAATGAAAAATAAATAACTATGCCAATCTTTGCCTTTTTCGCAATTTTTCTCGGAAGTTTTGAGGTTATGTTATATAGTAACCTCTACAAAAGTTGTAGATTTTTATTCTTGACCTACAACTTTTGTATTGGATACTTTTTGATTCTAATATAAAAACTGATTCTTTTGCTTACTTATCTGAAAATTTCTTATTCTAATTTAATGGTTGGAGCATTAGTGTGGAAATCAGAGACGTTTGCTTTGTATTTTTTTCCGTAGAATTGAACGTCGTAACCAGTATTGTAATTTTCTTAAAAATTTAAACAAATAATGAACAATTACTGAAAAATTCACTGTTGCAAAAGTCGTTTTGGAGTTTTTTAAATTTTTGAGCATTTTGTTAAATAGAGACTATTAATTTTATTATTGTATCAATAAGTAGCATTTTCGAATATCTCCGAACGACCCCACCCCGTCAATATATATTTATAGATTTACAAATAAAAAATGAAAAATAAATAACTATGCCAATCTTTGCCTTTTTCGCAATTTTTCTCGGAAGTTTTGAGGTTATGTTATATAGTAACCTCTACAAAAGTTGTAGATTTTTTCTTGACCTACAACTTTTGTATTGGATACTTTTTGATTCTAATATAAAAACTGATTCTTTTGCTTACTTATCTGAAGATTTCTTATTCTAATTTAATGGTTGTAGCATTAGTGTAGAAATCAGAGACAGTTTGCTTTGTAATTTTTTCCGTACATTTGAACGTCGTAACCAGTATTGTAATTTTCTTAAAAATTTAAACAAATAATGAGCAATTACTGAAAAATTCACTGTTGCAAAAGCCGTTTTAGAGTTTTTTAAATTTTTGAGCATGTTGTTAAATAGAGACTATTAAATTTATTATTGTATCAATAAGTAGCATTTTCGAATATCTCTTTCCAAACGACCCCACCCCGTCAATTTATATATTTATAGATTTACAAATAAAAAATGAAAAATAAATAACTATGCCAATCTTTGCATTTTTCGCAATTTTTCTGGGAAGTTTTGAGGTTATGTTATATAGTAACCTCTACAAAAGTTGTAGATTTTTTCTTGACCTACAACTTTTGTATTGGACACTTTTTGATTCTAATATAAAAACTGATTCTTTTGCTTACTTATCTGAAGATTTCTTATTCTAATTTAATGGTTGGAGCATTAGTGTGGAAATCAGAGACGTTTGCTTTGTATTTTTTTCCGTAGAATTGAACGTCGTAACCAGTATTGTAATTTTCTTAAAAATTTAAACAAATAATGAACAATTACTGAAAAATTCACTGTTGCAAAAGTCGTTTTGGAGTTTTTTAAATTTTTGAGCATTTTGTTAAATAGAGACTATTAATTTTATTATTGTATCAATAAGTAGCATTTTCGAATATCTCCGAACGACCCCACCCCGTCAATATATATTTATAGATTTACAAATAAAAAATGAAAAATAAATAACTATGCCAATCTTTGCCTTTTTCGCAATTTTTCTCGGAAGTTTTGAGGTTATGTTATATAGTAACCTCTACAAAAGTTGTAGATTTTTTCTTGACCTACAACTTTTGTATTGGATACTTTTTGATTCTAATATAAAAACTGATTCTTTTGCTTACTTATCTGAAGATTTCTTATTCTAATTTAATGGTTGTAGCATTAGTGTAGAAATCAGAGACAGTTTGCTTTGTAATTTTTTCCGTACATTTGAACGTCGTAACCAGTATTGTAATTTTCTTAAAAATTTAAACAAATAATGAGCAATTACTGAAAAATTCACTGTTGCAAAAGTCGTTTTGGAGTTTTTTAAATTTTTGAGCATTTTGTTAAATAGAGACTATTAATTTTATTATTGTATCAATAAGTAGCATTTTCGAATATCTCCGAACGACCCCACCCCGTCAATATATATTTATAGATTTACAAATAAAAAATGAAAAATAAATAACTATGCCAATCTTTGCCTTTTTCGCAATTTTTCTCGGAAGTTTTGAGGTTATGTTATATAGTAACCTCTACAAAAGTTGTAGATTTTTTCTTGACCTACAACTTTTGTATTGGATACTTTTTGATTCTAATATAAAAACTGATTCTTTTGCTTACTTATCTGAAGATTTCTTATTCTAATTTAATGGTTGTAGCATTAGTGTAGAAATCAGAGACAGTTTGCTTTGTAATTTTTTCCGTACATTTGAACGTCGTAACCAGTATTGTAATTTTCTTAAAAATTTAAACAAATAATGAGCAATTACTGAAAAATTCACTGTTGCAAAAGTCGTTTTGGAGTTTTTTAAATTTTTGAGCATTTTGTTAAATAGAGACTATTAATTTTATTATTGTATCAATAAGTAGCATTTTCGAATATCTCCGAACGACCCCACCCCGTCAATATATATTTATAGATTTACAAATAAAAAATGAAAAATAAATAACTATGCCAATCTTTGCCTTTTTCGCAATTTTTCTCGGAAGTTTTGAGGTTATGTTATATAGTAACCTCTACAAAAGTTGTAGATTTTTTCTTGACCTACAACTTTTGTATTGGATACTTTTTGATTCTAATATAAAAACTGATTCTTTTGCTTACTTATCTGAAGATTTCTTATTCTAATTTAATGGTTGTAGCATTAGTGTAGAAATCAGAGACAGTTTGCTTTGTAATTTTTTCCGTACATTTGAACGTCGTAACCAGTATTGTAATTTTCTTAAAAATTTAAACAAATAATGAGCAATTACTGAAAAATTCACTGTTGCAAAAGTCGTTTTGGAGTTTTTTAAATTTTTGAGCATTTTGTTAAATAGAGACTATTAATTTTATTATTGTATCAATAAGTAGCATTTTCGAATATCTCCGAACGACCCCACCCCGTCAATATATATTTATAGATTTACAAATAAAAAATGAAAAATAAATAACTATGCCAATCTTTGCCTTTTTCGCAATTTTTCTCGGAAGTTTTGAGGTTATGTTATATAGTAACCTCTACAAAAGTTGTAGATTTTTTCTTGACCTACAACTTTTGTATTGGATACTTTTTGATTCTAATATAAAAACTGATTCTTTTGCTTACTTATCTGAAGATTTCTTATTCTAATTTAATGGTTGTAGCATTAGTGTAGAAATCAGAGACAGTTTGCTTTGTAATTTTTTCCGTACATTTGAACGTCGTAACCAGTATTGTAATTTTCTTAAAAATTTAAACAAATAATGAGCAATTACTGAAAAATTCACTGTTGCAAAAGTCGTTTTGGAGTTTTTTAAATTTTTGAGCATTTTGTTAAATAGAGACTATTAATTTTATTATTGTATCAATAAGTAGCATTTTCGAATATCTCCGAACGACCCCACCCCGTCAATATATATTTATAGATTTACAAATAAAAAATGAAAAATAAATAACTATGCCAATCTTTGCCTTTTTCGCAATTTTTCTCGGAAGTTTTGAGGTTATGTTATATAGTAACCTCTACAAAAGTTGTAGATTTTTTCTTGACCTACAACTTTTGTATTGGATACTTTTTGATTCTAATATAAAAACTGATTCTTTTGCTTACTTATCTGAAGATTTCTTATTCTAATTTAATGGTTGTAGCATTAGTGTAGAAATCAGAGACGTTTGCTTTGTATTTTTTTCCGTAGAATTGAACGTCGTAACCAGTATTGTAATTTTCTTAAAAATTTAAACAAATAATGAACAATTACTGAAAAATTCACTGTTGCAAAAGTCGTTTTGGAGTTTTTTAAATTTTTGAGCATTTTGTTAAATAGAGACTATTAATTTTATTATTGTATCAATAAGTAGCATTTTCGAATATCTCCGAACGACCCCACCCCGTCAATATATATTTATAGATTTACAAATAAAAAATGAAAAATAAATAACTATGCCAATCTTTGCCTTTTTCGCAATTTTTCTCGGAAGTTTTGAGGTTATGTTATATAGTAACCTCTACAAAAGTTGTAGATTTTTTCTTGACCTACAACTTTTGTATTGGATACTTTTTGATTCTAATATAAAAACTGATTCTTTTGCTTACTTATCTGAAGATTTCTTATTCTAATTTAATGGTTGTAGCATTAGTGTAGAAATCAGAGACAGTTTGCTTTGTAATTTTTTCCGTACATTTGAACGTCGTAACCAGTATTGTAATTTTCTTAAAAATTTAAACAAATAATGAGCAATTACTGAAAAATTCACTGTTGCAAAAGCCGTTTTAGAGTTTTTTAAATTTTTGAGCATGTTGTTAAATAGAGACTATTAAATTTATTATTGTATCAATAAGTAGCATTTTCGAATATCTCTTTCCAAACGACCCCACCCCGTCAATTTATATATTTATAGATTTACAAATAAAAAATGAAAAATAAATAACTATGCCAATCTTTGCATTTTTCGCAATTTTTCTGGGAAGTTTTGAGGTTATGTTATATAGTAACCTCTACAAAAGTTGTAGATTTTTTCTTGACCTACAACTTTTGTATTGGATACTTTTTGATTCTAATATAAACACTGATTCTTTTGCTTATTTATCTGAAGATTTCTTATTCTAATTTAATGGTTGTAGCATTAGTGTAGAAATCAGAGACAGTTTGCTTTGTATTTTTTTCCTTACAATTGAATGTCGTAACCAGTACTGCAATTTTATTAACAATTTAAACAAATAATGAACAATTACTGAAAAATTCACTGTTGCAAAAGTCGCAAAAAAAGTTGCAAAAAAATAGGGACTATTAATTTTATTATTGTATCAATAAGTACATGTAAAAACATCTCTGTACGATGATTTTTTACCACAGAATTTCTTTTTAAAAAAATCTGAATTTGACGGAAAAAACTAAATATCTCAAAAACTTCTTGTTTTTTGTGTAATAAAAAATGTATGCTTATTCAAGGTATAAAAAGGCACGCTTTCACAAAATTTGATTAAAATTGAATTATTGTTGCGACCATAATTACTTAATTTGCCTGCACTACAACGACATTTAAGGAAACGTCTTTAGTAGGTATCTAGGGAATACCGCAGGGTACGCTCACACGTACTTCGGACCGCTACTCTTACTTCGAATTACCGATTTTCGGGACGATTCGACCGAATTCGTGTCGGAACGGCTCAATTTCGGCGCGGTTCCCGTGACGCGTTGCGTCGGCGACGCGTCTTTCTTTTGTTTCGCCGCGGACGCGACACGGGAGCCGTGCGTCGACCGCGGCGCATCGATTCGTCGCGCCGTATTGTGTTTTATCAATTGGTGCCGGTTCGGAATTTCCGAGAAATCTACCAGTCTAGGGGCAGCTAGTGGAGTCGGCCTTGCGTGACGTCACGTCGGTCGAAACGGGCGGCTTTTTACGCGCCGCTAGATGGCGCTAGCCGAGCGAGACGCGCGGAAATGGACAAGTAATGGATCTCGACGAAAGAAGACGCTGAAGAAAGAAAGAAAAGTTGGTAGACGCTTTCGTTTTTCGTCCGATTCGTGACGTGGGACGACGCGATCGAATGTGTTTTGTATTTTTGCTTTTTTTGGGATTGCCTTGTTAATATTTTGCGGTATGTTTAATGGTTTGTTGTGTTACTGGAATGTTTGGCTCCATCTAAGATAGGAACTTAGATTTTTAAAGTCAACTAAACATAGTAAAATGGCAATTTTAGCAGTTTTTGATGCTTTGAGAAGTCATAACTTCCGTACCGTTCGATATAGAAAAAAATCAATTACTCCCGCGCAATCAGTGCCAAAAACTGTATCAGAGACCAAAATCTCAATTACGTGGGAGGTAGTTTTGTTTTGACCAACTCGTCAAAGTTTTGTTAAAAATCGTACTTTTTTTCCTTTAAATTTGAAGTGGTACACCTAATTCGAAATCTAGAGCCCGGATCGATAAGAAACCTTCGCTATTTTACTAAATTCAGTGCGCTAATTACGAATTTAAATAGAACAGGTCTCTATCTCTACTGGTTACCGAGTTGTGCTCAAATTACGTTTTTCTCAAATAACACGAAAATAAACGAATTGGACCACATAACTTCAATATAGTACTTTTTAGGCCTATAAAAGTACATATTTTTTATGTACTCGTCGAGAGCTATCATTTGGTGGTGGGTAAATCTCTCTATCGCCAACGGTTACAAAGTAAATTTTTTTTAATTTATTTTCTTCCTCAATGTGCTAAATTTAGATCGAAAAAAATATCAATTTTTTTTTAGAGATAGAGCTGTCTAATTGGGTCATGCTTATGCATTGGGCTGTGCTGAGTTCAACGGTGAGCTCAGTTTTCCCGTAGAGCGTACGGTTTGTCCAGAAAATGTAAAATTAGGATTTTCGCTGTTTTTCGCATTTTTTCTCGCGAACCGTGCACCGTAGAGCAACGCGGTCTTAAGAAATGGTTTCCTCGGTCAATTTCCTATCCAGTGACGTGTACATCGTCAAAATCGGATCGCTAGATGGAACACAGTGCGCCCTAACAATTCCAAACATAGTGAAATGGCAATTTTAGCAGCTTTTGATGCTTTGAGGAGTCATAACTTCCGCACCGTTCCATATAGAAAAAATGAGTTACTCCCGCGTAATCAGCGCCAAAAACTGTATCAGGGACCAAAATCTCAATTGGGTGGGAGGTAGTTTTGTTTTTGCCAACTGATCAAAATTTCGATAAAAATCGTACCTTTTTACTTTAAACTTGAAGTGGCACACCTAATTCGAAATCTAGGGCCCGGATCGATATGAAACCTTCGCTATTTTGATAAAACGAGTGCGCTGATCACGAATTTACATAGAACAGGTCTGTATCTCTAGTAGTTACAGAGTTGTGCTCAAATGACGCTTTTTCAAATAACACGAAAATATGATGCAAATTTCAAACAACGGACGGTAAATTAATTAATTACACTTTTTGTTGGTATGAACCAATAATTG
This sequence comes from Aphodius sticticus, assembly GCA_963966075.1. Taxonomy (NCBI): domain Eukaryota; kingdom Metazoa; phylum Arthropoda; class Insecta; order Coleoptera; family Scarabaeidae; genus Aphodius; species Aphodius sticticus. The sequence continues at coordinate 3,203,502 of OZ014511.1, forward strand.
TCGCGTTTATTGTTGTTTAAATTGTAATTTTAAAAATGACTTTCCTAAATACAATACTACGAAACGCACAATTTTTTAAAGTAAACAAAAGTGGCAATAAATTAGACTAAAATCATAATAAAGAAAATAAAACTCTCAAGAGTTGCTTAAAATAATCGAAAGTGGCAAAATTAGATAATACCAAATAAAATAAAATAATAATAAAAAATAATTTTCCTATAACTCTCAATAATTGCAACTTAACAACCGTTATCAAGCTCTAAGGTTGATATACACCAAAATTAGATATAAAATCATAAAAGACAAGAATGATAAAGAATGTTTATAAAACTCTCAATGGTTTGCTAAATGCATCAATAATAGTAATAGAAGACTCAAACAACATATCACAACTCATATCAGTTGTTAATAGTATTTTTTCATCATTTACGACTAAAAAGAAAATGCAAATCTGACCTGTTAGATGATTCCCTGTGAATTCGAAGTCGTCGTCCTGGTCCCAGTGTTTCAGCGACAGATTCGACAGCGGCGTAGCGTTCGCAAATTCCAAATTAGCAAAGTGCCAGTCCAATATCTGACGATCCTTCGATGACAGGTAGACATCACTATATAAGAAAAAAACATATATAATAACACTTACTTAAATTTTTTCCAATATCAACAATATATCTACGTATCTATTGCAAGAATTATTTTTATTGACCCCCCTCCACACCCTTGACTAAACACAGTACTTTGATATAATTAATTTAATTTATTGTATATTATTCAATGTATTTTGTGAAGGAATAAAAAAAAGTATTATATACCACGCAAAGAATTTAATTTAAGGTTGAAATATTTGCTAAATAACTGCGTAAAATTATTATTTTAATTTATGTATGCCCCCTCGACATAAAGCCCTAAATCGCGATAATGTCCGTTCGAATAGGAAACGTATTTCATTCAGTTCTTGCAGCAAAATGTCTATAACTTTAGCAAAAATTCTTGCATAAATTTCTATCATACCTCAAATTGTAGGTAATTAAAACTTCTAGTAGCCGTCAGACCCTCAGAGTTTTGCCCCCTCGACATAAAGCCCTAAATCGCGATAATGTCCGTTCGAATAGGAAACGTATTTCATACAGTTCTTGCAGCAAAATGTCTATAACTTTAGTAAAAATTCTTGCATAAATTTCTATCATATCTCAAATTGTAGGTAATTAAAAGTTCTAGTAGCCGTCAGACCCTCAGAGTTTTGCCCCCTCGACATAAAGCCCTAAATCGCGATAATGTCCGTTCGAATAGGAAACGTATTTCATTCAGTTCTTGCAGCAAAATGTCTATAACTTTAGCAAAAATTCTTGCATAAATTTCTATCATACCTCAAATTGTAGGTAATTAAAAGTTCTAGTACCCGTCAGACCTTCAGAGTTTTGCCCCCTCGACATAAAGCCCTAAATCACGATAATGTCCGTTCGAATAGGAAACGTATTTCATTCAGTTCTTGCAGCAAAATGTCTATAACTTTAGCAAAAATTCTTGCATAAATTTCTATCATACCTCAAATTGTAGGTAATGAAAAGTTCTAGTAGCCGTCAGACCCTCAGAGTTTTGCCCCCTCGACATAAAGCCCTAAATCACGATAATGTCCGTTCGAATAGGAAACGTATTTCATTCAGTTCTTGCAGCAAAATGTCTATAACTTTAGCAAAAATTCTTGCATAAATTCTATCATACCTCAAATTGTAGGTAATTAAAAGTTCTAGTAGCCGTCAGACCCTCAGAGTTTTGCCCCCTCGACATAAAGCCCTAAATCGCGATAATGTCCGTTCGAATAGGAAACGTATTTCAATCAGTTCTTGCAGCAAAATGTCTATAACTTTAGCAAAAATTCTTGCATAAATTTCTATCATACCTCAAATTGTAGGTAATTAAAAGTTCTAGTAGTCGTCAGACCCTCAGAGTTTTGCCCCCTCGACATAAAGCCCTAAATCGCGATAATGTCCGTTCGAATAGGAAACGTATGTCATTCAGTTCTTGCAGCAAAATGTCTATAACTTTAGCAAAAATTCTTGCATAAATTTCTATCATACCTCAAATTGTAGGTAATTAAAAGTTCTAGTAGCCGTCAGACCCTCAGAGTTTTGCCCCCTCGACATAAAGCCCTAAATCACGATAATGTCCGTTCGAATAGGAAACGAATTTCATTCACTTCTTACAGCAAAATGTCTATAAAACTTTAGCAAAAATTCTTGCATAAATTTCTATCATACCTCAAATTGTAGGTAATTAAAAGTTCTAGTAGCCGTCAGACCCTCAGAGTTTTGCCCCCTCGACATAAAGCCCTAAATCACGATAATGTCCGTTCGAATAGGAAACGAATTTCATTCACTTCTAACAGCAAAATGTCTATAACTTTAGCAAAAATTCTTGCATAAATTTCTATCATACCTCAAATTGTAGGTAATTAAAAGTTCTAGTAGCCGTCAGACCCTCAGAGTTTTGCCCCCTCGACATAAAGCCCTAAATCACGATAATGTCCGTTCGAATAGGAAACGTATTTCATTCAGTTCTTGCAGCAAAATGTCTATAACTTTAGCAAAAATTCTTGCATAAATTCTATCATACCTCAAATTGTAGGTAATTAAAAGTTCTAGTAGCCGTCAGACCCTCAGAGTTTTGCCCCCTCGACATAAAGCCCTAAATCGCGATAATGTCCGTTCGAATAGGAAACGTATTTCAATCAGTTCTTGCAGCAAAATGTCTATAACTTTAGCAAAAATTCTTGCATAAATTTCTATCATACCTCAAATTGTAGGTAATTAAAAGTTCTAGTAGTCGTCAGACCCTCAGAGTTTTGCCCCCTCGACATAAAGCCCTAAATCGCGATAATGTCCGTTCGAATAGGAAACGTATGTCATTCAGTTCTTGCAGCAAAATGTCTATAACTTTAGCAAAAATTCTTGCATAAATTTCTATCATACCTCAAATTGTAGGTAATTAAAAGTTCTAGTAGCCGTCAGACCCTCAGAGTTTTGCCCCCTCGACATAAAGCCCTAAATCACGATAATGTCCGTTCGAATAGGAAACGAATTTCATTCACTTCTTACAGCAAAATGTCTATAAAACTTTAGCAAAAATTCTTGCATAAATTTCTATCATACCTCAAATTGTAGGTAATTAAAAGTTCTAGTAGCCGTCAGACCCTCAGAGTTTTGCCCCCTCGACATAAAGCCCTAAATCACGATAATGTCCGTTCGAATAGGAAACGAATTTCATTCACTTCTAACAGCAAAATGTCTATAACTTTAGCAAAAATTCTTGCATAAATTTCTATCATACCTCAAATTGTAGGTAATTAAAAGTTCTAGTAGCCGTCAGACCCTCAGAGTTTTGCCCCCTCGACATAAAGCCCTAAATCGTGATAATATCCGTTCGAATAGGAAACGTATTTCATTCAGTTCTTGCAGCAAAATGTCTATAACTTTAGTAAAAATTCTAGCATAAATTTCTATCATACCTCAAATTGTAGGTAATTAAAAGTTCTAGTAGCCGTCAGACCCTCAGAGTTTTGCCCTCTCGACATAAAGCCCTAAATCGCGATAATGTCCGTTCGAATAGGAAACGTATTTCATTCAGTTCTTGCAGCAAAATGTCTATAACTTTAGCAAAAATTCTAGCATAAATTTCTATCATACCTCAAATTGTAGGTAATTAAATGTTCTAGTAGCCGTCAGACCCTCAGAGTTTTGCCCCCTCGACATAAAGCCCTAAATCACGATAATGTCCGTTCGAATAGGAAACGAATTTCATTCACTTCTTACAGCAAAATGTCTATAAAACTTTAGCAAAAATTCTTGCATAAATTTCTATCATACCTCAAATTGTAGGTAATTAAAAGTTCTAGTAGCCGTCAGACCCTCAGAGTTTTGCCCCCTCGACATAAAGCCCTAAATCACGATAATGTCCGTTCGAATAGGAAACGAATTTCATTCACTTCTAACAGCAAAATGTCTATAACTTTAGCAAAAATTCTTGCATAAATTTCTATCATACCTCAAATTGTAGGTAATTAAAAGTTCTAGTAGCCGTCAGACCCTCAGAGTTTTGCCCCCTCGACATAAAGCCCTAAATCGTGATAATATCCGTTCGAATAGGAAACGTATTTCATTCAGTTCTTGCAGCAAAATGTCTATAACTTTAGTAAAAATTCTAGCATAAATTTCTATCATACCTCAAATTGTAGGTAATTAAAAGTTCTAGTAGCCGTCAGACCCTCAGAGTTTTGCCCCCTCGACATAAAGCCCTAAATCACGATAATGTCCGTCCGAATAGGAAACGTATTTCATTCAGTTCTTGCAGCAAAATGTCTATAACTTTAGCAAAAATTCTTGCATAAATTTCTATCATACCTCAAATTGTAGGTAATTAAAGTTCTAGTAGCCGTCAGACCCTCAGAGTTTTGCCCCCTCGACATAATGCCCTAAATCGCGATAATGTCCGTTCGAATAGGAAACGTATTTCATTCAGTTCTTACAGCAAAATGTCTATAACTTTTGCAAAAATTCTAGCATAAATTTCTATCATACCTCAAATTGTAGGTAATTAAAAGTTCTAGTAGCCGTCAGACCCTCAGAGTTTTGCCCCCTCGACATAAAGCCCTAAATCACGATAATGTCCGTTCGAATAGGAAACGTATTTCATTCACTTCTTACAGCAAAATGTCTATAACTTTAGCAAAAATTCTTGCATAAATTTCTATCATACCTCAAATTGTAGGTAATTAAAAGTTCTAGTAGCCGTCAGACCCTCAGAGTTTTGCCCCCTCGACATAAAGCCCTAAATCACGATAATGTCCGTTCGAATAGGAAACGTATTTCATTCACTTCTTACAGCAAAATGTCTATAACTTTAGCAAAAATTCTTGCATAAATTTCTATCATACCTCAAATTGTAGGTAATGAAAAGTTCTAGTAGCCGTCAGACCCTCAGAGTTTTGCTCCCTCGACATAAAGCCCTAAATCGCGATAATGTCCGTTCGAATAGGAAACGTATTTCATTCAGTTCTTGCAGCAAAATGTCTATAACTTTAGCAAAAATTCTTGCATAAATTTCTATCATACCTCAAATTGTAGGTAATTAAAAGTTCTAGTAGCCGTCAGACCCTCAGAGTTTTGCCCCATCGACATAAAGCCCTAAATCACGATAATGTCCGATCGAATAGGAAACGTATTTCATTCAGTTCTTGCAGCAAAATGTCAATAGCAAAAAATCAATCTCACCCGTGAAGTCAATATCACCCCGTGAAGTCAATATCACCCCGTGAAGTCAATCTCACCCCGTTTTACGGTAACATATTTATATTTATTTAATGCGCAATATTTATTATTTTAATGGTCAAAGTATTTATTTTACTGCACATATCTATTTAAATAATGCACGCTTAAATCGCACCCGTTTCAAACTAACCTAGGAGGTGAATTTTCCAACTCTTTAAGCTTAGCCTCAATCTCCAGCGCCTGTTCTTGCAGCTGGTCCCATTCTTTAGCGCAGGAACTCAAATCCCGAACGCCGCTACGATACGCAAACTCCACCTGCACGTCTCTCTTCTCAATTTTCCCCCACTCCTTGACCTTGGAGCTCAACTCCGTCATGTGCTCCTTAACGCTGACCAATCTCCTCTGGTTTTCCTTCAATTTCTCTTGCAGATTAATCACTGATTTCAAGTGTTCGATCTGTTTTTCTTTCACGTGCTTCTCCTGTAGTTTTATCACCCATTCTAACGCTTGTCCGAGACTTACTGGCTTATTTCCAGCGTAGTTGAAGTCGAGATGATGCGAGAGATAAGAGGTGGTTTCTAGAAGTCTGTTGAATTCACGTTCGACCATCTCGTCTTTGTCCTTGTCGACGGTAGCTCCGCTCGATTGGTATAACGGGCATTTTTGTCGAATCCTGTGGAGTTCCATGTCGATTTGTTTGCTGAGAGTGGTTACGGGGTTCCCGCCTAGGCCTGTGACGACCATAGCTCCCAGGTCGGCTATGTAGTTACCTAGAAATCGAAAGAGAAAAAATTATACGGATGTTCGGAAACTTAAGCTGGTAACTTTTTTATTATTAATTTCTCGAGAAATTTTATTGTTTATAAAAGTTGGCGGGTGCTCTAAAACTAATAATGTAACTATCAGATTTGACGATTTATGTACCGTATACAGGGCAGTTCAGAAAATAGGAACTTGAGTTAAGAGTGAAGTAGGTTTGTTTTTAGTATGACCAAAAAATTTTATTTGGAAAAGTTGTTTATAAATATGAGTTGCATTCAGATTTGAAATCACAGAACATATGATCAAAAATCATAAAACATACAATAACCAAAGAATTCTCATAAAACTCTCAAAGGTTGCTTAAAATGCATCAATACTCAAAATAAAAGTCTTTACAACTATTGTCAAGCTCTAAGATAAGAATTATGATTTTTTAAAGTGAACATAAGTGGTAAAATTGTACCAAAATTAGATAAAAAATCATAATTCATAAAATAACGAAAGAATTTTTATAAAACTCTCAATGATTGCTTAAAATGAATGGTTGATTAAAATGCATCAATAACCAAATAAAAGTCTGAACAACTATTGTCAAGCTCCAAGATAAGATAAGAATTATGATTTTTTAAAGGAACATAAGTGGTAAAATAGCACCAAACTTAGTTTTAAAAAATCATAAAATATAAAATAACCAAAGAATACTACGCAAATTGGGTTGCCTACATAACATCGTAAACCATCGTAAAACCTACAAAAATTCTTAAATTAAACCAAACGAACCTTTCCGAAAGGTGGCAATACGTCCTCCGACTCTATCCCGAGCCTCGAGGACAATAACCTCCAACCCAAACTGCTGCAGTTGTTGCGCAGCGGCCAAACCAGCAATTCCAGCGCCGATCACAATAACCTTCCCGTATTTCTTCGCAGGCAGCGGTTTAACACGTTTAAACACGCCGAAATTAATAAAACCATTCCTCTCCAAGAAAATATGCACCCGTTTGACCAACGGGACATCGCTATTATACGGTGCTTCCATTTTTTCAATCGCCGACTCAACGGTAAGTTGTAATTTCGGATTATCAATCCACATCTGGAGGATTCGATTACGTATATGTAAGTAGACTTTCACGGTTTGCAAAGCAGCGTCGGCGATGTCCGGGAAACAAGCCGCTTCCGGTGACGTCATTTTATCGTAGGGCATTCGGCTTTGAAATGCAGCGCCTTCCAGACCAGAAAATAGCTCTTTTACGACTGGGTCGTCCAGTTCGGAATCGATTTCTTCCTTGCGTTTATCATCTTCCTTCTTAACGTCTTCTTTCTTGTCGCGTTTGATCGTTTTTGAACCTCCCGTTGCGTTAGCCGACTTCTTATCGATGATTTTAGTCTTTTCCTGGGGTGCTTCGTTCGGAGTTTCATCTAAATTATTATACTTCTCCTCCATTTCTTTGTATTCAACCTAAAAAACACCGAAAAATCATTGTTAACAACTTTATAACCTCACTTTTCTATCTAATATAAAACCAAGGATTTTCTATTGTTTTACAGGTTAGATTTCGTTAAGGATTTCTATCAAGGATCTTCGGTACCTTCGCCTTCTTCCTGCGTGACATCCTAGCGAAATTGTTGTATATTCAACGGGGAATTATAGTTTGAAATATCGAAGTTGAATTGTTTAGTTTGGTTATGCACAACAAATAGTACCGATTATTCGATTGACAGGTGCGAGCCGCAACCTAATTTACCGACTGAATCGGCTGGCTAATCGCAGCTTAGAAACGTCAATTCTTTAACCTACAAAAAAATGTATTCCGACGCAATACTACAGATGTCGCTAGGGTATCCATATAGGACCTATTTATTCCAATATTTCAACTTTCCTTTGTATCTTTTTATACCTATATTATTTCTTTTTTATATTATTTTTCTGGTCAGTTTAAAACACAAATATTTGAAGGTAAAAAAAACCTGTAGCTCTTTTTGGGATGGAATAATTTAGCAAAGGTTGAAATAAACAGCAGTGTGATTCAAGGTCTTCAGGTTTGGTAATGGTCAAAATCAAATATAATTAGCTAAATATCTTACACGTGTCTTTCTAGGACAGGAAGAGCTTGATTTTGCGATCAGAGTCCTTACGCATTACATTATAGACAAATAAGATGCAAATTATGGTACTTAACACCGACAATTGTAGATGTTTATATGTTGTTACAAGTTCCATATTTGTACGGCCAAGTTGTTACGATATATTTCTTGAGCAATATGAAAAGTATTACTTACTTACGTGGTTTTATTTACAAGTAATGTGTATGTGAAACCAATCTATATACAAACAGGAATGAAAATTAGTGTGTAAATTCGCCAAACAACGTTTGTGACGTATATAAACACTTTTCGCGAAAACCAAGAAAGAAACAGTTCCAGAAATACTGAAACACGTCTTCTACTTAATTTATTCTTCGTATTAACGAACAAACAAAATTATTAAACACCTCATGACACGAAGAAAGAAATTCATAGATATTCTCGGCGATATATGTATTAAAAAAAACTGTTTCAGTCTTTCTATAATATACATTTTGTCCAAAATTTGAAAATTTCAACCAAAGGTAGCTAAATAATCTATGAATGTTCCATTTCCAGAAAGAGAAAACCCCAAATTTGAAAAAAATCGGTTAACTTGTTCCACCAAGCACCTCAAATTTCCCATTTAAAATACATTGCAAAAATGCATCTTTTTTCTATTTTTTTTCACGGTTCGGATTTAAAAAAAATTGCGGGCGATGATCAGAAATTGTTTAGAACTCCCCAAGGAACAAATCCACATTCACTATTTTTTGTTCACCACCCCCCGCCCACCCTCCCCATAGTACCCTAAATATGAGACAAAAGTTTTCCCAAATTTACAATTTTACAATGTTACGTGTTTTATTATTTTTTTTTTTGCAGAAGTGATTATTATTCAATTATTGACATTTTCTTTTGTCATTTATTAACTAATTTGAAATTGTTTTAACAATTAGCATTTGTTTAAACAAAAATATACGATGTTACGAACATATTTCTCCATTATTTGTAGAAGATTATTGGCTTTTTTTGTCATTTTTCAACTAATTAGCAATTGTTTAAACAAATACCAATTGTTTAAACAAATATATACAATGATGCGGACATATTTTCTATTTTTTAAAGGAAATTATTATTATGCTATTGGTATTTTTTGGTCATTTACTAACTAATATGCAATTGTTTAAACAAACACCATTTGTTTTCAAAAATATACAATGTCACGGACATATTTTTCTTTTTTTTCAGAAATTATTAACTTGTTGGCATTGTTTGTCATTAATTAACTAGTTTGCAACGGTTTAAACAAAAATATAACAGAAATAAAAAAAATAAAATAATGGTTCTCTTCGGCAAAAATTATTATCGTATTTCTTGTCTTTTTTTTCTTGCCAAATTTGTTAACTAATTTTCAATTATAACCTATAATAATAAGTAGTGTTGCAACCACATTACTGGTTTGACCCCGATATCGTAGAACCTCCAAAATTACAAAAAAGACCAGAAACCCTATAATAATTTTTGTCAAGAAATACGTACTAACATTGTATATTATTGTTTAAACAAATATATTTGTTCAAACAATTGCACATTAAGTAACAAATTACAAAAAACATGCCGACAGTGTAACAATAATAATTTCTACAAAAGGACAGACAGAAAAACATTGCAAATGTATGTTTAAAAAATTGTACTTGTTTAAAGAATTGCAAATTCGTTAATAAATGACAAAAAACTCCAATAATTTAATAATAGTTTCTGCAATAAATATAAAAAAATCTGATGTGGCCAGGCACATGACTTTATCATACTATATATAAAATTAATAGTTTAGCTGCATGAGATTCTATTTGATCGAGATCGGCTATGTCTGCATTAAAATAAAAATAGTAGAACTAGACAGATATCTCGATTAAAGCTGCGTTCGGATATTGTACTCCGTTGACACCGGGTACACCGTCCAAATGACACCTACGTGTTATTGGGTGTAAAAAGTGTAACGGGGTTCAATATCCGAACGCAGCCTTTATTGACAGTAGTATTTTCAAAACATTAGCGTTTGACACTAGCTACTGTCATTAGAATCAAAAAATCTGACATATCCTGGTTACTAGTTTTAAAGCAGTACGACCGATCTCGATGAAATAGAATTTGCTCATGCAGCTAAACTATAAATTCTACCAAAAAATGTCATATACATAAATTATAGAAAGCTTCCTCTCCTTTAATTTATTATTTAACTATTTTGACGACATTACACAAATAGCGGCTCATTTGCAAAATCTTCGTAAAATGCTATGAGTAAACCACCAGTTCCTTTGGACCCTTTTCAACAGAAAGCTTTTCAGCTCTAAGTTTGGTTATGAAACTTCTAAATACAAAGTTTCGTCCCGACACCTTTAGTAGTTTCTCCGGAATCGTCGCCACAAAAACGGGTACACACACACACACACATACACACACACATACACACACACACACACACACACACACACACACACACACACACACACACACACACACACACACACACACACACACACACACACACACACACACACACACACACACACAGACATTTTTTGTACCTTGGTCAAAAATGTTCAGGGGACCCAAAAAGACATATTTCCGCTAAAATCTCAAAAAATTATTTTGGCATGATTACAATACTTTACATACTGCGTATGATAAAGTAAAAATATGTCCGTAACAATCTATATATTTGTTTAAACAAAATAGTATTTTTTTAAACAATTACAAATTAGTATGCAAAAAAATATAGAAAATTGTGTCCATTACAATGTACCTATATATTTGTTTAAACAATTGCCAATTAGTTAATAAATGACAAAAAATACCAATAATTTCTGAAAAATTAGAAAAATATGTGCGTAACAACATATCTTTTTGTTTAAACAGTTAGTAATTGTTTAAAATATTGCTAAGTAGTTAATAAATGACAAAAACAACAATAATTTAATAATTTTTGCAAAGAATGGAAAAATATGTTCATAACATCGTATATTTTTGTTTAAACAAATGGTAATAGTTTAAACAATTTTAAATTAGTTAATAAATGACAAAAACATGTCAATAATCCAATAATAGCAATTTCTGTCAAAAAAAATAATAAATCACGTAACTTGTAAATTTGGGGAAAATTTTGCTTCATTTTTAGGGTACTGCAGGAGAGGGTGGAGGCGGTGAAAAAAATAGTTCACGTGGATTTGATCCTTGGGAAGTTCTGAACAATTTCTGATAATCTCCCGCAACTTTTTTTCTAAATCCGAACCGTGAAAAAAAGGGAAAAAAGATCGTTGCCCTCCAGCAAAAAAAAAGATATTGCAGGGTATAAATTTGGACCACCCTAAAACCGGGGCTACATATTCGTATTTGCCATATTTAAAATATTCGTATTTTAAATATTTGCCACATGTTAAATATTTGGCAAATGAATTTTCCACGCAAATCGAAAATTTTTGTTATTGATTGGTCTAAACGATGCCATGAGAGATTTATTTTTCCTTTTAAATTCGTTCAGCGAATATTTTTCATCCATCCTTGATTACCGGTTGATTTTTACAAAACTCTAAAAAATCTATGACATACCAACAAATTTGTACAATATTCATTTGTGATTTCGGACCGTCAGAGTTGCACTGCAACAGTAAATGCATCGGACATTGATGCATCGCCACATAGCATTTTCTAATACGAGAAAATCTTCTTTGAGGACTTGCTACATGTGCGTACCGAATGGGCACTAGCTATTTTTTGATTAGTTCGCCTTATTTGCACATTAGCTTTTTCAAATCAAACTGATAATTTGATTACGAACAAGCAATGTTTTATTTTATAATGCCGATATATTTTTAATTACATAAGTGCAGATTCACTACGTACTAACAAGGGCATTCTTGTGGAGATTTACAAAACAAATCTTGACGAAACTGTTTGTTTCATTTTAATGATTTTTTGTTTAATTCATCAGCTTTCTGTGTTATTAATTCGCAGCATCTAATTTTAACAGACTGTAAAACAATACAATTGGTCATTTGATGTGAACTAGTTTCAATAAATTATTACTTTAATGGGAAAAAACATATAATTTTTATTTAAATTAGGAAGATATTGCCCATAAAAGAAATGTTAGATATGGTTTCTTCGTCATCTTTAAAGTTCTACTAAATCCAATTGTACTACTATAGGTTCGTTGTAGGAATATGTATTAATATTGTCTGAAATACAGATCAATTAGCTTCTGAAACAAAAATTTAAACAAATGAGCTTTCAAAATAAAACCTTTTTGTTGAATAAAAAAACTACACAAAATTGTCACTACTATTAAAATGTTTCTAACCGCTTTCGTTTCTCTTCAAATAATAAACATCATAAAAATTGACAAATATATAAATACAAGCAAATAAAGTATAATTTTCCAAATAAATTATTTTATAGACATGCTGTCTATAGAATTTTTATGATGTCTATTACTTGAAGAGAAACGAAAACGATTAAAAATATTTTAATAGTAGAGACAAGTTTGTGTAGCTTTTTTATTTAACAAAAAGGTTATATTTTGTAAGCTCATAAATGAGTATCGTCTATATTGTTCATAGAAAAGCATCAACTTAGGATAGACTCTGTATATGGTGTATGTTTTTCTTGGAAAGAAATAACATTGCGTTTATGTGGACAGGTAAAAACAACAATATTTTCTTTTAATTTCTGTCTGACGGTTTCCGGAAAACTGTCTGTCTGACGGTTTCACAAAATTACAATTTTATGCGGGTTTCGCCCTTTAGAAAAATCAAAAATCTTACTAATAATTACAAATCTATTGTCAATCTTCGTATACGACCTACTACACACAAAACGAAATTAAAAAATGGAAAAATTAAACAGCGTACTAAAATGTTCATCGACTACAAATAAATGCATCAATATTTGTCGCCTTTGCATTTGCTATACCCACTTCAACTGGGTATTGCAAATACCAAGTATATGGCGTAAAAAACTCGTCCGCACAGCCAAACGTGGAATATATAAATTTATTTTAGAGGTGGACTCGCTACGAATTGAATAGAGCAGGTTTTTCGCTTGACAAATATTCATATACTTGGTAAATATTTGATATTTGGCAAGTATACGAATGTGTAGCCCCAGCTTAATGTCCAATGTAAAAAATGCACTTTTTCTGCTAAAGAAAAAAGTAATACTTCTTTTCTTTTACTAAGATGTAGTTTATGACAGGCTTCACAAGTTTCTGGTAGCACAGATATTTAGCAATGGTTTACTGGACACAGTATTTCTTCTACAAAAATTTAGATAATGAATCAGTAAACAAAATGTTGAGAATAGACGAATATTTGCAATAGAGTACTGGAAAATAGAAAGCAGAATAACCTGCAGTTTTCTATATATATATATATATATATATATACAGTCTCGCGTCTACATAGGTATCTAGACGTGTAGTAATGAAGGCAATAATTGTGTCAAGTATGATCGCTATCTTTTGGAATGATGAGCGTACTGCGATGTTAGTTACGATAACATTTTATCTCTAGTTTCAAAGGTTAAACTGTAGAACATAATATATTAGTGCAAAATTGTTTTGAACGTTTGTATTTTGTACTATACTAATTTGTAACATTGTAAGCCCCTCTACCTGGAGGCAGGTGTACCATAATGCAGTAAAAATATTAGGTAATCCCATTTTTAATTTAGTCAAATCATTAGACATATTTTTAAGAGGTTGCAATAATATGTATAGGTAGGCTTACCATACGTCCCCGTTTGACAGGGACAGTCCCGGTTTGAGACATCGGTCCCGGCGTCCCGGCCGGTTTGGTATTATGTCCCGGCTAAAATACTTAACATACTATCACAGATTTCTATCTTAGTTGTCAGCAAGTTGAAATATTTTAGAAATGTACAAAGAGCGCAAATCAAATTTTCTCTGTCAAGAAAACTGCCCTCATGCTTTTGATGCTGTCTTTTATTAAAAAGATACACATTATCATGATTTGAAGGTTATCAGCAACAACGTGTTAAATAGTGACTAATCGATTAATGATTGTAACAATATTCAACGCAATTCCACAATTTAGAATTTATAGAACGAATGTATCTCTGTTACAGAAGAATGTTTATAACTTTTACAAAAGTTGTTTATCATTTCTCTGCTAAACAAAATTGTAGATGAAAAACATCCATATGACAATATTATGCCGACTGGAGGAAATTTATATTTTAGTTGGCTACGTAAATAAAATGCTTATATTTTTTAAAAATTGTTTTGAATAACTTTCTCTCATACACAAAATTGTAGGTTATTAGTTCGGTTAGTCATACATGAATGCTCCGAGGCGAACTACTGAGGTGTCTTCATTTGAACATGGAATATCCATTTCGGTGTTCTGGTTTAGCAAAATATTTATAACTTATTCAAAAATGACTGCATAATTTTCTACCATTAGTCGAATTAAAGTTGTATAATGGAGGTTGTATAGTCCTTTGGTATTGATTTTAGAATATTATGTACAGGGTATCCCCACGCTATAAAGAAAGTATATTAATGGGCTTAAGAAATGTAAAGTTGCATTTTTTCCATACATACAAGTTGCAGACAGTCATACGCTCTACAGCAAAAAAATATGTGTGCGTGGATGTGAAAAGGGACCAGTTGTCCGTTTCTAGTTACGCAGATAATCGCAAATAAAGTTAAACGGGTGCAAAATACACATTTTTGTTTTATTGGTTAATTACTCTCATTATTGTGTTTTTTATCAGATGTGTTCGTCTGAAACCGGTCTGCGGTTGGAAAAGCATGAAAAAATGCGTTTTTATTGCGAACGAAAAAGGGACCAGTTGTCTATATCATGCTACGCTCTAGCGCATTACGGTGTTGCCGCATGCAGTGGCAGAAACAAATATCCGTATGATAGCAGTTTATAAACTTGTTTGTATAAAATATAATTACATAGTTATATAATATTCCGGGACAATTACTACGCTTATATTAACTGCACTTTTTGTTTGTTTGTTTGTCTATTTGATTGTTTGTCTGTTTGTTATGTACAAATTTTGTAATCGATATTATTTCTACTTCCCAGTGTCCAATCAAGTTAAAATTTTGCATGTGTACAGATTTCCGGTGACAATACAAGAAGCAATAAAAAAATATGCAATTTTTCAAAATTGGAAAAAAATTTCAAAATTTGGAGAAATTGACCAAGTGACAATGACATGAAGCAATAAAAAAATTTTGAACATTTTCTAAAATTTTGAAAAAAATTTTGAATTTGTACAGGTCTTGTAATCGATATTATTTCTACTTCCCAGTGTCCAATCACTATTTATTATGATTGTATTTCCATGTTTGTGTCCCTAGTTATGTTTATTTCTTATCATTAAACGTTTAAAATAATTTGATACTATCTGATTTATTTGAACTCCCAATTTGGACTTTTAACTGACATAAGTGTTGACATCAGACAGCTGCATAATTATGTAACAGGAAATAGGATGACAAAAATTGCAAATTCACGTTAATTTATTATGGTTGCCACATTACATTCGGTGCCATTTTGAATTATAAACATCTAACATCAGATATTTGTTTTCTTCTGAATCCGACAGTTAATTACATGTTTAGTCGCCATATTGGATCCGCCATTTTGAATTTTATACATCTGACAACAGATTAGGAATCCGTAACCTTCATATATAACATAATTTAATTTTTGTATAAATCCGACACTTAATTACATGTTTGGTCGCCATATTAGATCCGCCATTTTGAATTCTAAAAATCTAAAAATAAATAAGATTTGGAATCAGAGGACCCCATAAACCCCTTACGAGAATGCTTAAGTCTTCTTAAGACTCGAGAGATGAAGATACCTAGCTTACACTATACATATTGTAGACCCAGGCCAATGACGCTATAGATTAAAAAACCTATAAAACCCAAACGGAATAATGAAATAATAAATTCTATTAAAAATCTTGAAATTAATATCGAAATTGTTCCAAAAATGTTGGAGTCAGCGTAACAAAAATGCGGGAAGTTATTAACTTTTAAACTTTGCAAAACTTTGAAGCGTCATAGCAGAAAAGTTTAATTTTTGCACCAGCAACTTGAATATTTTTTTTTTCAATTTCTCTTTATGGTAATCGGCTTAAAATGTTGGAGTACCTTTGCCATAACTTATTCTATCTAAAAACACTGATAACTCAATTTCGGTCAACTGGTCCCTTTTCATATCCAGGCACACATATGTTGATTCTTACACAATATCCCACAACAACGTATCAACACAAACTTATGTTTGCTTAAATGGAACACTAGGTATATTATTGCCGTTTTCAGTAAGATTTTTAACCTAATTGTTTTGACATCAACTTATATTAGGCTTTTGTCAACTGTTTCTGAGATATTGTGAAATTAAAATCAAAAACAAGCAATCTTTAAAAAATCTTTCCGAAGTAACTAAGGATAAAACAAAGGAACTAATTTTGGATAGCAAAAGTATCGCACCTTTTGACAGTTATTATTGATTTGCGATTCTAATATGACGTATCCCGAACAACTTGACATTTGCTAAATAATGTCAAATAGTTTAAGAATTTTAATTGGGACACCCTATATATCTTGACTTACTTCGAAAGATCGTCGACAACAGCTAAAAAGTTATTAAGCATATAATTTGTTATTTGTGACTTAACAATAATAATACTCAATAATTCATAAATTAATATTAAATATCCAGATTGGTCGACAATCTTGTTTTTCGAAATTCAACAATCTCACAAATGTAGTAATGCTTCTGTTCATGCAACAACTTACAGCCATTGTAAACTGCTACTATGAATTTATGTCACAGTGTCAGTAATACTTTCATAAGAATAAATA
This sequence comes from Aphodius sticticus, assembly GCA_963966075.1. NCBI lineage: Eukaryota > Metazoa > Arthropoda > Insecta > Coleoptera > Scarabaeidae > Aphodius > Aphodius sticticus. The sequence goes on from OZ014511.1 coordinate 3,220,509, forward strand.
ATTAAATAAATAGATGATTGTAAACTGAATAAATAATAATTATTTCAGTACGATTGTCAAGAGTGCACATGTCAGCCCTCTCAGGTCAATGCGTTTAAGTCTCAAACTTCAAATTCTCGGTGGAAATATTCCATTTTCCATTGTTTCCACAAAAATATTTTGGAAACGCCATCTTATTTTATTCTTCATATTCGCCATCGTAGTTAATAGCCCCATAAATCTCTTCCTCCGCGTTAGAGTAAGTCCGAGTATTTCCAACGATAGTCTAATTTGACTTCATTTATTGTTCTATAAAATAAATGTTGGCATCTCAAATTTTATGCAAATTTATTAAATAATAATCCTTATATTTAGAAAAGTACACTATCCAAAAATAGAAGTGGTTCAATAAGTAATTATACATAGCTCTTTCTGTTTTCTTTTGTCACAAAAGTACCGATCATTTTGATTTATTCTACGTTTTATTTGGTAAGTATTCGTTTAATTGAATACTTACATAATTATTGTATATGTCTTTTTGAACGTCATTCCTGTCCCGGTTTGGAATTTCATAATTATGGTAAGCCTATGTATAAGGTATTAGAAAGCTATAAAACAGTTGTAAACTGTCTATTGTCTCGGCGAAATGCACCACATTTCAAATTAACAGAACTCGTTAAAATTCACATAAATAAACATTATGTACGTCTCTAGTTTAAAAAAAAATAACTCTATTGTTTGCCTGTTTTAAAAGAAACGACTTTTAACATCATCTTATTATAACTAAGCCTTCTCTGTGTTGTTGTTTTATGTTTAATACATGATCAGTGATCACTTTAAAAGTGTAAAGTAATGACGGTCATTCAACGCAATGATAACCTCTAACATTCTTTTCCTACAGATAATAATTTATACTTAAGTGTCCTGCATTTTTACTTTCAGACACGTTATCGCAAGTTATCATTGTTTTTCTGCATATCTACCCGGATATTCTAGCAAAATATCTATCAAACTTATTCAACGATAGGTGTACATCAAATAATAATTACATAGTAGTCAATTATAACGGAAACCCAACATGTGGCTAATAAGTTTGATAAGGCAAAAGTTCGCTTTGTTAAATTGTATTTTTAATTTAAAGATATCTAATCTTCACCGAGTTAGGTGCTATATATATATATATCTATGAATGAAGTATATATACAATTGTAACTATTTTGTATAATTTTCAGAAATAAAACTGAACTTGACCTTTTGAAATTTAGGTACAGTATAAACTGATAAGTAAATCTTCTTAAAATCGCTTGTTTAGCAGATCATCAAAATACGTAGTTATAAACGGAAAATTTTTGATGCATGAGGTCTGTCAGGTCAAAGTAGCTTCGGAAATAAACTGATTTTATCTCATTTGTCAATGTGTCAATCAATTCAAACAAGAAATTCTAAATCGACACATTTCAAAACACGACATTTAAAAAAAATCCCCTGACTAAACTAGAATAGATAGAGAGTTGTAATTTTCAGGATTAATTACCCAATTTATCTGCGAGCTCGACTTGTATAATAATTATTTTTATCCCATCAACTTTCCTTGTAATGAGAGAAAAGGTGGAATTGCGACATTACAGCAACTAAACTCGGAACTTAAAAAAATCCCCTGACTACAGTAGAACAGGTAGAGAGTTGTAATTTTCAGGATTAATTACCCAATTTATCTGCGAGCTCGACTTGTATAATAATTATTTTTATCCCATCAACTTTCCTTGTAATGAGAGAAAAGGTGGAATTGCGACATTACAGCAACTAAACTCGGAATTTAAAAAATCCCTTGACTAAAGTAAAACAGGTAGAGAGTTTTAATTTTCAGGATTAATTACCAAATTTATCTGCGAGCTCGACTTGTATAATAATTATTTTTATCCCATCAACTTTCCTTGTAATGAGAGAAAAGGTGGAATTGCGACATAACAGCAACTAAACTCGGAATTTAAAAAAATCCCCTGTCTACAGTAGAACAGGTAGAGAGTAGTAATTTTCAGGATTAATTACCCAATTTATCTGCGAGCTCGACTTGTATAATAATTATTTTTATCCCATCAACTTTCCTTGTAATGAGAGAAAAGGTGGAATTGCGACATCACAGCAACTAAACTCGGAATTTAAAAAATCCCCTGACTACAGTAGAATAGGTAGAGAGTTGTAATTTTCAGGATTAATTACCCAATTTATCTGCGAGCTGGACTTGTATAATAATTATTTTTATCCCATCAACTTTCCTTGTAATGACAGAAAAGGTGGAATTGAGATATTACAGCACCTAAACTCGGAATTTAAAAAAATCCCTTGACTAAAGTAAAACAGGTAGAGAGTTGTAATTTTCAGGATTAATTATCCAATTTATCTGCGAGCTCGGCTTGTATAATAATTATTTTTATCCCATCAACTTTCCTTGTAATGAGAGAAAAAGTGGAATTGCGACATTACAGCAACTAAACTCGGAATTTAAAAAAATCCCTTAACTAAAGGTAAACAGGTAGAGTTGTAATTTTCAGGATTAATTACCCAATTTATCTGTGAGCTCGACTTGTATAATAATTATTTTTATCCCATCAACTTTCCTTGTAATGAGAGAAAAGGTGGAATTGCGACATTACAGCAACTAAACTCGGAATTTAAAAAAAATCCCTTGACTAAAGTAAAACAAGTAGAGAGTTGTAATTTTCAGGATTAATTACCGAATTTATCTGCGAGCTCGACTTGTATAATAATTATTTTTATCCCATCAACTTTCCTTGTAATGAGAGAAAAGGTGGAATTGCGACATTACAGCAACTAAACTCGGAATTAAAAAAAATCCCTTGACTAAAGTAGAACAGGTAGAGAGTTGTAATTTTCAGGATTAATTACCCAATTTATCTGCGAGCTGGACTTGTATAATAATTATTTTTATCCCATCAGCTTTCCTTGTAATGACAGAAAAGGTGGAATTGAGATATTACAGCACCTAAACTCGGAATTTAAAAAAATCCCTTGACTAAAGTAAAACAGGTAGAGAGTTGTAATTTTCAGGATTAATTATCCAATTTATCTGCGAGCTCGGCTTGTATAATAATTATTTTTATCCCATCAACTTTCCTTGTAATGAGAGAAAAAGTGGAATTGCGACATTACAGCAACTAAACTCGGAATTTAAAAAAATCCCTTAACTAAAGGTAAACAGGTAGAGTTGTAATTTTCAGGATTAATTACCCAATTTATCTGTGAGCTCGACTTGTATAATAATTATTTTTATCCCATCAACTTTCCTTGTAATGAGAGAAAAGGTGGAATTGCGACATTACAGCAACTAAACTCGGAATTTAAAAAAAATCCCTTGACTAAAGTAAAACAAGTAGAGAGTTGTAATTTTCAGGATTAATTACCGAATTTATCTGCGAGCTCGACTTGTATAATAATTATTTTTATCCCATCAACTTTCCTTGTAATGAGAGAAAAGGTGGAATTGCGACATTACAGCAACTAAACTCGGAATTAAAAAAAATCCCTTGACTAAAGTAGAACAGGTAGAGAGTTGTAATTTTCAGGATTAATTACCCAATTTATCTGCGAGCTGGACTTGTATAATAATTATTTTTATCCCATCAGCTTTCCTTGTAATGACAGAAAAGGTGGAATTGAGATATTACAGCACCTAAACTCGGAATTTAAAAAAATCCCTTGACTAAAGTAAAACAGGTAGAGAGTTGTAATTTTCAGGATTAATTATCCAATTTATCTGCGAGCTCGGCTTGTATAATAATTATTTTTATCCCATCAACTTTCCTTGTAATGAGAGAAAAAGTGGAATTGCGACATTACAGCAACTAAACTCGGAATTTAAAAAAATCCCTTAACTAAAGGTAAACAGGTAGAGTTGTAATTTTCAGGATTAATTACCCAATTTATCTGTGAGCTCGACTTGTATAATAATTATTTTTACCCCATCAACTTTCCTTGTAATGAGAGAAAAGGTGGAATTGCGACATTACAGCAACTAAACTCGGAATTTAAAAAGATCCCTTGACTAAAGTAAAACAGGTAGAGAGCTGTAATTTTCAGGATTAATTACCCAATTTATCTGCGAGCTCGACTTGTATAATAATTATTTTTATCCCATCAACTTTCCTTGTAATGAGAGAAAAGGTGGAATTGCGACATTACAGCCACTAAACTCGGAATTTAAAAAAATCCCTTGACTAAAGTAAAACAGGTAGGGAGTTGTTATTTTCAGGATTAATTACCCAATTTATCTGCGAGCTCGACTTGTATAATAATCATTTTTATCCCATCAACTTTCCTTGTAATGAGAGAAAAGGTGGAATTGCGACATTACAGCAACTAAACTCGGAACTTAAAAAAATCCCCTGACTACAGTAGAACAGGTAGAGAGTTGTAATTTTCAGGATAAATTACCCAATTTATCTGCGAGCTCGACTTGTATAATAATTATTTTTATCCCATCAACTTTCCTTGTAATGACAGAAAAGTTGGAATTGAGACATTACAGCACCTAAACTCGGAATTTAAAAAAAAATCCCGTGACTAAAGTAGCACAGGTAGAGAGTTGTAATTTTCAGGATTAATTACCCAATTTATCTGCGAGCTCGACTTGTATAACAATTATTTTTATCCCATCAACTTTCCTTGTAATGAGAGAAAAGGTGGAATTGCGACATTACAGCAACTAGACTCGGAACTTAAAAAAATCCCCTGACTACAGTAGAACAGGTAGAGAGTTGTAATTTTCAGGATTAATTACCCAATTTATCTGCGAGCTCGACTTGTATAACAATTATTTTTATCCCATCAACTTTCCTTGTAATGAGAGAAAAGGTGGAATTGCGACATTACAGCAACTAAACTCGGAACTTAAAAAAATCCCCTGAGTACAGTAGAACAGGTAGAGAGTTGAAATTTTCAGGATTAATTACCCAATTTATCTGCGAGCTCGACTTGTATAATAATTATTTTTATCCCATCAACTTTCCTTGTAATGACAGAAAAGTTGGAATTGAGACATTACAGCACCTAAACTCGGAATTTAAAAAAAAATCCCGTGACTAAAGTAGCACAGGTAGAGAGTTGTAATTTTCAGGATTAATTACCCAATTTATCTGCGAGCTCGACTTGTATAACAATTATTTTTATCCCATCAACTTTCCTTGTAATGAGAGAAAAGGTGGAATTGCGACATTACAGCAACTAGACTCGGAACTTAAAAAAATCCCCTGACTACAGTAGAACAGGTAGAGAGTTGTAATTTTCAGGATTAATTACCCAATTTATCTGCGAGCTCGACTTGTATAATAATTATTTTTATCCCATCAACTTTCCTTGTAATGAGAGAAAAGGTGGAATTGCGACATTACAGCAACTAAACTCGGAACTTAAAAAAATCCCCTGACTACAGTAGAACAGGTAGAGAGTTGTAATTTTCAGGATAAATTACCCAATTTATCTGCGAGCTCGACTTGTATAATAATTATTTTTATCCCATCAACTTTCCTTGTAATGAGAGAAAAGGTGGAATTGCGACATTACAGCAACTAAACTCGGAACTTAAAAAAATCCCCTGACTACAGTAGAACAGGTAGAGAGTTGTAATTTTCAGGATAAATTACCCAATTTATCTGCGAGCTCGACTTGTATAATAATTATTTTTATCCCATCAACTTTCCTTGTAATGAGAGAAAAGGTGGAATTGCGACATTACAGCAACTAAACTCGGAATTTAAAAAAATCCCCTGACTACAGTAGAACAGGTAGAGAGTTGTAATTTTCAGGATTAATTACCCAATTTATCTGCGAGCTCGACTTGTATAATAATTATTTTTATCCCATCAACTTTCCTTGTAATGAGAGAAAAGGTGGAATTGCGACATCACAGCAACTAAACTCGGAATTTAAAAAAATCCCTTGACTACAGTAGAACTGGTAGAGAGTTGTAATTTTCAGGATTAATTACCCGATTTATCTGTGAGCTCGACTTGTATAATAACTATTTTTATCCCATCAACTTTCCTTGTAATGACAGAAAAGGTGGAACTGAGACATTACTGCACCAAAACTAAAGATTAGAAAAAAAATCCCCTGACCACAGTAGAACAGGTAGAGAGCTGTAACTTTCAGGATCAATCACCCAATTTATCTACAAGCCGGACATCAATCAAAACAACAACATTCAAAGTAACCAACAGAGTTATTGACCCAGTTCATCTCAAACACATTATCATCCTACTTTGGCAAAACGAGATACGAGATGTGTACGTATTATGGGGCCCACTTTCAAGCCAGCCCATCCGCGCTTCATCAGGGTTTTGGGGGGGCCACCTCAGACCCACAGAGATATACATATAACGTAAACACGGCTACTAGCGCGCTCAGTACGCGTACAGTTCCCGCGAAAGTTACCGGCGCATGAGTGTATCTGTAAATATACCAGCGTGTCTCGAAAAAAACAAAACAAATGCGGTCGCTAGTTCGGTGACATCGCGCGAAAACAAGTGAAAATAAACATGGCAACGGTGCAGGACTCGCTAGATCACGTTTTGGTACAACTTGGCGATGTCGGAAAATACCAAATTTTCGTTTTTGGGCTGATTTCGTTAGCTGTTATCGCCCAGTCCGCTATACACGTCGCATTTGTTTTTACGGCTAAAAATGTCGACTACAGGTAATCGTTTTAGCTTCGGAATTTCATATAATAACTATGTTTTTAAGTACGTAAAATATTTTCTAGTTGTTTTTCCTTTTTTGGTATAACAAATGCATCGTTTTGTATGTATTTCGCAATGTGCATTTTTATGGTGATTGTGTATTGTTTGTTTTCCTTGAAAATTATTGAAACTGTATTGCTTGTATTCGATAATAATTGTACGTAGAGTCAGTGAACTATAATTTGTTATGTTATCGAATGTTACAGAAAACAATACAAAAGTTGTATCAAAACTATCGAAAATTTTAACAAGAAAACAAGTAAACTAATTTTTAATAGTAAAAATATCACAAATTTCATTTAAACAAAAGTTTTTGTTATATGTGACCCCGCACGAGAGAATCGCCCTAACTGCCATCTCTCGTTTCGATAATATTGCCTCCTGTTTGAAGGCGCATAACTCTAAAACTACTAACCAGAAAAATTGAAATAAAGTATATCATACTCCTGAATCATTTCTACATAAGTTGTAAAATTCAATTTTTGTTCAGGTTGCATTTAGAGCCTCTTCTATAGATTGACGTTTTGTTTTCTTCAGTTTGTAATAAAGGTTGCGAACAAGATTTTCATAGAAGCGGATATCTCAGTAACGAATATTAGCACGACATGGGGATATGCACGTAATCAATCGTCATATTTTATTTAATGCGACTCTAGAAACAGAATTGCATAATAATTTTTAAGTAATTTTTAAACCGATTTAATATGAATGATATAAATTTCGTGCAGCGCGCACTACGTCAATCGTAAAGATAAATGGAAACGTAGCTGGGACAGTGGAAGATTATTTACTATTAGTACGATACGATCAGAACAATTTAATTTCGGAATTTTGAATAGTAGTGCGAGTTAAATATAAATATTGAATTTAGATGTACAATTAATTATACCCAATAATATTTTACAAACACGGATTCAAAAGGATTCACTGATCGCGTCAAAACTTCGCATGTCGTTCGACTGTCTCGCACCAAAACCTACAAGCGACGGAAGTCCAACTGCGCAAAATATTGTTCATGTTTATTTCGGTCTTTAAAATTTACAAATAGTCGGAATGCTAATAAATTCAAGGGATATGTATCGCAGTAAATAAGGATTATTTGCATGTTAACTGCGTTGTCCTGCTAACATTCGTTCCTGAGATATCGGCTTCCATCAAAATCTTGTTCGCAACCTTTATTACATAAAAACTGAAGAAAACAAAAACGCCAATCTATAGAAGAGACTCTATAGATGCAACCTGAACAAAAACTGAAATTTTTGTGGCAGGTAAGTGATTTACGAGAAAATAAATCTGCAAAAATCGGGTACTTTTTACTTTATCATACGCAGTATGTATTGTAAACGTGTCAAAAAAAAATTTTGAGATTTTAGCGGAAATATGTCTTTTTGGGTCCCCTGAATATTTTTGACCAAGGTACAAAAAAATGTCTGTGTGTGTGTGGATGTGTGTGTGTGTGTGTGTGTACCCGTTTTTGTGACGACGATTCCGGAGAAACTACTAAAGGTATCGGGACGAAACTTCATATTTAGAATGTAAAGTAAATGGTGATATCCATATTTATATTTAAGTTTAATAACCAAACTTAGAGCTGAAAAGCTTTCTGTTGAAAAGGGTCCAAAGGAACTGGAGGTTTAGTCTTAGCATATTTGAAAGATTTTGCAAATAAGCCGCCATTTCTGGAATTTCGTCGAAATAGTTAAATAATAAATTAAAGAAGAGGAAATTCTGAATAATTTATGACTATGACATTTTTTGGTACAATCAATAGTTTAGCTGCATGAGCAAATTCTATTTCATCGAGATCAGTCGTACTGCATTAAAACTAGTAGCCAGGATTTGTCAGATTTTTTTATTCTAATGACAGTAGGTAGTGTCAAACGCTAATGTTTTGACAATACCTACTGACAATTTCAGTTCCTTATTCTATTCTTCATGTTTGTTATCGTAGTTCTATATTCCCATATATTTCTAACCTTAATGTCACCTGAGTAACAAATCAAACGGGATTAAATCAGGCGATCTTGTTTTCCAAAGCGTAGGACCACCATGAACGATTTAAAGTCTTTGATAAATATTATTTAAGCAATTTTGAAGTGGTACATAAGTTACTAATTCCTTTGATTTTTTTGGGACATCCTGTATAGCGTACAATCGCAGCATAAGCGATTATAATTCCTTATAACTATTAATAAATCTAAAAAGATTAAAAAGTTGATATATATTATAGCGAATTACTGCTTGTAATGTAAAACTGATAAGGAAAAAACCGATTGCATCAATTCAGTTACTAGAAACTATTTTTGCGCATATTTGTTAACGTAAATACCCGTTGTTTTTTTATTGTTTTGGTATTCCAACATTGTTACATAACTCCCGTATAAAAAAAAACAGTCTATAATTATAAAACAATCAACATTGACGTGTGTATGAAAAAATAATACATTCTAGGTTATTCTTATTATAAAAAATGATGTAATATGTTATTCTTTCGCGGTTCATATTATGTCTGTATGTGCGTGTGTCTGAATACTCCGAATCGGAATGTTTTTATTGTTATTATATCAAAATTGAACCTTGATTTTTGTATCAACTCGAGTACAGGTACAATATTTACGATGTTTCCACTATCTCAATTTTAATCTAATATTTACTTATGCCATTACGAATTTTGCAACAAGTCAATATTTATGTACTTCTGGATGTTTCTACCTTGTAATATTAACGAAAATATGCATATAGATAATGTTTATTGCTAAAGTAATTCATAGATTTAAATTATCAACTAACGTATTAGCAATATCCTCAATAACTAATGTTAAAGATATGTTATTTTTTTACTAATCGACATGAAAATTCATATATACATATTATATACATACAAGTTTTTCTTTTATAGATGTAAAATACCAGAATGTGACCTGCAACCAAATGTAACCTTCCAACCATCTTGGTTGGGTTACGCAGTACCATTTGAAGATGGAAAACCAAGAAATTGTGAGATGTTCGCACATATAAATAGAACTGAGAGTGACAGCTGTGCATTTGACAGCTTTGACAGGGATATACGCGAAGAGTGCGACCATTTCGTTTATAAAACATCCGAAACTACGATCGTTCACGAAGTAAGTACGTATAAAATATAGGTTATGTCATGATAACTAGGTTATTAAATGTGACAAGTTTTATAAATATTATTTTAATTACCGATCCCGAATACCTGGAGATTTGCTAAATGTCAAATAACTGAAGAATTTTATAATGGAACACCCTGTATATCTTGACATACTTTTAAAGATGCACTAGGGTAACCCAAAGTTATACCTTGCAATATCTTTTTTTTGCTGGAGGCCAAGGAATCCCCCAATCTGTTTCTTTTCCGGAAAAAAATACTCCCAAAATTAGAGAAAAATCGGTTAACTTTAAACCTCAAATTTTCCATTTAAAATACATTGGAAAAATGAATCTTTTTTCCTTTTTTTCACGTTTCGGATTTAGAAAAAAAGTTGCGGGAGATTATCAGAAATTGTTCAACGAACATATTTTTCCATTTTTTGCAAACATTATTATATTATTGTTTTTCTGTCATTTATTAACTAATTCGCAATTGTTTAAACAATTACCATTTGTTTAAACAAAAATTAATGTTGTTACGAACATATTTTTCTAATTTAGCAGAAATTTTTAGATTATTGGTATTTTTTGTCATTTATTAGCTAATTTGCAATTGTTTAAACAAGTACCATTTGTTTAAAGAAATATATACATTGTAATGGACATAATTTTTTATATTTTTTGCATAAATTATTATTAGATTATTGGCAGTTTTTTTCGACATTTATTAACTAATTTGTAATCGTTTAACCAAATACTATGTGTTTAAACAAATATATACATTGTTACGGACATATTTTTACTTTATCATACGCAATATGTAAAGTATTGTACCTAATCATGCCAAAAAAATTTTTTGAGATTTTAGCGGAAATATGTCTTTTTGGGTCTCCTGAACATTTTTGACCAAGGTACAAAAAATGTCTGTGTGTGTGTGTGTGTAGCCGTTTTTGTGGCGACGATTCCGGAGAAACTACTAAAGATATCGGGACGAAACTTCATATTTAGAAGTTTCATAACCAAACTTAGAGCTGAAAAGCTTTCTGTTGAAAAGGGTCCAAAGGAACTGGTGGTTTACTCATAGCATTTTTTGAAGATTTTGCAAATGAGCCGCGATTTGTGTAATGTCGTCAAAATAGTTAAATAATAAATTAAAGGAGAGGAAATATTCTATAATTTATGTATATGACATTTTTTGGTAGAATTTATAGTTTAGCTGCATGAGCAAATTCTATTTCATCGAGATCGGTCGTACTGCTTTACAACTAGTAGCCAGGATATGTCAGATTTTTTGATTCTAATGACAGTAGCTAGTGTCAAACGCTAATGTTTTGAAAATACTACTGTCAATACAGGCTGCGTTCGGATATTGAACACCGTTACACTTTTTACACCCAATAACACGTAAGTGTCATTTGGACGGTGTACCTGGTGTCAACGGAGTACAATATCCGAACGCAGCTTTAATCGAGATATCTGTCTAGTTCTACTAGTTTTATTTTAATGCAGACATAGCCGATCTCGATCAAATAGAATCTCATGCAGTTAACTATTAATTTTATATATATGTAGTATGATAAAGTCATGTGCCTGGCCACATCAGATTTTTTATAGTTATAGCAGAAACTATTATTAAATTATTGGCATTTTTTTGTCATTTGCGAATTTGCAATTCTTTACACAAGTACCATTAAAAAAAGTACAATGCTTTTTTGTTTTTCCTTATGTAGAAATTATTATTGTTACATTGTTGGCAAGTTTTTGTAATTTGTTACTTAATGTGCAATTGTTTGAACAAATAAGTTTGTTTAAACGATAATATACAATGTTAGTATGTATTTCTTGGCAAAAATTATTATCGGATTTCTGGCTTTGTAATTTTGGAGATTTTACGATATCGGTCAAACCAGTAATGTGGTTGCAACACTAATTATTATCACAGGTTATAATTGAAAATTAGTTAACAAATTTAGCAAGAAAAAAAGACTAGAAATACAATAATAATTTTTGCCTAAAAGATACGTCAGTACCATTGTATATTTTTGTTTAAGCAAATGGCATTTGTTTAAACAATTGCAAACTAGTTAATTAATGACAACCAATGCCAACAATCTAATAATATTTTCTCAAAATCCGTAACATTGTATATTTTTGTAAACAAATGGTATTTGGTCAAACAATTGCAAATTAGTTAGTAAATGACCAAAAAATGCCATTATACTAGTAATTTCCTTTAAAAAGTAGAAAATATTTATTGCAAATGGGAAATTTGAGGTGTTAAGTTGCCCTTTTTTGCATTGACTTAACAATATTTATACAAGAAAGTATGTTTGCAATCTATTTGCTTCGCAGCAAAGATTGCGACTGGAAATCTACATTATTTTCTTATTTTTCTTTTTCAGTTTGACATCCACTGTAACGACAAACTTTGGAAGCTAACACTCATAGGTACAATCAACACTTTAGGCCAATTTTTCGCCCTAGTAATCAGCGGTATAGTTTCGGACAGGTAATTTTTAATTTCCTAAAACACTAAAAAAACAATTTTTCTAAAAAAATAATCCAAAATTCTCTTTCAGATTGGGTAGAAAGTTCGTTTTGATATGGGGAATGGTACTAGCGGCAATATTTGGAATAGCGAGGACATTTTCGCCAAATTATGTAACTTTCGCAGTTTTCGAATTCTTGGACGCACTTTTTCAGTCGGGAACCTACGCCACTGGCTTCGTATTAGGTACGTGAATGCTTGGCCGAACGATAATCAACTCGAATGTAACTGTGATTGTACTATATTATCTACTTGGCCAATTTTGTAATTTTGTTAATAAATTCAAAACGGGTTTACTTTGAGGTTACGCGACTTGAATGCAAATCAAGTACAATTTTATTATCAGCATTCTTAAAGGTTCACCGATGCATGAATAAAACTATACGACTTTATTTAAATCAAGATTTATGCGTTTCAAATTGGAAAATTGTTTTGACGTCAAGAATTTCCTTACAACAATGGTGTAGCAATTTTGGCTTTAATATACAACGATAACCTAATGCAGGACGCTAATTTAAGATAATTATACTATTAATAATTCAAAATAACTCATACCTCGCTTTGCCCGACACTTTATGCCTAAAAATCAATCACATTAACCAAAATAAACTAATTCTTGGTTAATAAACGTCAAAACGTCGGTATCTCTCAGAGAGAAAATCTATATTACCGACCCAACTTGACATTTTGAGGGTACGTAAAAAAAATGACTAAACATGGGCAATGTTAATTACAAATAAATGACTTACCGCTCGATAGCGGGCCCCACATTGGAATCTAAATCGGCCCCCGGATTTTGGTTCACATAATAAACACACTCACCGCGGGCTAACCGACGAAAATTTCGCGTGGAATTTCCAAAACCCGCACGGATATTTGAGATACATGCAATCCATGTTGACTACGCCGCGACGACTACAGCGCCAAACTTGGTCTTGCACGGTGAGGAATGTTGGAACTACGCCGGTTCCATAGATGAACGACTATACAGAAGCGCATATGTTTTATTATTAATTTTGATTACTTCGTATTTTCCAATCCGACAGTTTATGACTAAAAATCAATCACATCAACCAAAATAAACTAATTGTTGGTTAACAAACGTCAAAACGTCGAGGTCTCTACGTAAAAAAAATGACTAAACATGTTCAATGTTAATTACAAATAAATGACTTACCGGTTGATATCGGGCCCCAAAGTGGCATCTAAATCGGTCCCCGGGCTTCGGCTCACGTAATAAACACTCTCACCGCGGGCTAATCGACGAAATATCGCGTCAAATTTCCAAAAACAAGACGGAAATTTGAGATACACGCACTTCATGATGAACTATGCCGCGACGACTACAGCGCCAAACTTGGCTTTGCACGGTGAGGAATGTTGGAACTACGCCTTTTCCATAGATCAACGATTATACAGAAGCGCATAATTTTGATTATTAGTTTTGATATTTGGTATTTAGCAAGTATATAAATCTTTATAGTTTTATAGAGCGAGATTTTACGTAATTTATGTAGATTTGTTTATTATAAAGTGACTTATTTATGAATTGGGTTACAATATTAACAATACGAAAATTGGCGGGTAATTCAAAACTCCTCTTGACACAAAAAGAATAATACATATTTAATTCTTTCAGCTGTTGAACTAGTAGGTCCGAAGAAACGAGTACTAGCAGGAACGATAATATGCTGTTGCTACGCCATCGGGGAAGTACTAGCGGCTTCAGTAGCGTGGTTAACCTTCGATTGGAAGTAAGTCGCACCACCTTACCTCAAAACAATACCCTAAAATCTCTTAAACTTTCCAGATTAATGATCTACATTTTATATATTCCAATATTCTTGATAGTCTCATACCAGTGGATAATACCAGAGTCAGTACGGTGGCTTTTATCACAGAAACAGTACAAAGAAGCGGAAAAAATTTTGTTACGAGCCGCTAGAATCAACGGAAAGACAATATCACAGCATGCGTTGGAAAAATTGACTATTGCACCAGCAGATGAGCCTACGCAACCTTTCACGGATGTTTTTAAGTCAAGAATTTTGGTTCTGCGGTTTATAAATGCCTGTTTTTGTTGGATTACGTGTGCTTTTTTGTTCTACGGTTTGACACTAAACTCTGTCTCGCTAGCTGGAAATAGCTACGTTGATTTTATTTTGAGTTGTTTAGTCGAAATACCAGCTTATATCATGACTTATTTGACCGTCGATAGGTATGGGAGACGTTGGACCCAAGCAGGGTCATTCTATATAGTCGCTGTGTCTTGTATAGCTTATATATTTATAAGTAACGGTAAGATAACCTCAAATTTCTATTTCGGTTTTAGTAATTTGATTTTTTTAGAGCAACACGCGTTATCGTTATTCTTTTACATGCTTGGAAAGTTCGGAGCTAGTGTAGCTTTTACAACGTGTTACATTATTTCGAGTGAAATTTTCCCCACACCGTTACGGCACTCCTTAATGGGGGTTTGTTCCATGATCGGAAGGATCGGTTCAATTGTTTCTCCACAGATGCCTCTATTGGTATGTGAAAATTCGTTGTTTTATTCTTTTCTAACCTCTAAAATTTTAGGAACAACTGTGGAAACCTTTACCACTAGTATTATTCAGCGGCATGGGCTTTATCGCCGGTTGCCTAACCTTATTTTTCCCAGAAACCGCTCACACAAAACTGCCGGACACTATAGAGGAGGCCTTGAATATAGGAAAACGTACGAAAGAGAAGAAAAGTACTCATGCTTAGATAAGATATTTGGATTAATTTATTATTTAATAAACTCATTTTTAAATTATCGCCTTTTTTCATTTTCTAACCTCAAATTTTGAGGTTATAATGTTTTTTTTAACTATGATCTTCAAACAAATACCTAATATCAATAAAACAACCCAAAATAAAAACAATCGTTTATTATTTATACAGAAAAATGCAATATTAACAAAATAAAAAGTAAATAATAACCTATATAATAGTGTGATATTAAATTAGTAATAAATTACGGCAACACATCTCATTATTATTATTATTATTATATTGATCAACATAACAGTTTCTAATTTTTTGGTCGTCAGTCTCATTTTAATTTTAAGGTTATATCAACATCAAATACATAACCATGGGGAGGACCAAGTTATCGACTTGTGTCGTCTTAGCCTCGACAATCGACGTAACAAAGATCGCCAACCCGACCCTCACCAAAGTCACGAGTTGCTCGTCGACATAACCTAGATACACCAGTACGAAAACAAACGCAGCCTGACTCAGGATGCATCCGATGGTGCCTTCTATCGTTTTCCGGGTCCCTGCAAACCATAACCTCAAAAAAAAAATTCTAACCTCAAAACGTAACCTCACCTTTCCACGTATGCTTCCCGAAGTAGGCCCCCATGTAACTAGCTGCTGAATCTCCCACACCGATTGTTAGAATACCACTTAGCAGGGGTAATAAGTTGAATCCTACGGAGTTTGTCATGTCACAAGGCGCTGGGTGCACCCATAACGGGAAGGAGATTCCGACGAGCAGATACATCGGGGTTAGGGCTATGGAACCGATGTCTTTTTCGTCACGGAAGACAGAGAAGCCGTCCTCGAGGAATGGGGCTACTTGCGGTAGATTTATCAGTCTCATAGTCTGGAATTGTTAGTTTAGGATTAGTTTGACATATGTCAAATATTTAACATTTTGTTTGACAGTTATGGAGAGTTATTTTTGATACCAACCTAAGTATCAAAATTCCTCTAAAACCTAGCTGTCAAACTATTTAAAATAAATTGATTCTTACCTCAATTCCTATGAAGATGCCAAGGGCTACACCGCTTGCCAAATAAAGTATCGAACACTCATATAGCATGCCTGGAACGAAAATCATAACCGCTAAAATGTGGAATGTTTTTCTAATAACATTAGACGCCTTTTTGGCACCCCTGATCTGTTTAGTTAGTGTTACCACTGCCAAAGCTGTACAAAAACTCCAATAGAAGAAGATTTTAATCTAAAAAAATAACTTTTGTTATTATATTATAACATATATTCAGATAAAATGGTGCCTTAGTTAGTTTTTAACCTCACTTTTATATCTTTATAGTTAACTAAAAGATGGCCCGTCATTTTGCAACAGGTATACCAACCTAGGCTTCCTAGAGGACCATTTTAACTGAACACCCATTAAAACATAACCTAAAAACAAAAACTAACCTGTAAAACATCTCCCGTTAGCAGCTCAAAAATCCACAATAACGGATTCTTCCCAATCAGAATTTGAAGAGGTACGATCATAAACGAGACTAACGTTATTCCGAGCATGATAAAAAAGTGGTGTGACATCCGTAACTTCGGGTAACGATATAAGAGCGTTACTATAGAAAGTACGGTTAATAATCCGACTTGTAAGGTTAGGGTACTTATTTGGCCTGTCGTTCTTGGTGGTTTGATTAAACATTCCGATATATTAACGGCAGCACCAAATAAAAACATCGTAAATGCTTGGGTGCAAGCCATAGCTTCACCAAAAGTGAAACACATTGTAAATCTTCGTATTACGAAGATATATAACCTATAATATCCGTACGTCGATAAAAGCGCAGCAAGTACGCTGAATATGGCTCCTGAAAAAAAAATTTGAGGTTAGGATTGGTATTTTAAGGTTAGACTAGTTACCTTTGTCGAAATGGAGGAGGTAAATGAAGGTTATTACGATGAACGGTAAGGTAAAACTTCGGAATGGTAAAATGGTGCATTTTGTGCTTCGATATCGAATAACGAAGATTGTTGTCGTGTATAAAATTCCTAGAGTTAGCACCGCGGCTAATTGGTATATTTTCGATGATTCTATTGGGTGTCTTACGATACTAGCTAAAACGCAAAGTGGTAGTAGGAACCCAACCCACAAACCCTTATTTGCATTTGGCCTAAGAAACAAGAGAATTAGAACTAAATATAATAGATAATTAATAAATTAAATACCTGGATTGTATTACACCATTATTGCTAATTTTTCGTGTCCTACCCATCTCAATTTTTAATTCTAAATTATAATTAAGTCCAAAGATTTGTCAATTGATATGGGATATTACGCTGATAATTTTCACATTTCGAATGATAGATTAGAATTTTTTTAATTCCGTGAATGCGAGAGGATTAGACAATAGTTTCGAAAAGTCTGTGATGTGGTAGAAAAACAGACAAATCACAACTCAATTATGATGACAAAACGGCAACCACTGCCCTCTGTGGGGCTTATAGCTAAGTTACGTGTTAACTTGGTTGCCTAGTTATCAACATAATTCCATAACGAAGCGCTTTTTAAATTTAAAAATAGTTCTACAGTTATATTCTTTATTTTTTAAAATATTTACCCGTAGTTAGTATTTAATAATAATAAAGCGTAGTAATAAAATATAATACGGGATTACGGAGAATCACCTGTCAAATTAGCAAGATTACCACAATCGGATAAAACAAAAAGTCAAAAAGTAACCAGATAAACATAACCTTCTTAAGCGATTTGACATAGATGTTGATTTTCCGATTTTTCGCGGCCCCAGCCCCGAAATAGCCCCAAAATCAATCAATTATGGGATAATTCCAACACCGAACAATTCTTAGACGACCAAACGTAACCTAAAAGCCGACTAAATGTTTAATATATCCATAATGAACGATTTAAAAAGTTCGAGGTTCAAGAGCTACATAGATGGATCTTGCGATCTGGACGTAAGAAACAATAAATAAGTCAAATTTATCGTATAAATAATACTTATATTTCAGGATATTTCACTTAGCGATGAACAGCACACCAAATTATTAGAAGGTATGTCTTAAAACTTTCCGATAGAGTTTTCTAACCTAGTTTTTTTTATAGGGGAGGTAATCATACGGGAAACATCTAAAGTTTTGATGTACACGTCTATTAGTGATCCTGATAGAGCGAAACGCGGAGTGCTAACAGTTACGAACTTTAAACTATCTTTTATACCTGATAAAGACGACGATGATGTTTACTACCAGCAAAACTATTTATTGGGGCCTTACGAGATTTGTTTATCGGCGATTGATGTCGTCTATCAAATGGGTGACAAAACCAAGAAGAAATTAACGTTGGGACAGAACGTGAATGGAAAAATTAAAGAACTGTTAATAGTTTGCAAGGTAAAATATTAGAAATTGTGTGTTATTTTTGTAGTTTTATTGTTTTTTTCTTTTTTAGAATATGCGTACGTTCCATTTTAGCTTAAAATATGTCGATAGAGAAATTTCTAGACACATCACGAATGCCATATTGTACCACGTTGCGCCAAAACGTTTATCTCTGTTGTTTGCATTTGATTATAAGTAAGTATTTTTTGAGCAAATATAATAAACTAGTACTTTTTATTGTGGACTATTGACGAATTTAAGAGTACTAATTTATATCTGAATTCTTAAAACTTCAAACAATTACGTAATATAAATTCTATATTTTAACATTCTTGTTTGTATGCTACTTTCAAACTTTGTTTTTGTTTTATGGTATAATTTATAAGTAATAATTAAATTTTCTTAATTTTATATATTTACTTTCATGTTTTTAATGAATTTTCTCAGGGATAATTGTGAAGATCGACAGATTAAGGAGTCCCAAGTTTTTAAAACCCGCGACGACTGGCGTCGAGAACTAGAACGAACAAAATGCAGCGCGAACTGGAGAATATGCAGTGTAAATGAAAATTACGAAATGTACAGTCTTCCCAGGTATTTCGTGGTCCCCGCTAAAGCCGAAGACGGCGTTTTGTTAAAAGCTGCGAGGCATTTCCGGGACAGAAACTGTCCGGTTTGGGTAAGTTTGAGGTTATGTAATTTTTAGGTTATGTCTATTAAATAAACTATTAACTAATTGAAATAGAAAAAAATACCTAATTTATCTGTGAGGTAGACGTATTGTGACAGAAAAGCCGAAGTTTTAACATTTTCACAGCATCTAACCTCAAAATTTAATATTTTCGCCGCAGGTTTGGGGTACGAAGGACAACGCAGCCCTGGTACGGATGGCCGAACTCGAGCCTACGATATCTGATCGAACGCAAGAGAATATAATGCTCGAAAATATACGGAAAACCCACTCAAGTTTGCTGGCGCCAGAAATTTTCGAACTGGGAAAATTTTTACCTCTCCCGAAAGAATTACAGCAGAGTTTCATAAAGTTACGGGAAATTTGCACCCCGGATACTAAACGGCTGTTCAAGACGCAGGATAGTAAATTCTACAGCTTACTAGAGAGTTGCCGATGGTTATCCTACGTTTCGATGTGCTTAGAGCAAGCTAAACTGGCGGCAGAATGTTTATTGTTGAAGAAAACTGTCGTCTTACAAGAAGGTTAGACGGTTGACTTATTTTAGTTTGTAGAGTTTTTTTGTAAATCAGGTAAACGTCCACCCGACAACACTATCCTAACCTCAAATTTAACTCCACAGGTAGCGGAAGAGATCTTAACCCTGTCATCTCCAGTCTAGTTCAGCTAATTCTCGACCCGCACTATCGATCGTACCACGGCTTCCAAATTCTCGTACAGAAGGAGTGGGTTATCCTGGGACACCCGTTCCGGAACAGGCTTGGTCTCCTAGAAGACGACCAGAACGAACCTGCGCCTTACTTCCTGCTCTTTCTCGACTGCGTCTGGCAGCTACAAAAACAATTTCCGACAGCATTCCAAATCGGCGAGACATACCTGACGACGCTATGGGACTCCGTGCACATCACCATCTTCGATACCTTCGTGTTCAACTGCGAATTGGACAGGTCGAAGGTGAGTTTTGAGGTTATGTTTTTGTTTGTTGGTTTTTTTGATTGTTTTACGTGCGTTTTGGATTGGAAACTTAAATAATGGTGTTGAAAGGTGTCAGAATTGGTTAAAGTGCTTTTTTTTAGAATTCTAACCTCAAATTATTTGTTTTTTTATCAAAACTCGAGTTTGTACTGCTTTTCTACTAAATCGATGATTAGAAATCGATTGGAATACTCAGTTTTCCGCTATTTCGATAAATTTACAAATTACGACTTAAAATAATTGAAAAAATCTTTCTTTGAGTGTGTTTCGGGGTGGAAACTTAAATAATTTTGTTGGAAGGTGTCAGAATTGGTCTAGTGCTTTTTATAGAATTCCAACCTCAAATTATTTTGTTTTTTTATTAAAACTCGAGTTTGTACTCCTTTTCTACTAAATCGATGATTAGGAATCAATTGGAATACTATGTTCTCCTCTATATCAACAAATGTACAAATTACGACTAAAAATAGTTGAAAAAATCTTTTTTTCAGTGTGTCGGGTTGGAAACTTAAACAATGGTGTTGAAAGGTGCCAGAATTGGTCTAGTGCCTTTTTTAGAATTCTAACCTCAAATTATTTTGTTTTTATCAAAACTCGAGTTTAAACTCCTTTTCTACTAAATCGACGATTAGAAATCGATTGGAATACTCAGTTTTCCTCTATTTCGATAAATTTACAAATTACGACTTAAAATAATTTTAAAAAATCTTTCCTTCAGTGTGTTTCGGGTTGGAAACGTAAATAATGATGTTGAAAGGTGTCAGAATTGGTTAAAGTGCTTTTTTTTTAATTCTAACCTCAAATTATTTTGTTTTTTATCAAAACTCGAGTTTGTACTCCTTTTCTACTAAATCGATGATTAGGAATCAATTGGAATACTATGTTCTCCTCTATATCAACAAATGTACAAATTACGACTAAAAATAGTTGAAAAAATCTTTTTTTCAGTGTGTTTCGGGTTGGAAACTTAAACAATGGTGTTGAAAGGTGCCAGAATTGGTCTAGTGCCTTTTTTAGAATTCTAACCTCAAATTATTATTTATCAAAACTTGAGTTTGTAGGTAATCCTTTTCTACTAAATCGATGATTAGAAATCGATTATACTCTGTTCGCCTCTATTTCAACAAATTTACAAGATACGACTAAAAATAATTGAAAAATCTTTGCTTTCAGTGTGTTTTGGGTTGGAAACTTAAATAATGGTGTTGAAAGGTATCAGAATTGGTCTAGTGCTTTTTTTAGAATTCTAACCTCAAATTATTTTTTTATCCAAACTTGAGTTTGTAGGTACTCCTTTTCTACTAAATTGATGGTTAGAAATCATTTGGAATACTCAGTTTTCGTCTATTTTAAAAAATTTACAAATTACGACAAAAAATAACTAAAAAAATCTTTCTTTCAGGGTAAGAAAAACTTGAGCAGCGTCTGGGATTGGACGAAACAGTTCTCCGATAGGGATACGCAATTTTTTGGCAACCCACTGTACGACGACTCCTCGAAAAAAGCGTTAACCTCGTTAAAAACGCGCGTGTCGTCTCTAGACTTATGGCGGCAGTGCTATCTACGATGGTTGCCGGGTATCGAGATTATCAGGGGGGGCCAACCGCAGATTGACTTGGCCACCCGTGCGATAGTGGCGGAGATTTGCGATTTAAGTAAGGGCAATCCGACTGCTGATGTCAACCTCAGACGCCCGAATACCAAAGACGAGATACTGTCGTTAATGCAAAAGGTGAACTCGTTTTATCCATTCAGCAGGCCTACGAACGACATGCTTCCCGATAACGACTTGGTTTCGATGGACGGCTTGGATTCGCAGAGTATTCTTAACCTCACTAACGAGTGAATTGTTGATTTTGTTTGGTTATGTGGTCGATTTTTGGGTTGAAAGTGAAGAGATTGATTGTTATTGTAGAAAGAAATGTGAAAATTTAGGTTCTAACTTGAGGATATATTTTTAATTTATATATTTTTGCTATAGAGTTAAGATTTATCGGACTATTCCAGTTTTTTTTTGTTTCGTTTAACTTTCGAGTCAGTACTTCTTAATTTTTAACCTAAAATTAACGTAGGTTTAGTAGAATTAATAATATATTTTTTAGTTTCGACAGTATTTTAACAATTACCAAAAGAGTTTGTTTAGTTCTTCTTCGTATTCACCCGTTTCTTCTTGTTTTTGTTTCAGAAGAGACCAAAAATGTTTGTTTTAATTTATGAATTTATTTATGTAACAAATAAAACTATTAAAAAAATACCCGAGTCTTATTACAAACTAAAATAAAACACAGACAATACGTCAAACGACAATACAAACATAACCCAACACCTGTCAGTTTGACAGCTCACAATATTAGGTTATGGTATTGGGCAATCTACGGGGAGTAATCTATCAAATTCTCAACAATATCTTCTTATTATACTTTGATATAAATTAAAATAAAACACCAAATTATACCGAAAAACTATTTATTAAAACTCTTTCTGCATCGTAAACATTATCACAAAATATCTTACAAAATTTAAACGACAATACAAAACATAACCCAACACCTGTCACATTGACAGCTGCCAATATTAGGTTAGGGTATCGCGCAATCAATCAAACTTTCAACAATATCATTACCAGAGATAACGTTATCACTCATAACGATAATCCTAGACCCTGTTAAACTCTCCAACAAATTACAAGCAGCTATTTCTGCGTACGTAACCCCACCGACAACAAATAAAAGTACAGTTCTCGTAGTCAAAGGGAAACCGGTTTCGTTTTTGACCACAAGAGGGCCAAATTGTTGAAGTTTTCCCTCGATTTCCTTCAAGGGGGCCCCGCTGAAGAGCAAGCTTACAATTTGGGCTGCTAGAGGGATGTAACAACCCCCAAAAACGTAACTCATACAAGTTGGATTTTTAACGTCGACTTTCTCGGGTTGTTGCGGTATTAATTTCATAGATGTCGCTGTTTGATAGAAGCTATTCGTGAATAAATTAGGTAGCTTCATGAGTTTATTTTGAAACGTTGATTGTTCCTGATCGAGAAAGTTCATTTTGATTAAATTATTGTATAGGAAACCGTATTTATATCCGAATTCGTGGAAATATTTAGTTAGGAATTTTGTTACGTCTCCGTCAGATAATTTTTGGGTTAGACTTAACAGGCATAGGAGGCGTAATGATAATAATTTATCGTTTTCTAGTAGTGTTTCTTCAAGATACGAATAATTACCGGATTTATTTTTATTCTGCATTATTAACTGTTCGATTTCTTGTAACTTTTCAAATCTATTACCTAATACGTTAATTATAGTTTCAGCTGCCCCTAAATGATTCGTTATTAAATTCTTTTTTGACGTTGCTTCCTTTAACTGTTTTTTAACGTATTGTTTCAACTCATCTAGAGCCATTTCTTTCGAAGTATCTTTCTCGGTTTTCAACTGCTTTGTTAACGAACTTAAAATACTCGTTACTTCAGTAAAATAACGATTCTTAACATTCTTATAAATACTATCTTGCCTGCTATCGAAATTTATAACAACAGGATTCTTTTTAACGACAACATTGGACTTATTATCATATTTCGGGGTTTCAACGTTTTTCTGTTCACAAACCCCACATTTTACATCGTAAATCTCTTTGAGAAGGGCTGTGTAAGTTCTAGGGGTTAACAAAGTGCTTGGATAATCCATATTTCTATCGATAATGACACAGCAACCAAAATCACTGTCTAAAACATCGGAAACTCCTAAATCGTCACTTAGAAGTTCGAATTGTGTTAGAATATTAGCGGAATTTTGTCCTAAAGCTATTGTTAGCTTGGGTTTACCTATTACGAAGTATAAATACCATAAACTACGCGCGTAACATTGCAAAAGCGATAAATCTTGTTGTACGTACAGATATTTAAACATATTCGGGATTTCTAAGCTTAAAATACCTTTGTCGATTTGCATAGGTTGCCATTGTAACGAATATAGTCGTACGACGCTTTCAAATAAGCCCTCCTCTTCTAATTTTTGCTCGTAAATATACAAAGCTTTCGGGATACAAATTATATGGAATTTATTCATGGGACGGTTCTCTAAGCCCACTTGACCCTTTATCAGGCCGACAACATGATGAAAAGTGTCCAAATTTGAGTAAATCATGTAATATTGTGCGTTATCCGAGTATTTTGGTGGTACAGCGTCTAATTTATATATTTTCTCAATACCGTTGCCCCTAAAAATTTAGTATTGAGGATTATTTATTGTATTTATGTATTGTATTATTGTTTTTTAGTTAGATATTTTGTTACCTCAACCAAATAGCGCCACATATCCTTTCCAACGGTCTTATAATGCTCGGTTCGATTATCAAATCTTTGGTCCCGGAGTAAAAATTAAAGATTTTTAGCAGTTGGTTCTTGGAAATTTCGGTTAGAGATGACAGTTTCTTGCTTAATGAATCTTCCATTGTTGTTAATTATTGTTGTAGGTCGAAAAATCATAAGTATAAAACGATTTTTTGCAGGTCTACAAAAGATAAACAAATCTGTGATCTGTTTTGGCTACGTTCGTTAGTTTTACGCGTCAAAATTACTGAACGTAGCCGTGCAAATGTCAAATTGTTAGGTTAGGTTGTTTATAAATTCAAATTTGAAACGTATTTTCTCACGAAAATGTTAACTGATTATTTAATAGCTAATCATAGAGACGATCTAATTGCAATTCTAAAGGACGAAGACCAAGGAAAACACTACACAGTAAATGTTAAGTAAGTTTTATTGTTTCGATAGTTATTGAAATATAACCAAGATATTTTTCAGTTTTATGCAACTTTTTGAAGAAAATACATCGCTTGGGAATAAATTATTAAGCGATCCTGAGGACACAATAGCAGAATGGTCGGAATCTGCCAAAACAGCACAAGAAATAATCCAAAACGAGCTCAAAAACAAAGATTATTTTATCAAATCAAACGTCCACGTTCGTATTTTCCAACTACCCTCCTGCCCCGAACTAAATAGAACTATATTCCCGAAAAACCAAGACCAGAACTTATTTCTACAAATTTCCGGTAAAACTTTTACCCGTTTTTATTCAAATTTGTGTGATTTATTTAATTATTCATAGGTACAGTTGTGCGTACAACTGTAGTTAAAATCCTAGAGCATCAAAAGGTTTATAAATGCACAAAATGTAAAGAAACGCAGATTGTTTACGCTGATTTTGACCAAAAATACGTCATTCAACCACCTAAACGTTGCAAAAATACAGAGGAATGCAACGGGAGTAATTTTATAGGTGTTTCAGAACTTAACAATGACACTTGCAAAGATTACCAAGAAATTAAAATACAGGTAAGGCTAATCTGTATATAACCTCGTTGGAAAACTGTCAAACTAAGTGGTTACGTTCAGATAATAAACCAGACCTGTCAAACCGATATGACATTTGAAGGTTATGTTTGCTTATAGGAATTACTGTCACGGTTAGGTGTAGCAACAATGCCCCATTCACTATGGGTAGTTCTAGAGGATGACCTCGTAGAATCTTGCAAACCAGGTGACAACGTAACAATTTGGTAGGTTTTTTTTTTCGATTGTTTACATAAACAATTTGCATAAACAATTGAGTGATCTTTGTTTTTTTTAGTGGTATAGTTTCGAGGCGTTGGAATCCCCCAGTTGTCGGGAAAAAATTAGAAGTTGAAATCGTTATAAAAGCAAACCATGTTCTAGTGAATAATGACACATCATCTATGAGTATCGTAACACCAGAATTCAAGCAGTATTTTATATCGTTTTGGGAGCATTTTGCTGGAAACCCTTTAGGGGCAAGGGATATCATCGTAGAATCATTCTGTCCGCAGGTAAAAATGATTTAAAGCTGTTTTATGACTGTACTGAGGTGTAGATGGCGCTAGTTCTTTCGGTATTCAAACACTGCCATCTATTGCGTGATAAAAGAACTATATACCTATGAAAATTTAATTTTTTTGTTTTTTTTGTAGGTGTTCGGACTGTACATAGTCAAACTAGCTGTTTTGATCACCTTAGCTGGTGGGAGTACCTTCAAGAAGACAAACGATTCGGGTGTTCGAACAAGATCTGAGCCCCATTTGCTCCTCGTGGGGGACCCTGGCACTGCAAAGTCGCAACTTTTGCGATCTGCCTCAAAAATAATTACGAGATCTGTCCTGACGACTGGAGTTGGGTCTACGTCAGCTGGTTTGACCGTAACCGCACTTATGGTGTGTTTTTTTTGGTAATTTTTATTGTTTGACTTGGTCAAATATAATTTTTTAGGAAAACGGTGAATGGCAACTTGAAGCTGGAGCTTTAGTTTTATCAGACGGTGGCGTATGTTGTATAGATGAGTTTAATTCTATGAAAGAACATGATAGGATGAGTATTCATGAAGCCATGGAGCAGCAAACTATCAGCGTAGCTAAGGTTAGTGTTTTTTTATTTTTGAAATAGTCCAGTGGTATGTTAATTGGTTTAAGAAGTCGAAATACTTGTTTCTTCTATATATATAAAATTTGTTGTAATAATAATATTGCATAAATGTTGTAATAATATTGCATGAATGTTGTAATAATATTGCATGAATGTTGTAATTATATTGCATGAATGTTGTAATAATATTGCATAAATGTTGTGATAATATTGCATAAATGTTGTAATAATATTGCATAAATGTTGTAGTAATATTGCATAAATGTTGCATTACTATTGCATAAATGTTGTAATAATATTGCATAAATGTTGCATTACTATTGCATAAATGTTGCGATAATATTGCATAAGTGTTGTAATAGTATCATTGATTAATTTCCCAGTTTTAGCTCGATTTGATCCAAGCAATATTATAACTACCGACTAAACTGTTATTTACAAATATCAAAGTTTGTGTGTAAAATATGTTATAACATAACGGCTAAAAAACGTCTAAAATGAAACGTAGGTTAGGCTTGTGCCATGGATTTGTGCACAGGTGTGGAAGAAACTTATATTTCGATTTTTTGAGCCCATTCATGGACTTTGTTTCTAGCGTAAGGCATTTTGTATAACAAAGACCAACAAATAAAATATTTTTTAGGCTAGTATAGTTTGTAAATTGAACACAAGGTGTTCGATATTGGCTGCTGCAAATCCCAAGGGTCAGCTGGACTCTGCTCAACCCTTAACGGTGAATATTGGGTTACCAAGTCCGTTATTGAGTCGTTTTGATTTGGTGATGATCCTCAAAGATACGATCGATAAAGAATGGGATGCACTGGTTTGCGATTATATCTTAAATGGGAATACAACTGGGGAAGATGAAGAAAAACAGTGGACTTTGGAAATGCTGCAGGTCAGTAAAAGAAACATATTGAAAACATACAGTAGTTTTTAACAGCATTACCGATACAAAGAATTGCGTACACCACCAAATGTGAAGAGTTTTGGTCTATTAACATGTTACAAAAAGTAGAACAAAAGTAGTGGAAATCATTGTTAAACAACAGTTCAGTGAGTACTTAGATGAAAATTAATATTAGTACTGACCAATAGTCAGGTTTACCGAGAAAGACATTAAAAAAATGCAAGTACAACAAAATCGAGCACTCAGAATTGTATTACAAAGCTCCTGGTTAACCAGTATCGAGCCAATGTTGAGTAAAATAAATTTCTTGAATGTTAAACAAGGCACTCACTTTGGTATACAGGATGAGTTATTAGTATCGATATAGAAAGGTCCGGGTAGGAAAAGTCCGGGTAAGAAAAGTCCGGGTAGGAAAAGTCCGGGTAAGAAAAGTCTAACAAAATCGAGCACTGAGAATTGTATTACAAAGCTCCAGGTTAACCAGTATCGAGCCAATGTTGAGTAAATTAAATTTCTTGAATGTTAAAGAAGGCACTCACTTTGGTATACAGGATGAGTTATTAGTATCCCGGCGGTCGATAGTTAATAAATCGTTTGAGAAAGAAAAAAATATTTTATACAAGAGTTGTTTGATTCGCCATTTTCTATAACAAAAAATTATTTTCACTTATACCGGTGTTGCGGTGTGACAGAAAGTATGTAAATTTTTTTAAATGGAACCTCCCGTATATTTTATTATATTATGAATACTACTAAATTTGTTTATCCAACCGTGTATGTTGCTAAGTCACAGCGTTAATAGTTTGAGAGTTATTCAACTGTTTTTCCAAAATATGCCTGGTGTCTTTTTAAAAACTATGTAAACACGGCATTTTTGTTGTCATGGTCATTATCATGGTCATGGTCATGGTCGTGCTCCTGGTCGTGGTCACGGTCGTGCTCCTTGTCATGGTCACGGTCGTGGTCATGGTCATACTCTTGCTTGTTTAACATTCAAGAAATTTAATTTACTCAACATTGGCTCGATACTGCTTTGTAATACAATTCTGAGTGCTCGATTTTGTTGGACTTTTCTTACCCGGACTTTTCTTACTCGGACTTTTCTTACCCGGACTTTTCCTACCCGGACTTTTCTTACCCGGATTTTTCTTACCCGGACTTTTCATACCCGGACCAT
The DNA here is from genome assembly GCA_963966075.1 of Aphodius sticticus. Taxonomy (NCBI): domain Eukaryota; kingdom Metazoa; phylum Arthropoda; class Insecta; order Coleoptera; family Scarabaeidae; genus Aphodius; species Aphodius sticticus. The sequence continues at coordinate 3,249,236 of OZ014511.1, forward strand.
GACCACGACGATGACCATGACCATGACTTTGACTATTGTCTCACATAGTTTAAAGGCAAAATCGGCAAAAATGTCGTTTTTACATAGCTTTTAAAAAGATCCTGCAACAGGAATATTTTGGAAAAACAGTTGAATATCTGTCAAACTATTAACGCTGTGACTTAGCAACATACACGGTTGGATAAATAAATTTAGTAGTATTCGTAATATAATAAAATATACAGGAGGTTCAATTTAAAGAAAATGTAGGTAAAAATAATTTTATGTTATAGAAATTAATGAGTCAAACAACTCTTGTATACAACATTTTTTTCTTTCTCAAACGATTTGATGACTATCGACTGCCGGGATACTAATAACTCACCCTGTATAAACGTATAAATAATAAACTGCCTAATTACATGAGTAATTATTTAACATACAACAGCCAGCAGCTTGAATGCAATACTTGGCAAAAGGACCACTTCAGATTACCAAAATATACAAAAAGCAGTACGCAAAATTAATTTTATTACAAAGCATTGAAGATGTTTAACAACATACCAAATGATATTAAAAACAGTAGTCTTTTTTAAATCATCATGTCGGGTTTATATATTGGCTAATTTTAAGTAGTTGATAAGTTTAGTACTAAGGAAACCAAATTTATTATAATTAATTCTTCATAGGCATACTTCATAACAATAAAGAAGATAAATCCAACTTTAAGTGAAGATTCGAACCGCATTTTAAGTACGTACTACCAATTCCAACGAAGGAGGCTCTCTAGAAATAAAGCTAGGACTACAGTACGATTATTAGATAGTTTAGTAAGGTTTGTATTTATTTTTTTATTAAAAAATATCAATTTTTGTCACACAACTTTCTTTATTACAAATTCCAGATTATCCCAAGCACATGCAAGGCTAATGTTTCGCGATAAAGTCGAAATAATGGACGCCATAACAGCTGTTATCCTCGTAGAAGCCTCAATGCAAGGAGATTCCTCTATTTTGTCGTTAAACTTCGACATCCACAAGAAAAACCCGGAAAACTCCATGGAAAATTACGTGCAGCTTTTACGAACGGTCTTAGGAAAATTAGAATTATTCGATCTCTTAGAGAAAGAGACGAACGATTTTAATGAGAAATACGTAAACGATAACAAAAGTTTCGATGATTCGAAAGTGTTGGAAAAACCTGGAAGGTTACGACGGAAATTGAATAGCAATTTGGGGACTCCGAGGTTTGGGGTTAAAGGAAAACGTTCGTTTGAGATTAGTAAGAACAGATCGGAAGATTTTGATGCAAAGAATAATATAGAAATTTTACATTTCGAGGATTCTAAAGTTGTTAATATCGATGCAGATTTGAAAAATGATTTAGCCGATGATACGATTCATTTAAATTTGGATGATTTCTCGGATCCTGAAGACCTGCAAGAGACGCAATATTTAGGTAAGAGTCGGAAAAATGCTTCTAAAGGTTGCGTGGGCCACAAAACTGTAAATAAAAACTTATTCGGTACTACTGAGACAGAGATTTCGGACTCCGAAGATCTAGAAACACTGTTTGAAAAGAGTGATGAAGAATTGAATGAAAATCTTTTTAAAACTGCTCGAAAAGTCACTGAGAAGTTGGATGAAAGTTTGGTTGATTTTGACAGGAAAAAGTCTGATGAAAATTGTTCGAATACAAAAAGTAGTAGCATTTTCCTGAAGCAATTTGCTTTTGTGCCAAGAACAAAATCACCAGAACATGAAACTGAAAGTATTCAAGGAAAAGACATAAAGTCATTTTCATCGGAAAGTCAACATTCAATTTTTGATGAAAATTGCGATGATCTGGATTTAGAGATTTAAGTATTGTTAGTTTTTTTGTACGATTTAAGTTATTGAAAGTGATATTCGTTTAAAAATAATCTTTTATTTTCGGGTTTTATTATGATAGATATTATTTTTTTGTTTTGTTTAAATGTGTATCTGTTTTATTGTATATTATACAGGGTGAGTTATTAGTATCCCGGCGGTCGATAGTTTTCAAATCGTTTTTTCAGTTTCTATAACATAAAATTATTTTCATTTGTACAGGGTGTTGCATTTAGGCGTGACGGAGAGTATGTAAATTTTTTAAATGGAACGCCCTGTGCCTCATACAATATTCTGAATACTAAAGAAGTAGTCTTTCCAACTGTTTAAGTAGTACTTGTATAACGTAAATAGTTTCTGAGATATTCAATTGTCTGTCAAAAAATTGGCAATTGCAGGCCTTTTTTTAAAAACTACGTTAATACTAAATTTTTGCAGATATTGTCCTAAAAATTTTGTCACAGTAACTAAAACCATAGCTAGATGTTGATGTCATGAAAAATTAGATGCGCTATACAGGGTGATCGTAGAATGTAGTAATTTTTAAACATTTATAAATGGCATTTTCTTGACAATTTTAAATTGAACACCTTGTATATTATTTGCTAATTGAAATGTCCCGTATGTTCTTTTTAATTTATATTCACTATGTCGTATATCTATTTTTACTGGTTTTTGTGATATTTGCAATTTAAAGAATAGTATGCTACTTAGTATCTTAATATTGCTCGGTATACAGTGTGTTGGGTAGCATGATGTAAAATATTTAAAGGTTTATAGAAAAAGCCATTTAGAACCTATTTAACTAGGTTAATAATATGGTGACATACAGGCAGGATGTACATTTTAAATAAATCAAAAATTACAGCCACAACCTGGATTTGAACCAGGGACCTTTGCGTTTCTAACACAATGCTCACCCATTGTTAAATCCAGGTTGTGGCTGTAATTTTTGATTTATTTAAAATTTACATCCCGCCATGTCACCATATTATTGACCTATAAATATTAATTTGACAAATTATGTCGTTAAACATTTTCATTTCTATTTAACTAGGTTTATTCATATACAAAGTATTACGGTTCTCAATGTATTACACAATTTTATAATATGTTTTGCAATTTTTGCAAACGTACAACGAAAGAACCTGAAGGCCTAGTTATTTCTGTTGTACCCCGAAGTAAACCATAAACAGTGTACTTTTAGGGGGACTATCGTGAAAATTTGTTCACTTGTGAAAATTGTACGCAGTCATTTCATTATAATGGTATATGCACTCATACAGAAAAACAAACGGAAACCTTAAAACCTGTCTTGATGAGCTATGTTTAAGAACGGATTTGTATTCTGTTCAAAAACACATCCAACGATGTCTACTTACTATTGTTAATTGGTTTAAAATAGGATATTTTTCTAAATTGGGATAATATTTGGTTTTTGTGTGTGAGCACACACATACAAATTTTCACGATAGTTAAACTAAAACTACAGGCTTTAGGGTTTACTTTATTGGTCATTTGAAATTTTTAGGTTTGCCATACTATTGCAAAAATGGCAAAATATACTTACAAAATTTCATATAAAATTGTTAATTTGTTGATAATGGTAATACGTTGTATAGGGATAAATCTGGTTAAATAGTTTCTAAATTACCTCTTCTATCGCCTGTTAAAGACTTTACATCAAACTACCAAATACCTTATATGCACAGCAATATTAAAGTTAGCAATTGCATTACATTTTCGTTAAATTGCAAATATCACAAAAACTAGTAACATTTGGTGTATGACATACTAGATTTAAATTGGAGCGAAGTAAAGGATTATTACAGCTAACACACATTATACAAGGTGTTCCATATAAAAACTCAAGAAAAAGCCATTTTAAAAATATCAAAATTTCCTAAGTTCAATTAACACCCTGTATACTGTATCTAATATGTTTGGATACCATCATCTACCTACTGGCTTTAACTATTGTCTCACATAGTTTAAAGGTAAAATTGGCTAAAATCGTTTTTACATAGGTTTTAAAAGGATCCTGCAACAGGCTTATTTTGGAAAAACAGTTGAATATCTCTGGAACTATTGACGCTGTGACTTAGCAGCATACACGGTTGGATATACAAATTCAGTAGTATTCATATTTAAATAAAATATACGGGGCATTCCATTTAAAAAATGTACATACTTTCCGTCACACCTAAATGCAACGCCCTGTATAAATGAAAATAATTTTACGTTATAAAAACTGGAGAGTCGAACAACATTTGTATAAAACATTCTTTTGTTTCTCAAACGATTTAGTAACTATCGACCGCCGGGTTACTAATAACTTGCCCTGTATGTCTAGTGTAGGTTAGGACAAAATTATACATGCCGGTGACGATTTGCTAATGTATTTTGTTTTGCCGGGGTAAAAAATAAACCGATGTTTGTTGTACAGGTTATGTATGATTTGGTTGTAACCGTGTTGTTCGTATAATATGTATTACCGTTATTTATGAAAGTATTGATTACAATAAACTCTTCAGATAAAATTTAGTTGTCTTATTTCCTTAAATAAAAACTAGGTTTAATTTAAAATCAGTTTTCCAAAATATTCTTGTTCAATTCTATATAATATGCTCAAAACTGTACCAAAAATTGATATTTCTACAAGTAAGTGTTGTTAATTTTTCTACAATTTAAGTTATCAAATGTGATATTTCTTCAAAAATAATCTCTTATTTTATCTAACTCACATAATAACACATAATAGAAAATCAATACTTACCGTTATTTACCAAAAAATAATTACCAAACAAACAACACCACCACAAACATAACTTATCATAATGGGATTATAATAACTTTAACCTGAATTTGTCACAATTTGACCAGACGACAGTAACCATGCCTCAAGTACAGTCAAACTGCGTAATATGTCTCCTACGTCCAATCCTAATTTTCGGTTCAATAGTAGTTTCACTATTCTACTTCAACTGTCCACACGAAACAAAGAAATTCTACGTGAAATATTCGAAAAAACTAGGAATAATATCAACATCTTTTTGTATACTTTCAGTTATAATTCTTATATTCCTAACAAAAGACCTACAAGAAAACATCGACAACATCACCGAATTACTATTCATAATAAATGCTATGATAGCGTACGCAAGGATAATTAACCTCACTTTCTTCACCCATTGCAGGGTTAGATTCAAAATGGCGGAGATACGAGGATTGGTCGCCATTTTGACTAAGAAAGATTACTATGGCATTGACAGTTTCTTGACAGTTGAGGTTATATTGAAGTACCGGAGATATACCATGATTTGCTTGATTACCGTTATTGTAACAGAAGTGCTAGTTGTAGGTTATGTTATGGTCATAAAATATGAAATCCACGTTGTGCTGCAAAGTATGACGTCTGCCGTTGGTTCGTTTTCGCACGTGATTGCTGTCTTGCATTATATTTTATTCGGGTATCTCTACATGAATTTATTTAATAGATGTTTTGATAAAATTAAAGAAGAGTTATTGGAGGTTAAAACTAGGATTAATTGCATAAATATCTCGAATCCGAACAATACAGTTGCGTTACGAAGATTAACAGAGTTATATATACAATTATGTAAGACTTTCTTGCTGGGGAATAAGAATAATCAAGAAATTGTTACGGTCTCTTTCATAAATTACGTATCCATGTTTATAAATTCGTCTTTTCTGCAATATATTTCCGTTTTTTACGATATACCATTAGACAGATTTTTCTTGATGCAAGCGCAAGCTTTTAGTGGTTTCGGAGTTATCGCACATTATTTATTTGTTTATGAACGTTTAGGTAACATCGTAAGTATTACGATATTTTTAGTTTTACAATAGTTTAATGTTTAATAAGTTTTATGTTAATTACAGGGGAATGATATAATATCGTTTTTGTTTAAATTTCCTATCAACAGTTTGTCGAAACGGAATGCACATCAGGTATATTTTGGAAATATATTTGAACGTAACCTTAAAATATATTTTTAACTATTTTTTTGTAGCTTGAAGCACTATTGACGTTGTTAATAGTTAAGAAACCAGTATTCAAACCGTTGAATATGTTTCAATTGGGTACCAACCTCATTCCTTCAGTAAGTTATTTTAACATTATAAAAAAATATGTATTTTATTAAGAAAAATGCAGTACAAATTAAGCTTCTTATAATAGATATATTAGTAATACGTAAGTATAACAATATAGTTTTGCTTTATTTTCCAGATATTAGGAATGACCACAACTTACTTATTAGTAGCCATGCAATTTTACGTTTCAAACTCGCAAAACAATGTAACAGTTTCCAAATAAATCAAAACATAACCTCAAAACAATTTTTTTTTGGTACATAACCTTAAACCATACAATTCTTAAACAAAAACAGCAAACGTAACCTCTCAATTAACAAAACAAAAAAAAATTGCCCGTAAACATAACCTTACCGACACAACTTATGAATTCTTCTGCGGGATTGAGGTTATGACGGTCTTGCACTCGGTGTACTGTTGAAGGCCGTTCTCGCCCATCTCACGTCCGAAACCTGAATCTTTATAACCTCCAAATGGAGTCTGCGCCATCAAAACGTTGTAGCAGTTCACCCAGACTGTTCCAGCGCGGATACCTTGCGTTAGATAGTTGATTTTGTCGACGTCTTTCGAGAAAACTGCAGCTGCCAAGCCGTAGTTTGTGTTGTTTGCACGATCGATAATTTCGTCAAGAGAGTTGAACTTCATTAGTTGTTGGACTGGTCCAAATATCTAAATTTAAAATAAAAATTGATGTAGAATAGGAACAAAATTTACCTGCATTAAAAACAAAATCAAGGATACTTGTAAATAATAAAATAAATTAATTCAATAAAAAACTAAATAAACAAATTAATAATAAGAAATATTTTCTTACCTCTTCTCTGGCGATAGTATGGTTATCTTCTACGTTGGCAAATACTGTCGGTTGAACGAAGAATCCCTGATCTCCGTGTCTCTCCCCTCCTGTCATCAAAGTAGCGCCCTCTTTAACGCCAGATTTGATCATGCCGAGAATTTTGTTCATTTGTTCACCGTCAACCTGGGGGCCCTGCTCCGTACGCTCGTCGAAGGGGTCACCCACTACACGCATCTTGGCCCTCTCAACAGATCTACAAAATCCCTCAACTTAAAATTCAACAAAAAAAAAGTGCACGTATTTTAGACTAAGGTAAAAATCCCAAATTCAGACTTTGTCCTACATTCCGTCATATTTTTGTGATTTCTGGTGATTCTAACATAAAAGTTGTGTTTACCTTTCGACAAATTCATCGTAGATTTTAGCCTCTATGAAAGTCCTGGTGCCAGCGCAGCAAACTTGACCTTGGTTGAAGAAGATTGCTTGGTGGGCGTATTCGACCGCAGTTGCCATGTCGACATCGGCTAAAATAATGTTGGGGCTTTTGCCGCCCAGTTCGAGCGTGGTTCTTTTGAGGTTACCGACGCCTGCGGCTTGTTGGATCTTCATACCGACCTCCGTAGAACCGGTAAATGCAATTTTATCGACCTAAAAATAAAGATAAACAAATAAAATTAAAGGAAAAAAAATCTGGATAACTCTAGAAATAATTGCAGAATTTTTATGAAACTAGCTACAATTGTTTATTATGCATCAATAAACAGTGTAAAGGTCATAGAAACACATGAAATCCCCTCACAGGGAAATGCTGATTTTTTTTTTAATTTATCCAAACAGACATATTTTCACTATAAATCATTAAAAAATGATAACTCTAGAAATAATTGAAGAATTTTTATGAAACTTGCTACGATTGTTTAGTATGCACCAATAAACAGTATAAAGGCCATAGCAACACATGAGACCCCCTTAAAGGGAAATGCTGATTTTTTTAAATTTATCCAAACAGCCATATTTTCACTATAAATCATAAAAAAAACATAACTCTAGAAATAATTGAAGAATTTTTATGAAACTAGTTAAGATTGTTTAATATGCATCAATAAATAGTGTAAAGGCTATATCAACACATGAAACCCCCTCAAAGGGAAATACTGATTTTTTTAATTTATCCAAACAGCCATATTTTTGCCATAAATCATAAAAAAAACATAACTCTAGAAATAATTGAAGAATTTTTATAAAACTTGTTAAGATTGTTTAATATGCATCAATAAATAGTGTAAAGGCCATATCAACACATGAAACCCCCTCAAAGGGAAATACTGATTTTTTTAATTTATCCAAACAGCCATATTTTCACTATAAATCATAAAAAAATCATAACTCTAGAAATAATTGAAGAATTTTTATGAAACCTGCTACGATTGTTTATTATGCATCAATAAACAGGATAAAGGCCATAATAGCACATAGAATTAACTCAAAGGAAAATGCTGATTTTTTTAATGTATCAAAAAAGCCATATGATCACTATAAATCACCAAAACTTCATAACTCTAGAAATAATTGAAGAATTTTTATGATACATGCTACTATTGTTTATTATGCATCAATAAACAGTATAAAGGCCATAGTAACACATGAAACCCTCTCAAAGGGAAATGCTGATTTTTTTTAATTTATCCAAACAGCCATATTTTCACTATAAATCATAAAAAAAAATCATAACTCTAGAAATAATTGAAGAATTTTTATGAAACTTGTTAAGATTGTTTATTATGCATCAATAAATAGTATAAAGGCCATATCAACACATGAAACGCCCTCAAAGGGAAATACTGATTTTTTTAATTTATCCAAACAGCAATAATTTCACTATAAATCATAAAAAATCATAACTCTAGAAATAATTAAAGAATTTTTATGAAACTTGCTAAGATTGTTTATTATGCATCAATAAACAGTATAAAGGCCATAGCAACACATGAAACAGCCTCAAAGGGAAACGCTGATTTTTTAATTTATCCAAACAGCTATATTCTCACTATAAATCATCAAAAAATCATAACTCTAGAAATAATTGAAGAATGTTTATGAAACTTGCTACGATTGTTTATTATGCATTAATAAATAGTGTAAAGGCCATAGTAACACATAAAACCCCTTCAAAGAGAAATGCTGATTTTTTTTAATATATCAAAACAGCCATATTTTCACTATAACTTAACAAAAAATCTTAACTCTAGAAATAATTGAAGAACTTTTATGAAACTTGCTACGATTGTTTATTATGCATCAATAAACAGTGTAAAGGCCATAGTAACACATGAAACCCCCTCAAAGGGAAATGCAGATTTTTTTTATTTATCAAATCAGTCATATTTTCTCCATAAATCATAAAAAATTATAACTCTAGAAATAATTGAAGAATTTTTATGAAATTTGCTACGATTGTTTATTATGCATCAATAAACAGTATAAAGGCTATAGTAACACATGAAACCCCCTCAAAGAGAAAAACTGATTTTTTATTTATCCAAACAGCCATATTTTCACTATAAATCATCAAAAAATCATAACTCTAGAAATAATTAAAGAATTTTTATGAAACTTGCTAAGATTGTTTATTATACATCAATAAACAGTATAAAGGCCATAGTAACACATGAAACCTCCTCAAAGGGAAATGCTGATTTTTTAATTTATCAAAACAGCCATATTTTCACTATAAATCATCAAAAATTCATAACTCTAGAAATAATTAAAGAATTTTTATGAAACTTGCTAAGATTGTTTATTATACATCAATAAATAGTATAAAGGCCATAGTAACACATGAAACCTCCTCAAAGGTAAATGCTGATTTTTTAATTTATCAAAACAGCCATATTTTCACTATAAATCATCAAAAATTCATAACTCTAGAAATAATTAAAGAATTTTTATGAAACTTGCTAAGATTGTTTATTATACATCAATAAACAGTATAAAGGCCATAGTAACACATGAAACCTCCTCAAAGGGAAATGCTGATTTTTTAATTTATCAAAACAGCCATATTTTCACTATAAAGCATCAAAAAATCATAACTCTAGAAATAATTGAAGAATTTTTATGAAACTTGTTATGATTGTTTATTATGCATCAATAAACAGTATAAAGGCCATATCAACACATGAAACCCCCTCAAAGGGAAAAGCTGATTTTTTTAATTGTTAAAAACAGCCATATTTTCACAATAAATCATCAAAAAATCATAACTATAGAAATAATCGAAGAATTTTTATGAAACTTGCTACGATTATTTATTATGCTGCAATAAACAGTATAAAGGTCATAGTAACACATGAAACCTCCTCAAAGGGAAATGCTGATTTTTTAATTTATCAAAACAGCCATATTTTCACTATAAATCATCAAAAAATTATAACTCTAGAAATAATTGAAGAATTTTTATGAAACTTGCTACAATTGTTTATTATGCATCAATAAACAGTATAAAGGCCATAGTAACACATGAAACCCGCTCAAAGGGAAATACTGATTTTTTTAATTTATCAAAGCAGCCATATTTTCACTATAAATCATCAAAAAATTCATAACTCTAAAAATATTTGAAGAATTTTTATGAACCTTGCTACGATTGTTTATTATGCATCAATAAACAGTATAAAGGCCATAGTAACACATGAAACCCCCTCAAAGAGAAAAACTGATTTTTTAATTTATCCAAACAGCCATATTTTCACTATAAATCATCAAAAAATCATAACTCTAGAAATAATTAAAGAATTTTTATGAAACTTGCTAAGATTGTTTATTATACATCAATAAACAGTATAAAGGCCATAGTAACACATGAAACCTCCTCAAAGGGAAATGCTGATTTTTTAATTTATCAAAACAGCTATATTTTCACTATAAATCATCAAAAATTCATAACTCTAGAAATAATTAAAGAATTTTTATGAAACTTGCTAAGATTGTTTATTATACATCAATAAACAGTATAAAGGCCATAGTAACACATGAAACCTCCTCAAAGGGAAATGCTGATTTTTTAATTTATCAAAACAGCCATATTTTCACTATAAATCATCAAAAATTCATAACTCTAGAAATAATTAAAGAATTTTTATGAAACTTGCTAAGATTGTTTATTATACATCAATAAACAGTATAAAGGCCATAGTAACACATGAAACCTCCTCAAAGGGAAATGCTGATTTTTTAATTTATCAAAACAGCCATATTTTCACTATAAAGCATCAAAAAATCATAACTCTAGAAATAATTGAAGAATTTTTATGAAACTTGTTATGATTGTTTATTATGCATCAATAAACAGTATAAAGGCCATATCAACACATGAAACCCCCTCAAAGGGAAAAGCTGATTTTTTAATTGTTAAAAACAGCCATATTTTCACAATAAATCATCAAAAAATCATAACTCTAGAAATAATCGAAGAATTTTTATGAAACTTGCTACGATTATTTATTATGCTGCAATAAACAGTATAAAGGTCATAGTAACACATGAAACCTCCTCAAAGGGAAATGCTGATTTTTTAATTTATCAAAACAGCCATATTTTCACTATAAATCATCAAAAAATTATAACTCTAGAAATAATTGAAGAATTTTTATGAAACTTGCTACAATTGTTTATTATGCATCAATAAACACTATAAAGGCCATAGTAACACATGAAACCCGCTCAAAGGGAAATACTGATTTTTTTAATTTATCAAAGCAGCCATATTTTCACTATAAATCATCAAAAAATTCATAACTCTAAAAATATTTGAAGAATTTTTATGAACCTTGCTACGATTGTTTATTATGCATCAATAAACAGTATAAAGGCCATAGTAACACATGAAACCCGCTCAAAGGGAAATACTGATTTTTTTAATTTATCAAAGCAGCCATATTTTCACTATAAATCATCAAAAAATTCATAACTCTAAAAATATTTGAAGAATGTTTATGAACCTTGCTACGATTGTTTATTATGCATCAATAAATAGTATAAAGGGCATAGTAACACATGAAACCCCCTCAAATGGAAATGCTGATTTTTTTAATTTATCAAAATAGCCATATTTTTACTATAAATCATCAAAAAATCAGAACTCTAGAAATAATTGAAGAATTTTCATGAAACTTGCTATGATTGTTTATTATGCATCAATAAACAGTATACAGGCCATAGTAACACATGAAACCCCCTCAAATGGAAATGCTGATTTTTTTAATTTATCAAAACAGCCATATTTTCACTATAAATCATCAAAAAATCATAACTCTAGAAATAATTGAAGAATTTTCATGAAACTTGCTATGATTGTTTATTATGCATCAATAAACAGTATACAGGCCATAGTAACACATGAAACCTCCTTAAAGGGATATACTGATTTTTTTAATGTATCAAAAAAGCCATATTTTCACTATAAATCATAAAAAATCATAACTCTAGAAATAATTGAAGAATCTTTATGAAACTTGCTACAATTGTTTATTATGCATCAATAAACAGTATAAAGGCCATAGTAACACATGAAACCCGCTCAAAGGGAAATACTGATTTTTTTAATTTATCAAAGCAGCCATATTTTCACTATAAATCATCAAAAAATTCATAACTCTAAAAATATTTGAAGAATTTTTATGAACCTTGCTACAATTGTTTATTATGCATCAATAAATAGTATAAAGGGCATAGTAACACATGAAACCCCCTCAAATGGAAATGCTGATTTTTTTAATTTATCAAAACAGCCATATTTTTACTATAAATCATCAAAAAATCAGAACTCTAGAAATAATTGAAGAATTTTCATGAAACTTGCTATGATTGTTTATTATGCATCAATAAACAGTATACAGGCCATAGTAACACATGAAACCTCCTTAAAGGGATATACTGATTTTTTTAATGTATCAAAAAAGCCATATTTTCACTATAAATCATAAAAAATCATAACTCTAGAAATAATTGAAGAATCTTTATGAAACTTGCTACGATTGTTTATTATTCATCAATAAACAGTATAAAGGCCATAATAACACATGAGACCCCCTCAAAGGGATATGCTGATTTTTTAATTTATCCAAACAGCCACTATCACTATAAATCAGCAAAAAATCATAACTGTAGAAATAATTGAAGAATTTTTATGAAACTTGCTACGATTGTTTATTATGCATCAATAAACAGTATAAAGGCCATAGTAACACATGAAACCCCCTCAAAGGGAAATGCTGATTTTTTAATTTATCCAAACAGCCATATTTTCACTATAAATCATCAAAAAATCATAACTCTAGAAATAATTGAAGCATTTTTATGAAACTTGCTACGATTGTTTATTATGCATCAATAAACAGTATAAAGGCCATAGTAACCCATGAAATCAACATAGAGAATTACTGATTTTTTTAATTTATCAAAACAGGCGTATTTTTACTATAAATCATCAAAAAATCATAACTCTAGAAATAATTGAAGCATTTTTATGAAACTTGCTACGATTGTTTATTATGCATCAATAAACAGTATAAAGGCCATAGTAACCCATGAAATCAACCCATAGAGAAATACTGATTTTTTTAATTTATCAAAACAGGCGTATTTTCACTATAAATCATCAAAAAATCATAACTCTAGAAATAATTGAAGAATGTTTATGAAACTTGCTACGATTGTTTATTAAGCATCAATAAACAGTATAAAGGCCATAGCAGTACACGAAACACCCTCAAAGGCAAATGCTGCAACCAACAACCAAAAAACAACAAATCTCACCTTCATATTTTTGCATAGGGCTTCGCCGGCATCTCCAAACCCAGGCACGATGTTCAACACTCCCGCGGGTAGTCCGGCTTCCTTGGCAAGTTGCGCGACAAATAAAGCAGTTAATGGAGTTTGTTCGGCAGGTTTTAGTACGACGGTATTTCCCATAGCTAAAGCAGGTCCTATTTTCCAAGCGAACATCAATAACGGGAAATTCCAGGGGATAATTTGGCCGCAAACGCCGACCGGCTCGTGTCTGGTATAGCAGAAATAATCGCCATCAAGCGGGATGGTTTTTCCGTGATTTTTGTCTGCCCAGCCTGCCATATATCTGATCGCTTTTATGCTTTTGTCGATATCGACGGTGTAAGAGTGGGTGAACGGTTTTCCGTTGTCTAAGGTTTCCAAGCTCTGTAAGGGAAATTTGTGAATGTAGAATTTAAATTATAGGAAAACTTATCTAACTCGAACTTTTCTAACTCGAATCTTTTTTTAATATTTTAACATTCAAAGCTAGACATTTGAATTTAATCATCAATTTATAAAATCGTTACTTTGGAAAGTTTATAATTTCACCATTAAATTTTTGTACTTTTTTTTAAATTTTGCGAGGAATTCAAAATTGTGCCGAAATATAGGTTGTTCCATTTAAAAAAACCTTTGGGTTGCTACTACCTTATAGAACATCCTGTATACACGCTAATAATTTTAAAATGTGTGCCTCGGCGTTCTGTATATATGAGTGAAACCAGTTTTAAAATATCTTCATTAACAGAACCACAATCTTCCGAGATCACACTGTTGAGACACCCTGTATAGGTATCTACTTCAAATAACCCTTTAATTGTTTTGATGTCATGTAGCCAATTAAAACTTATACCACTTTGTTTACAGGCATGCCACTCTTGCAAATGAAATTAACCTGTCATAAAACGTTTATATTCCAGAATTATAGAAATATATGAACCATAAATTAGCATAAAACAATACCAAACAATAAAACCTGCAAACATATGTGAAACTACTATATCAAATATTTTTACGTGATCAATAAAACGTGATATTCTTTATCAGAAATTGGTCATTATAGTATGCAAATACCATAGGAAGTATGTGCAAACATTGATATCGAACACCGTCATTCCAATCGAGTCATATTTACAGAAGATAACCCCAAAAAAATAAAAGTATATTACCGCTAGATATGTCGCATTTTCTTCCATAAGGTCACCCAACCGGTACAGAATTCTCCCACGTTCTGCAGCATCCATCCGTCTCCATGGAGACCCAAGTTTAAACGCATCATATGCAGCATCAACGGCAATATCTACATCAGCTTTGGAACTCCTTTGAACTTCGGTAATGACTTTACCTGTGGCTGGGTTAAGAGTTTCAAATGTTTCTCCAGATTTTGATTTATGCCATTCATTATTGATGAAGATCTGGAATTTTAAACCAATTTAAACAAAACTCTAACAAAAAATTGTTATCTCAATAAATACAGCTAAAAATACCTTAGATTTTTAACCTTTCTAACCTTCAATCCTCGCGGATTTGAAAAACGGTTATTTTTAGGATATTTTTAAACCGGTTAAGCTTATTTTTTCGGTGCTATCAAATTCCTTACTAATGCTAGTAAGGAATTTGAACAATTTATGGATTTACGTCTTACTACAGAATGAAATAAACAAGACACTTACGCCGGAGTAACAAATTTTAGGTAGGGTTTCAGGTTTTGGCAAGGCCTGTGCTGAAAATTTGCAGTGCTGTATCTTAGAAACAGCGTTTTTAACAACTCGTAACATTTTTCACTGCGATATTTACACGATACAACACAACAGCTTGACAGGTAAAGTTGAACTGATTTTTTTCCGCATATTGAAACAACGGATACCGGTCGGTAACATCGGTAACCATGGGAAACCAATCAGCGACGAGCGCTTCGATCACGTGTTCATATCGCTATCTAATCTAACAAATTTCAAAGTGATTAGCTTATTTAAAAATAACATATTTATCAGGAACAGGAGCTAATATAAATAAATCAAACGCAAGAACTTAATACATATTTTATTACACATCTCTATTATATACCAACAACAAAAAAAACATTCACATAATATGTATAACGACTGACTTTTCAACGGATACACAAAAGTCAACATCACAAATCAACAAACGTCGCATCATACCATAATACCTTTATTATTTACTCAGTCAGTTTTTTCTAAATATATAACGACCTAATTCGATCAAAAAAAGGAACGTAAAAGTTCTTTTGTACTAAATTAAAAATAAATTCACACAAAAAAAAACCAACGAATCAACTTCATCTCAAAACCGTCATCGTAAATCGTTCAGATCTTCATCGTCGGACATTGGACCCTGGTCTGCGTTCCTCGCCAACATATAATTATCCATATCGATCGATCGGCAATTGTTTATCGAATACCTCAAACGCTCCTCCATGATTTCCTGCGACGAATACGGCGGCAACCTCAACTGGAAGAAGCAAGTCTGCGCCGTCGGCAACCCGTTAATCGCACGATCCACCTTCATAACCTAAAATTAAAGGTTAGATTTTGTTAGGTTAGAATTTTATTTTTCAGAGACGATCAGTTTGGTATATATAAAAAAATATTTTTGAGGTTAGAATTTTATTATACCTGAAATCTTTGCGATAAATCCGCTAAATTTGCGGGTAATCTCGACCTCCCGGACACGAATATCATGAATAAAACACGTTCTTCGTTCGTGAAGTTCTCTAAGGTCTGCCAGAGCCACTGGACCAGTTGGTGTTTCTCGTCAAGCTCTCGATAACGGACCACAGTTTTTAATAACGGGATAGAAATATGCGGTAACCCGCAAACTAATTGTTCCATGTGGTCGGCCGTCACTAACGACAGGAGGGGAACGGGAATTATACCGGCCATTCCTTCGAGTATCGCGTTAATTTGTAGGTTAAATTCTTCCAGTCTGAATTTTACAGCTTGTTCGAAGTACTGGGCACGATTCGAGAAGGTTAGAGGTATGCTACGACCACCAGGTACAATCGGAACAACCTAGAAATAAAGAAAAGACAACATTTTGAGGTTAGGAATTTTAAATTTTGTATATTTTATCAATAAAATCAAGCACTCAGAATTTTATTACAAAGCTCCAGGTTAACCAGTATTGAGTAAATAATATTTCTTGAATGTTAAACAAAGAACGGTACATCAGGGACTCACTTTGGTATATAAATGTATAAATAATTAACAGTTTAAATTATTAATTTCTTTTAGCTAAATAAACATTTTATTTTGTTCTGTAGTTATGTTTCATAGAAGTAAATATAGTGAAGAATTTAAGAAATTGGTATTTTATTTATCGAGAATAAAGTAAGATTTTGTGGTTAGATTTTTACCTTTCCCGTACAGCTGGTCCCCTCGAACGTCTCCAACGGAATAACCTCGTGGAAACTATCCTCAGTCACTCCAGACAAATGAATATCCTTGATACTTCTCAAAGTTTGGACGTACATGCTGTCAATATCTTCCAAATCTTCTATCGTGACAGGTTCTCCGACTAACAACTTCCATATGATGGGGGCCACAGGTAACGCTAAGGGTTTCTTCGTCCTCATCGCGACACCAAACAAAACACCTATCGGAAAAAAAAATTTGAGGTTAGAATTTAATTTTTTTGACTTTTGAGGTTAGAATTTTATTTTTATTTATTTATAAGGTTAGAATTAATTTTTTTTATTTTTGAGGTTAGAATTATTTTTTTTGTAGTTTTGAGGTTATTTACCTAGGAATTTGAACCAAGTTAGGTGTTGTGGGTTATTCATCTGCGGGTTGAGTAGATATTTGTCTCGGTTGAAGCCTTCGTCGTTGACAGCGTTGGGCGTTGGGACAAATAATGGGACAACTCCGGAGATAATTTCTTGGCACATTTCCGTTATGGTGTCGTCAAAAACGCCCCCTGCGTCGTCTGCACCCTCACCGACCAATTTTACCTTCCAGGCACGCGACGGTAACCTCAATTCTTGCGGACGCATCTCTACGACTTGTTTGGCCACTTGCAGGAAAATCGGTTTCACTTTCTTGCCTAGAAACGATAACAAAGTTTAAGGAAGAGAACGAGATTGTGAAAAGATAAAAGTTCGTAATATTAAAAGGAAAAGTATAAAAAAGGAAAAGGGAAAAATACCAAAGAACAAAGCAATGCAGTAAAAGATATTTGAACGAGCATTATAAAAGTGGAAATATTTAAATTAGTATTTTTTTCTAGTAATACAACTAAAAACATACCTTTCGGAGAGAGTCTCTTCACGATAACCTGGGGTCCGTAATTCCTTCCAGTGACCATAGTTTTTCCGATACATCGCACCAACGGCAGCGTATAAACCCTCGGGGCTAACAGGGGTCGCAACTTCGGCGAAATCAGCCCCTCCAAGGGGGGCACGTGGTAATCCTCCAACCTGTTCAGCGGCATCAAATTCCAGCACGAATATAACTTATCGGAAAAATCGTACAAGAATTTTAACCGCGCTTGTATCGCCTTTACGGAAACACCCTTTAAACTATCGTACTGCCCCGGAATCTCCTGCGGGAGGCCAAATGTCAGCGACCGTGTAACCCCGGGGATTCTCTGAGGCAACGGGGTCGCAGTCCACGCCGCGGAATGCGTTCTTCCCGTCGAAATCTGTTTAATTCCGATGTTCGAGAGAAACGGCAAAACCAACGGTTCTATTATAACTTTTACAGACTGTCCGATGGAAAACGGGTCGTCGGTGTTCATTCCCCAAACTAAGACTTTATCGCAGGAGGTTAGGAACATAACATGGTCCGTTCCCATAGCTACGTCGACGGTAAAGTATTTCGTTAACCCCGGAACTATCTGCGGTTTATAATCCGCTGCGTCTAAGAAGTCTTGCCATGGTGACCGTTGGATTCCGCAGACGTAGACTTTTCCGTCTTTCGTTAAGAATAACGTCAACTGTGAACCGGCGAGAACTTTTTTTAAGCCGATGTTGCACATGGATTCCACTAATTGCGGGGTTAGTTTGAAAGAACCGTGGCATATCGAGCCTAAGCCTAGTTTGCCGTATTCTCCGTCCCCGAAGGTCCAGACGTTCATGCCGTCCCGGGACATGCATACGGTGTGGGACATGCCGCAGGAAACTTGCCCGATCTTGTGTCCCTCGAGCGAGGTTACGCGTTCCGGGGATTTTTTTGTCGTCGCCTGGCCTAAGCCTGAAAAGTAACAAAGAATCGATATTAGTCAAAGACGTAGTTTTAGCATTGTGTCACTTTTCTGGATACTTAACATGTAGTATAATAATAATAATAATAATAATAGCATTGTTAAGTAAACAGACTAGATTTTTGCTGAGTTGCAAGACAAATAATCAATAAAAATGATGTCTCTTAAGAAGAAATGAATACACAAGGATTGCAATAAATCATGAAGAGAACGTGAGAAACCGTAAACCATAAATCTTTATAAATCTGCAACTGTTTACAATTTTGAGGTTATTAATTTTAATCTCTCAGAAAAATAAAACCCTGCCCTGCAGTAAAAACTTTATGCATTTCAATGGTTTTAATTCATAAGTTTATAACAGAAAAGAATAAAATTTGATTTATAAAAACAAATGAAAATATTGGTTTTGTTTGACTTATTTGATAATTTTGTCTGTAAACTTCAACAACACTTAACAAGAAAACTTTCACAACTCAAATATTAAGAGCAATTTGTAAAAATAATATTTGCAATAATATTTTTATATATTGCCAGGTGTATTGTGAAATTAACACAAACAAATGAAATAAACAAAATTCATATACATTTTGGTTTTTCAAATATACTAATAGTAAAACTTTAAACTGTTCTCCTGCAAAATGATGAATTTTGAGTCATCGTGAAAGATGAATCAAAATGATAATTACTTTGTAGGAAAATCAGCAAACAACATCAACTTATTTGTTTCTTATTTGTTTATTAAATACAGGGTGTCTCACGGAACTGGTGCATTAGAAGTTTCTCATGTTCTACTATTTCTGGAAACATGAAATTTTGGAATTCGAATTTACTTGATCTGAGCTCTTCGGCTAAAATATTCTGAAGTTAACTGTCACGTCCGGTCACCGGAGGTCGGTATCAACTTTGTTGTTATAAATGGAATGATATAATTTTAATTTTATTTTTGGGTTCTACGTATCAAAACACATCATTTTTAATAAGGGTTACCTATACCTAAATATCACCATTTGAGTTTTTTTGATTTTACTAATTTTTTGGTGATTTTCACTGTGACATTTAAAACTGAATATCTCGGTTATTATTGAAACTAGAAGTTTGATGATTGATGGTCCAAAACTAGAAACATAGCCAAATACGACGATGTTTAGTTCATCACGATATCTTATACAGGTGTTCAAAATTTACAACACATAATTGAATTTTCAAACAAAAAAAACTCATTTTTTTCAAATGGAACACTCTGTATACCGATACGCCACTCGATAGGAAGTTTTATTCCCTATCAATCAATATTATGGTTCCCTATATCTATCTTTAATAGTTTTTGAGATATTGGTACTTTTTCTTTAAATCCATTTTAAATACTCCCATTTAATAAAGGGGACGAAATTAGATACAAAATTTACAACAAAAATTTAAATAGTGATAGATATTTAGAAATTTTGCGTGGATGTGTGAACAATTTTTGCGATACTCTTTCCCTCAATATTTTACGCGACTGCCTTTATCAAATGGACTGTGCACCGGCACATTCTTCGCATGTGGTATCCATTCAACTTAATCAGATCTTAGGTGACGGTAGGTGGTTCGGAAATAGGGGACCCCGGTGGTGGCCACCAAGCTCACCAGGTTTAACACCATTAGACTTTTATTTCTGGGGTCATGTGAAAAGTCAGGTCTATTTCACACCAGCTAATACTCGAGAAGAATTGACTAACAGAGTAGTAGCCGCCATTAATGGACTTCAGCGACAAGAAATCCGAAGAGCGACGATGACAGTAGTACAGCGAAGTGTTTTAAAATGTTTGGAGCAGAACGGGCAGCATTTCGAACAACATAATTAAGTTTTAATTTAAGTTAGATATCCCAAACCTATTATTTTAGTTTTAAGAAACCCTTTCAATATTTTTCTGTTTTCCTGTTGTTCCAAAGTTGTTACATTCCTATAAATAAAGAATAAATCGTTTGGCATTTTGTTGGCATTCTTTTATACTGACAATATCTCAAAAACTATTAAAGATAGATATAGGGGATCCTAATATTGATTGATAGGGAATACGATTCCTTATCGAATGGCGTATTGGTATACAGGGTGTTCCATTTGAAAAAAATGAGTTTTTTATGTTTAAAAATTCAATTATTGTGTTGTAAATTTTGAACACCCTGTACAAGATATCATGATGAACTAAATATCGTCTTATTTGGTTATGTTTTTAGTTTTGGACCACAAATCATGAAACTTCTAGTTTCAAAAATAACCGAGATATTCACTTTTAAACGTAACCGGGAAAATCACCAAAAAAATAATAAAATCAAAAAAACTCAAAAATGGTCATATTTAGGTATAGGGAAACATTATCAAAAATGATGTGTTTTGATACGTAGAAACCAAAAATAAAATAAAAATTATATCATTCCATTTAAAATAACAAAGTTGATACCGACTTCCGGTGACCGGACGTGACAGTTAACTTGAGAATATTTTAGCTGAAGAGCTCAGATCAAGTAAATTCTAGTTCCAAAATTTCAAGTTTCCAGAAATAATAGAACATGAGAAACTTCTAATGTACCAGTTCCGTGAGACACTTATTAATTAATTAATTTACTTATTTCTTTCTTGTAGTACAAGAAATATTACTTGTTCTTTCTTTTATATTGTTCGTGAGTGTCCCACTTTTTTCCACGCAAAAATTAATTTTAGAAAGTAAATGTCATTCTGAGTAACTTCATACGGAGTTCAATTGTTTTTACAAATCCTTAAAATATTACAGCTGCTTGAAATACCAACAAAATAAAGAAAAATAAACAATAAAATACATATCAAACAATGCGAAAATGAAGAAAGAACACAATAAATGCCTATAACTTTAAAAAGAGTAAATAAATTTAAGTTAAAAACTCAAAATATCAAAAATAAACTAATTAAACAAATGAAGGAAGAAACATAATACACATGGATCTTTTTAAAGATTTTTTCGTCTACAAGTAAATGTCATTCTGAGTAAAAAGTTTCATGTCGACTTACAGTAGAGCTTCGATAATCCGAACTAATTGGGACCGAAGCTGGTTCGGATTATCAAATTTATTTATTTATTTATTTATTAATTTAAAAACTTAAACGGCAATTTCGCCTTCTGTTACAAATGTAATAAACAAAATTTCAGGGACGCAATTGAAATGATTAAAAAAAAAAACAAAAGTATATTCAATAAAGTAATGTAAACTGAACAAGCCAAAACAAAAGTCAAAACAATCACTCGCGCAAACGCAAACACTTGAGACAAATTGTTCGGATTTTCGAAAATAACCTAGAAAATGACACTTTGAAATGACACAGGCGTAAAACATGCCAAAAAATGCACTTTAATCGATTAATATAATATAATAACGGGTGATCTAAAATGACTGAGGACAGGTTGAATTTCCCGCCACAGTTTTGAACTTATTTAGTGTTACTAAGATGGTATGCGTGCATGCTACAGGTTATGATCACTGTCAGATACCATCGTGACTCGTCAGTAAAGGTTACGTTCCTCTGCGACGATATTTCATCTTTTTTCTCAATTAATTTGTTATTGGGTTCTTGAAGAGTCTTTCTAAAAATACATAATATTAAGGATTTTTCATTATTCTGGTAAGTTCATCCAGTTTTCTTAAATTAAATTAACCTAATTATAATCAGAGAATGACTCCTTTTACAAGAAGGAACACCTACGCCACTGGACCAAAATAACAGCTGTCATTTGCAACCATTGCCAACATCACAATTATTCAAATTTGCGGGAAATTCAACCTGTCCTCAATCATTTTAGATCACTGTGTATATATTAATAATATATTATAATAATATATATTAATATAATATATATTAAACAAACTATTACATAATTATGTATTTAAACTCGTTTAAAACGCGTTCGAATTTTTGACGTTTCGGATTTTTGACGTTCGGATTGACGTTCTACTGCATTGGGTTTTTCAATTAATTAATCAACTAATTCCTAAAGAAGTTAGAGCCGTTTAAAATACAGTTTTGCTATTATTTCAAACGGCTGTAAATTTTTAGGGAATAAGGAAGACAAATAAGTTTATATGAAACTTTTTGCTCTGTGTGACATTTACTATCTGGAAAAACGTTTTGGAGGAAAAAAAGTGGTATATACATATCCAAATACATCAAGTTTCATCAGGTTTCCTAAAACATAAATAAAAAAATTTCTTAGATTTTTTTCTCTTAGTTATTTTTAAATTGTTTTATTTTAAAATTGAAGTCTCAGATGTTATTGAAACCAACAGCTACAGGTTTCATGTTTGCGAATTTAGTTTTTTCCCTGAACTTGTATATAACTAGGTATAATTTATATAATTTTTTTTGCGTTCTAGTGTCAACACTAGTTTGTTAAACATAATCAATTTAATAATTGAAAATTATGTGTTCTGATGCTTTTTTTACATTTCCCCTCAAATTATATTTCTTGTTTTAAATTGTCAAAAAGAAAGTCAATTATCATTAAAAAAAAAAATAAATATCTTAGCCAGAATATTTCCGATTTCAAATAACGCAATACAACAAAAAAATCATCAAAAATAATTCTGCTGTTACAAATTCCGAAATATAAACCTTATTCCCCGCAGTATGATAATAAAATTAAGAACCAATCGACAGCTAGTACCATTTTGGATAATATTTTAGCATCTACGCGTTTCTATACCATATACTTTACCTTATCTCTAAAAAATTGAATTAGGAAAAAAGTTTACGAGCTCTTATTAAGATTTTTGACTCATCTGGAGTTATTTTCCACCTAAAATAGTCTATTGCCTTCACTATATGAAGGAAGATAGATATTTAAAAGAAAAATACCACCCACAGATGAACCAAAAAAAAAACTAACCCCGAAAAAGGAAATAATCACCTAAACGTCCATGTTCTCCACTTCCAAACGTAAACAGCTTCCCATCAGCTGTTACGACAGCTGAATGCCGATGTCCAACTTCAACTTGAATGACTTCCTCTCCTTGTAAGGCCTCTATCTGCCGCGGTCTACGCTGCCTGTCGCTGTTCCCATGTCCCAACTTTCCGAAATCCCCGTCGCCCCAAGAAAATACCTCGCCACTTTCCGCAAGGGCCAAACTATGCCCGTCGTTGCTTAACGAGGTCGCCAGATCGGTGATTACGAATCCCTGCAACGTCGAAATGACGTGCAGTGAAGGCAAATCATCCGAATTTCCCTGTCCTAACCTATAAAGGATTTAAAACATTGAGATTAGTAATGTTGTCTTATCTCTATCCCATTTACTTTTCTCGTAATGTTACAAAAACTTAAGCACATATAAAATTATAAACAAACATATTCCTTGTATACCGTCGACTTTTTAAAAAAAAATTTTTGAGGTTAGGTTTAGCAATAATATCAAGATTCATACCTTCCGTAACTCCCGTCTCCACACGCCAGCACAGTCCCGTTCGCCTGAATCACAAAGGTGCAATTCTGCCCGCAGACAATCTTTTTCGCCAACGAGAAAGATTCGACTGGTTGTGCTCCAACAGCTTCGGCAAGTTGGCCATGATAATCGGTGCCGAAAAGGTACGTCGTGCATTTTCCGCCTATCTGCCAGTCTTGAGGACGGTGAGTCACCCATCTCATAATCTGCTCGTCCTGCGTCATCGACCACAGCGTATTATCGTCGCAAAGCCGTTCATTTTGTTCCTCCGATTGCGTCAGCATACGATTTTTAGGAATTGCCGTGCGTTTGATCAAAGAGTCTGCAATTTTTGCTGCTTCGGAGAAAGTGTGGAGCCATTGGAAGCCTTGTTTTAGCTGAAAATATAGTTTTGATACAATTGAAGAGCGTAAACAAGAAGAACAATACAATTAAAACATTAATATGTAGAAAGATTAGTTAAAATAGATCTTTTCAATAGTTTTTCCTGCAGCTAACCTATAAATCATCATCCTTTTGACAGGTGACAAACTTTAACAATTGTTTTTTCTGCAGTTAACGTATAAATCATCATCCTTTTGACAGGCGATGAACTTTAAAAATCATAAACAAAGCATAAACAAGAAAAACAATACAAAAATAACAATTAATATGTAGAAAAATAGATCTATTCAATACTTTTTTCTGCAGCTAACCTATAAATCATCATCCTTTTGACAGGTGACAAACTTTAACAATTGCTTTTTCTGCAGTTAACGTATAAATCATCATCCCTTTGACAGGTGATGAACTTTAAAAATCATAAACAAAGCATAAACAAGAAAAACAATACAAAAATAACAATTAATATGTAGAAAAATAGATCTTTTCAATAATTTTTTCTGCAGCTAACCTATAAATCATCATCCTTTTGACAGGTGACAAACTTTAACAATTGTTTTTTCTGCAGTTAACGTATAAATCATCATCCATTTGACAGGTGATGAACTTTAAAAATCATAAACAAAGCATAAACGAGAAAAACAATACAAAATAACAATTAATATGTAGAAAAATAGATCTTTTCAATAATTTTTTCTGCAGCTAACCTATAAATCATCATCCTTTTGACAGGTGACAAACTTTAACAATTGCTTTTTCTGCAGTTAACGTATAAATCATCATCCTTTTGACAGGTGATGAACTTTAAAAATTATAAACAAAGCATAAACAAGAAAAACAATACAAATATAACAATTAATATGTAGAAAAATAGATCTTTTCAATAATTTTTTCTGCAGCTAACCTATAAATCATCATCCTTTTGACAGGTGACAAACTTTAACAATTGCTTTTTCTGCAGTTAACGTATAAATCATCATCCTTTTGACAGGTGATGAACTTTAAAAATTATAAACAAAGCATAAACAAGAAAAACAATACAAATATAACAATTAATATGTAGAAAAATAGATCTTTTCAATAATTTTTTCTGCAGCTAACCTATAAATCATCATCCTTTTGACAGGTGACAAACTTTAACAATTGCTTTTTCTACAGTTAACGTATAAATCATCATCCTTTTGACAGGTGATGAACTTTAAAAATTATAAACAAAGCATAAACAAGAAAAACAATACAAACATAACAATTAATATGTAGAAAAATAGATCTTTTCAATAATTTTTTCTGCAGCTAACCTATAAATCATCAGCTTTTTGACAGGTGACAAACGTTATCAATCAATTTTTCTGCAGCTAACCTATAAATCATCATCCTTTTGACAAGTGATAATTTAACTAGCTATATATCTTGTAAATAAACAGTCTAAAGATAAATTTATTTATGTAAGATTAAATATCAAACATCTTATCTAACCTATGTTGGTGCAATCCGACAGATATTCACCATAGACTTAATAGAATCTAGAAGATATATTACAGCAAATTTTACCTGATCTTTTTGATTGTTGAAAGGCTGAATCTCGTAACACATGACGTTGTCAATTTCCAGCAAAATAGCGAGGTTTGAAAGACTTTTCAGGTACTCGCTATGCATAAGCTGCTGCCCCGTCTGGACAACCATTCTCTCGAAGCAGTACTGTTGCTCCAAAAGGAACGGCAAGTGAAACAGGAAAGACGCAAATTTCGAAGCATTCCGAAGATTATTTATGCCTTTTTTGAGTAACGCAGACCGTGCTGTCGTCAGGGACTTATACTTGAGGAAGTCCTGCAATCCATACCTGAAAAAAGAACAAAAAAAAAATAATAAAAAAAAATAAATTTTTTTCAAGTTTTAGTAAAAAAATTTTCTTTACAAACCTTAAGACTTGGACGGTTTTTGACCTGGTGAAAGCCATGGCTAGATACCCCTCTCCGAGCCAGCATAGTCCATTAGTGCCCACGCCACCACTTCCTGTCACTGTATGAACAAGACTGCCATCGTGAAGTGACCATATATTTACGACTCCGCTAGGTCTTTTTAGGCTTCCTGTTGCCATTAAAAGGCCCGAAGGGTGGATCGAAACACACGTCACAGGGTCGTAGGAATGCCCCTGGACGCTGACCACCAATTCTGCGGTGTTGGGGGCGTTGGCAAAGCGCCAAATTCCAATTGTGCCGTAGGTCGTACCTTTAAAAATATGAGTTTTAAATTAAAAATTAAGTTTTAAAATCGAAAATAAAAGGGAGGGTAGTCTACTGGTAACTTTAAATTATTTGTTGCTATACTAGGGATAATTATTGATAGTTCCATGAACGTAGAACACTTTATTAGTGAAGATGTTATAAATTTTACTAACTTCGGCAAGTCTCTCCTTGAATTTTCCCGCAGAATTATTATAATAAATATTATGTAAGAGCTATAATATTGTTTACTATAATACTACCAATAATTATTGATAGTTCCATGACCGTCAGACACATATTAACAAAGTTATTAATTTTTATTATTTTTTTTTAAGAGACTTCTAAATTTTTCTGTTGGGCTATAATTGGGTTGCTAGCACCACTGATGTCTTTATATTATTTGTTGCTATGCCAGAAATAATTATTGATAGTTTTATGAATGTAGAACACGTTTTTCTCGAAGACGATAAACATTTTACAAACTTCGGCAAGTCTCTCCTTGAATTTTCCCGCAGAATTATTATAATAAATATTATGTAAGATCTATAATATTGTTTACTATAACACTACCAATAATTATTGATAGTTCCATAAATGACAGACATATATTAACAAAGTTATTAATTTTTTTTATTTTTTTCTAAGATAAACCGAGACGTCTAACATTTTTCCTTGGGCTATAATTGGGTTGCTAGCACCACTGATGGTTTATATTATTTGTTGCTATGCTAGAAATAATTATTGATAGTTTTATGAACATAGAATACTTTTTTCTCGAAGACATAATAAATTTTACAAACTTCGGCAAGGCTCTCACTAAATTTTCCCGCAGAATTATTATAATAAATATTATGTATGATCTATAATATTGTTTACTATAATACTACCAATAATTATTGATAGTTCCAAGATCGTCAGACACATATTAACAAAGTTATTAATCTTTTTTATTTTTCTCCAAGATAAACCGAGACCTCTAATGTTTTTTCTTGGGCTATAATTGGGTTGCTAGCACCACCGATGTCTTTATATTATTTGTTGCAATGCCAGAAATAATTATTGATAGTTTTATGAACGTAGAACACGTTTTTCTCGAAGACGATAAACATTTTACAAACTTCGGCAAGTCTCTCCTTGAATTTTCCCGCAGAATTATTATAATAAATATTATGTAAGATCTATAATATTGTTTACTATAACACTACCAATAATTATTGATAGTTCCATAAATGACAGACATATATTAACAAAGTTATTAATTTTTTTTATTTTTTTCTAAGATAAACCGAGACGTCTAACATTTTTCCTTGGGCTATAATTGGGTTGCTAGCACCACTGATGGTTTATATTATTTGTTGCTATGCTAGAAATAATTATTGATAGTTTTATGAACATGGAATACTTTTTTCTCGAAGACATAATAAATTTTACAAACTTCGGCAAGGCTCTCACTAAATTTTCCCGCAGAATTATTATAATAAATATTATGTATGATCTATAATATTGTTTACTATAATACTACCAATAATTATTGATAGTTCCAAGATCGTCAGACACATATTAACAAAGTTATTAACCTTTTTTATTTTTCTCCAAGATAAACCGAGACCTCTAATGTTTTTTCTTGGGCTATAATTGGGTTGCTAGCACCACCGATGTCTTTATATTATTTGTTGCAATGCCAGAAATAATTATTGATAGTTTTATGAACGTAGAACACGTTTTTCTCGAAGACGATAAACATTTTACAAACTTCGGCAAGTCTCTCCTTGAATTTTCCCGCAGAATTATTATAATAAATATTATGTAAGATCTATAATATTGTTTACTATAACACTACCAATAATTATTGATAGTTCCATAAATGACAGACATATATTAACAAAGTTATTAATTTTTTTTATTTTGTTCTAAGATAAACCGAGACGTCTAACATTTTTCCTTGGGCTATAATTGGGTTGCTAGCACCACTGATGGTTTATATTATTTGTTGCTATGCTAGAAATAATTATTGATAGTTTTATGAACATAGAATACTTTTTTCTCGAAGACATAATAAATTTTACAAACTTCGGCAAGGCTCTCACTAAATTTTCCCGCAGAATTATTATAATAAATATTATGTATGATCTATAATATTGTTTACTATACTACTACCAATAATTATTGATAGTTCCATGAACGTCAGACACATATCAACAAAGTTATTAATTTTTTTTATTTTATTCTAAGATAAACCGAGACGTCTAACATTTTTTCTTGGGCTATAATTGGGTTGCTAGCACCACTGATGTTTTTATATTATTCGTTGCTATGCCAGAAATAGTTATTGATAGTTTTATGAACGTAGAACATTTTTTTCTCGAAGACGTTACAAATTTTACAAACTCCGGCAAGTCTCTCCTTCAATTTTTCCGCAGAATTATTATAATAGAAATTATGTAAGATCTATAATATTGTTTACTATAATAGTACCAATAGTTATTGATAGTTTCATGAACGTCGGACACATATTAACAAAGTTATTAACCTTTTAGTTTTGGTTCGGCAACACAAACGTAACTAAAAACTTACCGACAGCCAATAAATAGGGTTTCTCCGATTCTCCGATCACAGGTGACCATTCTATAGTCGACGGGGAGTGCGTCTGCTTCAGCGTATGGACCAACGTCGGCTCAAACTCCAAATTCTTCCAAATTTTTACGGTTAGGTCCGTAGAAGCTGTTGCTAAAAGTTCACCGCGGTAGTCCCACTTCATCGAAGAAATCTCGTTGTCATGCTCTCTAAATGGGATGGTATGAGATCCTTCGTTCAGGTGTGCCAACTTGACAGTACCATCGTGGTAAGCAACCGCAAAAAATTGTTTTTCGTGATGCCAAGCTATATGTTCAGGAGCTAAAATTAATAAAACGAAATGTTGTTAGTGTTAAAAACTGTAATTTTACAGAGTATAATACTAGCAAAGTTTAAAAACTACTTACGATTAAGTCCTACGCCGGACACATTGTTATTCCAGTATTTTATCAGCTGTACCGATGGCCGATCCTTGTATACCGCCATAAGGTTGATGTATTCATTGAAATTCCCGATTAGAAGATATTCCTTTGACCCGTCAAAGTCCATGTGTTTCGGCCACTCCATTGTCGTTACAATTCCGCCTTGGTCTTGTATGACCCATTTATTTACGTCAACAATACCGTTAGTGTTCGGTACTGGCCATATATTCACAATATTCTCCATAGCAGCTGCTAAAAATTTGCCAGTCGTTGACCATTTTAGATGTTCAATAGGTTTACCCTGCAAAAATCAAACGTGAAATTTTTGAACACAAAAAAAAATATATCGGACGTATACAGAATTATAAAACTTACAATAGTTATGTAGGAAAGCTTAAGCTATAACATGAAATTTATTTTGAGGATTTAGCATAATTCTAAACAGAGTTACAAATTTTTAAAAGTACCAAAAATTATTCAACCAAGTGCATGGTTTTACGTTAAGGTCTCTAGCGACTTTATAAAAGGTGGAAGGAGGTCCTAAATAGCTCCGATGAAATCGCAAAAGATCAAGCAATAAGATATTCGAACTAGACCAAAATAGAAAAGATTTATTTTGTTTAAAATAATAATATAAAAACCAACTTCGAAGAAAAAACGGAGACATACGGCAGAAATAAAAAATAAAATATTACCGTCTCTCGTAGGATTATAAAACATACATCAATTATGCGGAATAAAATAAGCTACAAAATGAAATTTATTTCGATATTTTAGCATAATTCCAACCAAAGTTACAACGTTTTAAAACTAATAGGAATTACTCAACAAAAAGTGCTACGTTAAGTTCTTCCGTAGAAATAAAAATATCATATTACCGTCTCTCGTAGGATTATGAAATTTACACCAGTCGAATAGGAAAGATTAAGCTATAAAACGAGGTATATCTCAAGAATCTGCGATAACCCCACCCCACGTAAACCACCTTTGAAAAAAAAAATCTCACCTGTAGCTCACTTCCGTAGACCTGATCCGACAGATAGAATCCGTAGGTGTGCTCCAATACCGGCTGAGTATCCGTATCGACAGACCACACCCTCAACGTGCCGTCGAACCCGCACGACGCCAACAGCCTATAATCTGCGTTATAATCCAACAACGTCACCCGATTGTCGTGCCCCTCCAAATTCAACAAATCCCGCTCCGGGAGGTTCCCGGACAGATCCGCCTGGTTAACCTGCTCCGGATTTGCAGCGGAGACAGCCTGGAGTTTGGCCGCAACGCACTTAAACAATTGCTGCGCTGCCCATTGCCTGTTCTTATGGTTTATCTGGCCGGATAATAAATAACAAGATAGCGCGTTTATTAAGGTTAAAGGTCCAATTTTTTCGGAGTTTGTCGGAGCTCCTAAGTCTTTGGAGATTTCGAAACCGCTGTAGGAGGCTAGCATGTTGACTAGGGATTGCGTTATTGCGAATTGCGATGTCGAAAATGACGGATTTGTGCTTGCGACGATTAAATCTTTCGCGCAGAGGCTTACGATCATCTTGGAGGATTCCACGTCGTTTGCTCCTAAGGCGGAGATCGCTACGGATAGGTGGTTTAAGCATCCGGAGGCCGCCGGGGATATTTGTGAGGTTAGGTTTGAGAAACACTTCAAAATTGAGAGATTCATAATATTTTCTGAACGGTTTAAACCAGAGATTTCAATTCGATTCATCGACGTCAAAGTCATTAACCGCACTAATCTTCGAACATCCGACAACCCAATCATTTCCAAACTACGGATCAGATTAACGGAATTTGACCCCACTGACAACAAAGCCAAAACTTTTACGATTATATTCCTCGATAATAAAATCTTCATTGACGACGTTAAATGACTCAACGCTAAAATCCGATCCTGCGGGGCTACCAATAACGAAGCTTGACTTCCCAAGTAACGCATCTTATAGTCGTAGTTAACCTCAAAATCTTCGGAAGCTACAATCGTGGAATTAACCCCCAAGGGGTCGTTTTCCCTATACGGAATGCACCTAGAATAATTCTCTTCGTAATCGGAAAAACCATCGGAACTTTCGACGTTATAAAATTCAGTAAACGAAACCGTCTCGTCGAGTTCCGTACTATCGTTTTCGTCGTAAATTATGTCCGGGGCTTGGAAGATGACGTGCCCTCCCTCCTCTACGGCCTGCTTCGAGTGGAGTTTGCTACACGGTAGACACAAAACGTAGCCGGTACCTAAAAAATTCTTAGGTTAGAATAATTTTTCTTTTGGGGGTGGGAAAGTACTTGTTAGAGATCCACACGGGGTGCCACAGTTGAGGGCTACGCCGCACCCGCTGTGACAGGTCATGGCATGGTTGAGCATGTTTGAGGTTAGGCGCCCGCAGAGGAAGCATTTTGCGTGACCCTTGGCAATGGGCTGAAAAAGAAAACACATTATTTCTTAGTAGTTTCTACTAGCCCTTTTAATTACCTACAATTTGAGGTATGTAGGAAATTGATGCAAATATTTTTGCAGAAGCTATAAACATTTTTCTGTGGAAACTGATTGAAATACGTTAGCTATACGAACGAATATTTTTGCGATTTAGGGGGGTAAAACTCTGAATGTCATAGGGATATTAGGTCTCTTAATTACCTACAATTTGAGGTATGATAGAAATTTATGCAAACATTTTTGCAGAAGTTACAAAAATTTTTCTGTGGAAACTGATTGAAATACGTTAGCTATACGAGCGAATATTATCGCGATTTAGGGGGGCAAAACTCTAAATGTCATAGGGATAATAGGTCTCCTAATTACCTACAATTTGAGGTATGATAGAAATTTATGCAAACATTTTTGCAGAAGTTATAAACATTTTTCTGTGGAAACTGATTGAAATACGTTAGCTATACGAACGAATATTTTCGCGATTTAGGGGGGGCAAAACTCTGAATGTCATAGGAATATTAGATCTCTTAATTACCTACAATCTGAGGTATGATAGAAATTTATGTAAACATTTTTGCAGAAGTTATAAACATTTTTCTGTGGAAACTGATTGAAATACAGCTTTACGAACGAATATTATCGCGATTTAGGGGGGGGGCAAAACTCTGAATGTCATAGGGATATTAGGTCTCTTAATTACCTACAATTTGAGGTATGATAGAAATTTATGCAACAATTTTTGCAAAAGTTATAAACATTTTTCTGTGGAAACTGATTGAAATACGTTAGCTATACGAACGAATATTATCGCGATTTAGGGGGGGCAAAACTCTGAATGTCATAGGGATATTAGGTCTCTTAATTACCCACAATTTGAGGTATGATAGAAATTTATGCAAACATTTCCGCAGAAGTTATAAACATTTTCCTGTGGAAACTGATTGAAATACGTTAGCTATAGAAACGAATATTATCGAGATTTAGGGGGGGCAAAACCCTGAATGTCATAGGGATATTAGGTCTCTTAATTACCTACAATTTGAGGTGTGATAGAAATTTATGCAAACATTTTTTCAGAAGTTACAAAAATTTTTCTGTGGAAACTGATTGAAATACGTTAGCTATACGAACGAATATTATCGCGGTTTAGGGGGGGTAAAACTCTGAATGTCATAGGGATATTAGGTCTCTTAATTACCTACAATTTGAGGTATGATAGAAATTTATGCAAACATTTTTGCAGAAGTTATAAACATTTTTCTGTGGAAACTGATTGAAATACGTTAGCTATACGAACGAATATTATCGCGATTTAGGGGGGGGCAAAACTCTGAATGTCATAGGGATATTAGGTCTCTTAATTACCTACAATTTGAGGTATGATAGAAATTTATGCAAACATTTTTGCAGAAGTTATAAACATTTTTCTGTGGAAACTGATTGAAATACGTTAGCTATACGAACGAATATTTTCGCGATTTAGGGGGGGTAAAACTCTGAATGTCATAGGGATATTAGGTCTCTTAATTACCTGCAATTTGAGGTATGATAGAAATTTATGCAAACATTTTTGCAGAAGTTATAAACATTTTTCTGTGGAAACTGATTGAAATACGTTAGCTATACGAACGAATATTTTCGCGATTTAGGGGGGCCCAAACTCTGAACGTCATACGGATATTAGGTCTCTTAATTACCTACAATTTGAGGTATGATAGAAATTTATGCAAACATTTTTGCAGAAGTTATAAACATTTTTCTGTGGAAACTGATTGAAATACGTTAGCTATACGAACGAATATTATCGCGATTTAGGGGGGGCAAAACTCTGAATGTCATAGGGATATTAGGTCTCTTAATTACCTACAATTTGGGGTATGATAGAAATTTATGCAAACATTTTTGCAGAAGTTATAAACATTTTTCTGTGGAAACTGATTGAAATACGTTAGCTATACGAACGAATATTTTCGCGATTTAGGGGGGGTAAAACTCTGAATGTCATAGGGATATTAGGTCTCTTAATTACCTACAATTTGAGGTATGATAGAAATTTATGCAAACATTTTTGCAGAAGTTATAAACATTTTTCTGTGGAAACTGATTGAAATACGTTAGCTATATGAACGAATATTTTCGCGATTTAGGGGGGGCAAAACTCTGAATGTCATAGGGATATTAGGTCTCTTAATTACCTACAATTTGAGGTATGATAGAAATTTATGCAAACATTTTTGCAGAAGTTATAAACATTTTTCTGTG
Organism: Aphodius sticticus; assembly: GCA_963966075.1. Taxonomy (NCBI): domain Eukaryota; kingdom Metazoa; phylum Arthropoda; class Insecta; order Coleoptera; family Scarabaeidae; genus Aphodius; species Aphodius sticticus. Next base: position 3,283,798 of record OZ014511.1, read on the forward strand.
GAAACTGATTGAAATACGTTAGCTATATGAACGAATATTATCGCTATTTAGGGGGGGGGGGGCAAAACTCTGAATGTCATAGGGATATTAGGTCTCTTAATTACCTACAATTTGACGTATGATAGAAATTTATGCAAACATTTTTGCAGAAGTTATAAACATTTTTCTGTGGAAACTGATTGAAATACGTTAGCTTTACGAACGAATATTATCGAGATTTAGGGGGGGTAAAACTCTGAATGTCATAGGGACATTAGGTCTCTTAATTACCTACAATTTGAGGTATGATAGAAATTTATGCAACAATTTTTGCAAAAGTTATACACAATTTTCTGTAGCAACTTACGAAAAGCGTGTAAGTCTTGCCGCTGGGGCTAGGTTCGTCCTCTAAGAACCGCAGTAGGGGATTAGCCTCGCCTCTTACGTGCTGCCTCTCCCTGTCCCGATCCCTGTTCCTATCCATAATCTCCCCGAAGTTGTAGCTACGTGTCACAGGCCTACTCCGAGAGGCGTGACATCTTCTTGTAGCAACTTCCAAATCCGACACATCAGTCGACTAAAAAGAAAGAAAAACAATAAACAAATGCAAGAACTACTAATTTGATACGTGAAGTACATGGAGTAAAGACAAAATATAAAGAAAAGAACAAAACAAGAACAGTCTATAATATCCTCTAAAAGATTGTTTTAAATAATTTCAAAAGCTTCTAGTATGAAAATTTCGACAAAACTAGTATCCAAGCTTTAGAATATGGAATTTTGTAACTGTTACACTCAAAAAAACTGACCTAAGGTGACGATTATCACAAAATTGTACAAAATAAAGATAAAAAAGCAGAATAAAAAAACAAAAAAATTAAAACAAACTACATAACGCTACCATACAATGCCGTACATGTCTCATCAGGTGTATTATGGCCATGTTCCTTGCGGTCCGAATGCTCCCCTGATATCGGCCTGCGGCCAAATATGAAGTCCCGCCCCCGGAAGCTGAAGACGAACTATTTTCCTCTTCGACGCAAGTGTCCAACATCGGATGTTCTAGCATCCAGGTTGCCAAGTGGTTGACGCTGTGAGCATTGACAGGTACGTCAGTAGAACTTCTAGTCTCCAAAATAGCTTTGAGAATATGGCGTAAGGGGAATCCCATTTCCAGCAGTGGGGCTGCTATGGGAGGCGGAGGGGGTGAGTTGGACCGACGCCTGGACCACAGGTCATCCTCGGATTCCGAGCTGGTGAACATGCGGCGACCCCTACTTGACGAAATCCCACCTTAAAAATTGAGAAATTGGTGTTTGGTCACGAGTCTACTTTTTCCGTTGTTACAAGGAAAGTTGAAGGGATAAAATTAAATTTTATACGTGGCTAGGTAGTAGATGAATTGTGGAATCTATCGTAAAAAATTGCAATGCTCCGTCTACTCTGGCTCAATCAGGAGACCTTCCCAAACTTTGAGTATGCATGATTTCAGGCTGTTTTGATGCTATTATTCTTGTTTTTGCGACATTACGAGAAAACTAAATGAGATAGAGACGATTATCATACATGTCTTGGTCACAGATAAATTAAACAATTAATCCTGAAAATTACAACTCTGTCTACCCTGGTTTAATTAGGAGATTTTTCCAAACTTTTGTGTGTATGTATTCAGCCTGTTTTTATGGTATTGTTTTGGTTTTTGTGATATTACGAGAAAAATAAATGGGATAGAGACGATTATCATACATGTCTTGGTCACACATAAATTAGACAATTAATCCTGAAAATTACAACTCTTGTCTACTCTGGCTTAATCAGGAGATTTTTCCAAACATTGAGTATGTTTTCAGGCTGTTTTGATGGTATTATTTTCGTTTCTGCGACATTATGAGAAAAGTAAATGGGATAGAGACGATTATCATACATGTCTTGGTCACAAATAAATTAGACAATTAATCCTGAAAATTACAACTCTCTGTCTACTCTGGCTTAATCAGATTATCCAAAACTTCGAGTATATATGTATTCAAACTGCTTTGATGGTATTATTTTGGTTTTTGTGACATTACGAGAAAAGTAAATGGGATAGAGACGATTTTCAGACATGTCTTGGCAACAGATAAATTAGACAATTAATCCTGAAAATTACAACTACCTGTCTAGTCTGGCTTAATCAGGAGATTTTCCCTAATTTTGAGTATGTTTTCAGGCTGTTTTGATGGTATTATTTTGGTTCTTGCGACATTACGAGAAAAGTACATTGGATAGAGACGATTATCATACATGTCTTGGTCACAGATAAATTAGACAATTAATCCTGAAAATTACAACTCTCTGTCTACTCTGGCTTAATGAGGAGATTTTCCCAAACTTCGAGTTATGTATATTTAGTCTGTTTTGATGCTTTATTCTAGTTTTTGCGACATTACGAGAAAACTAAATGAGATAGAGACGATTATCATACATGTCTTGGTCACAGATAAATTAAACAATTAATCCTGAAAATTACAACTCTGTCTACCCTGGTTTAATTAGGAGATTTTTCCAAACTTTTGTGTGTATGTATTCAGCCTGTTTTTATGGTATTGTTTTGGTTTTTGTGATATTACGAGAAAAATAAATGGGATAGAGACGATTATCATACATGTCTTGGTCACACATAAATTAGACAATTAATCCTGAAAATTACAACTCTTGTCTACTCTGGCTTAATCAGGAGATTTTTCCAAACATTGAGTATGTTTTCAGGCTGTTTTGATGGTATTATTTTCGTTTCTGCGACATTATGAGAAAAGTAAATGGGATAGAGACGATTATCATACATGTCTTGGTCACAAATAAATTAGACAATTAATCCTGAAAATTACAACTCTCTGTCTACTCTGGCTTAATCAGATTATCCAAAACTTCGAGTATATATGTATTCAAACTGCTTTGATGGTATTATTTTGGTTTTTGTGACATTACGAGAAAAGTAAATGGGATAGAGACGATTTTCAGACATGTCTTGGCAACAGATAAATTAGACAATTAATCCTGAAAATTACAACTACCTGTCTAGTCTGGCTTAATCAGGAGATTTTCCCTAATTTTGAGTATGTTTTCAGGCTGTTTTGATGGTATTATTTTGGTTCTTGCGACATTACGAGAAAAGTACATTGGATAGAGACGATTATCATACATGTCTTGGTCACAGATAAATTAGACAATTAATCCTGAAAATTACAACTCTCTGTCTACTCTGGCTTAATGAGGAGATTTTCCCAAACTTCGAGTTATGTATATTTAGTCTGTTTTGATGCTTTATTCTAGTTTTTGCGACATTACGAGAAAACTAAATGGGATAGGGACGATTATCATACATGTCTTGGTCACAGATAAATTAGACAATTAATCCTGAAAATTACAACTATCTCTCAACTCTGGCTTAATCAGGAGATTTTCCCAAACTGTGAATATGTATATTGAGTCTGTTTTGATGCTTTACTTTAGTTTTTGTGGCATTACAAGAAAACTAAATGGGATAGAGACAATTATTAATGCAGATTTTTACCTTGGGGTGTCACAGGATCGGAATAGATTGACCTAGGAAGGTACGTTCCAGTCGGTATGGCCAAAGAAGTCACTGGTCTCTGCAGATTTTCCATAGCACTTGTCGACGCTGAATTCAACGCTGAAGGAGAGACCAAATCCAACTTCCCGCGCTGTTGCACCAACCAATCAACTCTCTGCCGCAATTCCTCCTTATCCAACTCCTCGTCAGCCTTACATTTAACGTAATTCGAATGCAAAATAGTTTCCGCACGTTCCATCTCGGCTATAGACACGATATTCTTCAACTTACACTGCTGAGTGCTTTTCTCGATAACGGAAAGTATCACGCTTTTTATCTTAGAGAAAATATCCGATTCTTCTACGGAACTGAAGTTGTTCCCTATTAAGAAGAGTTCCGAGTATTTAGTTGAGGTTAGGATCACCGATAACGTTTTTAAAGCGGCAAATTGTATGAAAGCTAATCGTAAACACTCATTTTCTAAGTCGAGTAGTTTATTCTTTAAGATCTTAGCTTCTACGCGGTCAGCTTTCTTCGCCGTTGAATCTTCGTTATCGATGATCGTAGAATCACTTCTGGTTGCGGACACTTTTTCCGTACCTAACCTAGTCGCTTCCCCCATGATATTGGACACCATTTCGTTCGTCAAAGACTCCATCGTTCGATTTTCTAACCTCAAATTCACACCCCTCCGTAGCATATCTACGGAATGCCTACGCCGTATCGTAAAACTCTCCGTTTCCAATAAATCCTTTTCCGTTTGCGTCAACTCGCATTTTGGAAACTCCACCTCGTCTACAGTTCCCGACAATACCGCAATATTCGTCAGAATATCCCCCGTTAAATTACTCAACTTATAAGCGCAAAACGGAACGGGTTCGATGTGGTCCAAAGAGGTTACGTCCACTTCCGAGACCTCCCCGTCCGACTCCCATTGAACCTTCACTTTGACGCCTTTCTTTATGATTCCGAGGATTATACCGTTGCGGCTGGTTAGCTTGTGGTGGCAGAGGCCCCCCATTCTTAGACCACGATCGACGCCTGAAAATTAAAAAAAAATTTTAGGCCCTAACCTCAATTTGAGGTTATAAAATTTTTTTTTAGGTTAAATACCTCCGATGACAGCTAGGGCTGGCCAGACTGTTTTGCAGAGGGCGTCCGTGCTTAAAGTGCATGAAGGATTTGTCTCGCCTGTGTCGGTAGAACGACGGTGAACGTGCTCGGAAATCTTCGATAACCTGGTCAGGATTGCAGCGTTAACCTAAAAGTTACAAAATTTTGATTGTTTTGATGTTATGATTTTGGTTTTTGTGACATTACGAGAAAAGTAAATGGGATAGAGATGATTATCATACATGTCTTGGTCACAGATAAATTAAACAATTAATCCTGAAAATTACAACTCTACTCTGGCTTATTCAGGAGTTTTCCCAAACTTTCAGTATTATGTATTCAAACTGTTTTGATGCTATTACTTTGGTTTTTGTGACATTACGAGAAAAGTAAATGGGATAGAGACGATTATCATACATGTCTTGGTCACAGATAAATTAGACAATTAATCCTGAAAATTACAACTCTCTGTCTACTCTGGCTTAATCAGGAGATTTTCCCAAACTTTTAGTATTATGTGTTCAAACTGTTTTGATGCAATTACTTTGGTTTTTGCGACATTACGAGAAAAGTAAATGGGATAGAGACGATTATCATACTTGTCTTCGTCACAGATAAATTAGACAATTAATCCTGAAATTACAACTCTTTGCGTGCGTTCTGCCACTTTAGGCACTAACTGCTTGAACTCAGCGGACGGCGGCAATTGGGCAGCAACAACATGAACGCGACGGCCATTGGTTGCTGAGTTCAAGCGCTTAAGCGGCTTAAAGTGGCAGAACGCACCCATTGTCTACTCTGGCTTAATCAGGAGAATTTCCCTAACTTTGAGTATGTTTTCAGGCTGTTTTGATGGTATTATTTTGGTTCTTGTGACATTACGGGAAAAGTAAATGGGATAGAGACGATTATCATACACGTCTTGGTCACAGATAAATTAGATAACTAAACGTGAAAATTACAACTCTCTGTCTAGTCTGGCTTAATCAGAAGACTTTCCATAACTTTGAGTATGTTTTCAGGCTGTGTTGATGGTATTATTTTGGTTTTTATGACATTACGGGAAAAGTAAATGGGATAGACACGATTATCATACATGTCTTGGTTACAGATAAATTAGACAATTAATCCTGAAAATTACAACTCTCTGTCTACTCTGGCTTAATCAGGAGATTTTCCCAAACCTTGAGTATTATGTATTCAAACTGTTTTGATGTAATTATTTTGGTTTTTGTGACATTCCGAGAAAAGTAAATGGGATAGAGGCGATTATCATACATGTCTTGGTCACAGATAAATTAGACAATTAATCCTGAAAATTACAACTCTCTGTCTACTCTGGTTTAATCAGGAGATATTTCCAAACTTTGAGTATGTTTTCAGGCTGCTTTGATGGTATTACTTTGGCTTTTATGACATTACGAGAAAAGTAAATGGGATAGAGACGATTATCATACATGTCTTAGTCACAGATAAAATAGACAATTAATCCTAAAAATTACAACTCTTTGTCTACTCTGGCTTAATCAGGAGATTTTCCCAAACTTTGAGTATTTTTGTATCCAAACTGTTTTGATGCTATTACTTTGGTTTTTGTGACATTACGAGAAAAGTAAATGGGATAGAGATGATTATCATACATGTCTTGGTCACAGATAAATTAGACAATTAATCCTGAAAATTACAACTCTTTGTCTACTCTGGCTTAATCAGGAGATTTTCCCAAACTTTGAGTATGTATCCAAACTGTTTTGATGCTATTACTTTGGTTTTTGTGACATTACGAGAAACGTAAATGGGATAGACGCGGTTATCATACATGTCTTGGTCACAGATAAATTACACAATTAATCCTGAAAATTACAACTCTCTGTCTACTCTGGCTTAATCAGGAGATTTTCCCAAACTTTGCGTATGTATATATTCAAACTGTTTTGATGCTATTACTTTGGTTTTTGTGACATTACGAGAAATGTAAATGGGATAGAGACGACTATCATACATGTCTCGGTCACAATTAAATTAGACAATTAATCCTGAAAATTACTACTCTCTGTCTACTCTGGCTTAATCAGGAGATTTTCCCAAACTTTGAGTATGTATCCAATCTGTTTTGATGCTATCATTTTGGTTTTTGTGACATTACGAGAAAAGTAAATGGGATAGAAACGATTATCATACATGTCTTGGTCACAGAGAAATTAGACAATTAATCCTGAAAATTACAACTCTCTGTCTACTCTGGCTTAATCAGGAGATTTTCCCAAACTTTGAGTATTTTTGTATTCAAACTGTTTTGATGCTATTACTTTGTTTTTTGTGTCATTACGAGAAAAGTAAGTGGGATAGAGACGATTATCATACATGTCTTGGTCACAGATAAATTAGACAATTAATCCTGAAAATTACAACTCTCTGTCTACTCTGGCTTAATCAGGAGATTTTCCCAAACTTTGATTATGTTTTCAGGCTGTTTTGATGGTATTATGTTGGTTTTTGTGACATTACGAGAAAAGTAAATGGGATAGAGACGATTATGATACATGTCTTGGTCACAGATAAATTAGACAATTAATCCTGAAAATTACAACTCTCTGTCTACTTTGGCTTAATCAGGAGATTTTCCCAAACTTTGAGTATGTTTTCAGGCTGTTTTGATGGTATTATTTTGGTTTTTGTGACATTACGAGAAAAGTAAATGGGATAGAGACGATTATCATACACGTCTTGGTCACAGATAAATTAGATAATTAATCCTGAAAATTACAACTCTCTGTCTACTCTGGCTTAATCAGGAGATTTTCCCAAACTTTGATTATGTTTTCAGGCTGTTTTGATGGTATTATGTTGGTTTTTTGTCATTACGAGAAAAGTACATGGGATAGAGACGATTATCATACACGTCTTGGTCACAGATAAATTAGATAATTAATCCTGAAAATTACAACTCTGTCTACTCTGGCTTAATCAGGAGATTTTCCCAAACTTTGAGTATGTTTTCAGGCTGTTTTGATGGTATTATTTTGGTTTTTGTGACATTACGGGAAAAGTAAATGGGATAGAGACGATTATCATACATGTTTTGGTCACAGATAAATTAGACAATTAATCCTGAATATTACAACTCTTTGTCTACTCTGGCTTAATCAGGAGATTTTCCCAAACTTTGAGTATTTTTGTATCCAAACTGTTTTGATGCTATTACTTTGGTTTTTGTGACATTACGAGAAAAGTAAATGGGATAGAGATGATTATCATACATGTCTTGGTCACAGATAAATTAGACAATTAATCCTGAAAATTACAACTCTTTGTCTACTCTGGCTTAATCAGGAGATTTTCCCAAACTTTGAGTATGTATCCAAACTGTTTTGATGCTATTACTTTGGTTTTTGTGACATTACGAGAAACGTAAATGGGATAGAGACGGTTATCATACATGTCTTGGTCACAGATAAATTAGACAATTAATCCTGAAAATTACAACTCTCTGTCTACTCTGGCTTAATCAGGAGATTTTCCCAAACTTTGCGTATGTATATATTCAAACTGTTTTGATGCTATTACTTTGGTTTTTGTGACATTACGAGAAATGTAAATGGGATAGAGACGACTATCATACATGTCTCGGTCACAATTAAATTAGACAATTAATCCTGAAAATTACTACTCTCTGTCTACTCTGGCTTAATCAGGAGATTTTCCCAAACTTTGAGTATGTATCCAATCTGTTTTGATGCTATCATTTTGGTTTTTGTGACATTACGAGAAAAGTAAATGGGATAGAAACGATTATCATACATGTCTTGGTCACAGAGAAATTAGACAATTAATCCTGAAAATTACAACTCTCTGTCTACTCTGGCTTAATCAGGAGATTTTCCCAAACTTTGAGTATTTTTGTATTCAAACTGTTTTGATGCTATTACTTTGTTTTTTGTGTCATTACAAGAAAAGTAAGTGGGATAGAGACGATTATCATACATGTCTTGGTCACAGATAAATTAGACAATTAATCCTGAAAATTACAACTCTCTGTCTACTCTGGCTTAATCAGGAGATTTTCCCAAACTTTGATTATGTTTTCAGGCTGTTTTGATGGTATTATGTTGGTTTTTGTGACATTACGAGAAAAGTAAATGGGATAGAGACGATTATGATACATGTCTTGGTCACAGATAAATTAGACAATTAATCCTGAAAATTACAACTCTCTGTCTACTTTGGCTTAATCAGGAGATTTTCCCAAACTTTGAGTATGTTTTCAGGCTGTTTTGATGGTATTATTTTGGTTTTTGTGACATTACGAGAAAAGTAAATGGGATAGAGACGATTATCATACACGTCTTGGTCACAGATAAATTAGATAATTAATCCTGAAAATTACAACTCTCTGTCTACTCTGGCTTAATCAGGAGATTTTCCCAAACTTTGATTAAGTTTTCAGGCTGTTTTGATGGTATTATGTTGGTTTTTTGTCATTACGAGAAAAGTACATGGGATAGAGACGATTATCATACATGTCTTGGTCACAGATAAATTAGATAATTAATCCTGAAAATTACAACTCTGTCTACTCTGACTTAATCAGGAGATTTTCCCAAACTTTGAGTATGTTTTCAGGCTGTTTTGATGGTATTATTTTGGTTTTTGTGACATTACGGGAAAAGTAAATGGGATAGAGACGATTATCATACATGTTTTGGTCACAGATAAATTAGACAATTAATCCTGAATATTACAACTCTCTGTCTACTCTGGCTTAATCAGGAGATATTCCAAAACTTTGAGTATGTATATATTCAAACTGTTGTGATGCTATTACTTTGGTTTTTGTGACATTACGAGAAAAGTAAATGGGATAGAGACGATTATCATACATGTCTTGGTCACAGATAAATTAGACAATTAATCCTGAAAATTACAACTCTCTGTCTACTCTGGCTTAATCAGGAGATTTTCCCAAACTTTGATTATGTTTTCAGGCTGTTTTGATGGTATTATGTTGGTTTTTGTGACATTACGAGAAAAGTAAATGGGATAGAGACGATTATGATACATGTCTTGGTCACAGATAAATTAGACAATTAATCCTGAAAATTACAACTCTCTGTCTACTTTGGCTTAATCAGGAGATTTTCCCAAACTTTGAGTATGTTTTCAGGCTGTTTTGATGGTATTATTTTGGTTTTTGTGACATTACGAGAAAAGTAAATGGGATAGAGACGATTATCATACTCGTCTTGGTCACAGATAAATTAGATAATTAATCCTGAAAATTACAACTCTCTGTCTACTCTGGCTTAATCAGGAGATTTTCTTAAACTTTGAGTATGTTTTCAGGCTGTTTTGGTGGTATTATTTTGGTTTTTGTGACATTACGAGAAAAGTAAATGGGATAGAGACGATTATCATACATGTCTTGGTCACAGATAAATTAGACAATTAATCCTGAAAGTTACAACTCTCTACCTGTCCTACTTTAGCCACAAAATTAAAAAATTATCTAAAAATTCACATACCTCATCGGTCCAAGTATTCGAAGCATGCAACTTCCGAATCAAGCTAATATGGGCCTCCGCAATTATCGCAGAGGTCGGCGCCAAGTTCGGTTCTCCAGGCAACAAATTTTGCTGCGTTGAGTGCGCCTGCATATCGGTAATTTTCACTTTTTCCCCGGGATTCGTGCTGTAATACATGACGCACGGATACAATTCGGTAGCTTCGATATCTTGGAAGGCGACGCGCGGGACTTCTCCGTTTTTCCCGAAACTTAGAGTTTTGGCATCCATGTCCAAAACTACGGTTATGTAATCCCCCTGCGTGTAACTGGGGAACGACGAATCTCGTTCTCCGTTATGGTACAAGCTTCCGTTGTAAGCGCGGTAAAGCCACATGTCCGACGTTGAACGGTGGGAGAAATCTTTCACGGGATAGCGGGCTACGCCTATGCAGGTACCTTCGTTACCGCGGTTTTCTTTTACGATTAGCATCTTCCACTGGTAGCATCCGGATTTTATGCACGATGTACCTGAAATATTTACTCAGTTGTAAAAAGAAAAAACTCCAAGTTTGCGTGACTCTTATTAGAAAAATTTCTAATTGATTTAATGAAACAGATTAATAGATAACATGGAATAATCAATAAACTTTTCACTTATTTTCAATTTGTAAAAATATTGTAAGAAGAATCCGTACCCACTACGTTTTACTAAAAAAACCTATAAAAGTGTTTTGTCAGATATTAGTTCACAGAATGGTAAAAGCTTTTACGCCAAATTAAAGATAAAAAGTATATAAGTTTCTATCTACTGGTAGATTTTTGGTATTTTTGTTGATTTTTTGATAAATCTGTTACTGAATCTGACATAAAATGGACGGATTTCGCAATTATTTCACAGAAAACACAGGTTAAAATTGAAAAAGTACCGCAATAGGTCAAAACTTTACGTCTTTCAGTACCTTTATCTATAATTTGATGTATAAAATGAGAGAGAGTTTATGCAAAATTAAGCTGACTATAGATTCTTGTTTTCTTTCCAAAAGTTATACAGGATGTTCAAATTACAAGATCAAAGTTAAACTCGAGAAAAGCACTAAAAGTCGATTTTTTCAAATGACAACCCTATCATATGAATACGTTTTGGAATTTTTTGGAAACTGTGTAAAATTGCATCTAGCATATGCTACGATCGCTTGTACAGGATGGGCCAAATTCGATGTTACTATAGGAGATCTCGGTAACTATAAGAGATATCGAAAAATGACTAAGGTTGTTGTGTCGTCTTTTTTTGAGAGAAACTGAATGGTGAAAACCAAAATTAGCTATCGTCTTTTGTTTTCGAGTTATAACACAAAACCAGATTTTTCGCTATTTTGATACTTGTCGATATCTTTGTTGTTTGTTAAATCATACGAATGATATTTGCACGTTCTTCAGGCACTTTTTCGATTAGAATTCAGTGGAATTCACAGATTTTAAATATCTCTAATAGTTTTGTAGATATGACATAAAGTTGTGTTTTTTTAAATGGAAACCATAGCTGGCTATGACTGAAATAAATAGAGCCTTTTTTCCTCTTTTCAACGATATATAACATGCTGGTCCAAAATATTCAAAAAGTAACGTTTTATTGAATAACATGAAAGTAGTATATAAAAGAGGCATTATGATTAGAGATATATATGAGATCTCCTTTAGTAACATCGAATTTGGCCCACCCTGTATAGTGCATCTAATTTTTCATGACATCAGCATCTAGCTATGAGTTTAGTTATTGTGACAAAATTTCTAGGACAATATCTGCAAAAATGTAGTATTAACGTAGTTTTTAAGAATGGCTTGCAATCGCCAATTTTTTGACAAACAATTGAATATCTCAGAAACTATGTACTTTACACAGGTACAACTTACACAGTTGGAAAGACAACTTCCTTAGTATTCATAATATGGTATGATATACAGGGAGTTCCCTTTAAAAAAGTGTACTGACTTTCCGTCACGGCTAAATGCAACACCCTGTATAAATGAAAATAATTTTACGTTATAGAAATTAATGAGTCAAACAACTATTGTATAAAACATTTTTTTCTTTCTCAAACGTCTTAATTAAAAGTCTTAATTTTTTTCTGTACCATTTTATATAGTCTCTCCCTTCTTTATTTCACAATTTAAAAAAGATAATTCAGTTGTCACTTACCCAAACCATAACCTCTTCCACCCGACTCATGTGCCAGCGTCAAACCACTTTCAATCGTACAATTTGAACACTTATCGGGGTCAAAACCCACATCTAACAGCAAAATTTTATCTTCGGCGTTACAATAACTAACGTAATCCTCGGTTTCGTCGTCCTTCGGTTGTTTTTCAAGGTCGATAAAGTCGGGAGTTACCCAGAAACACCCAGCGAGCGATTCCAAAACTTCGTCGATGACATACTCGCGATCTATCTTACTAATATGCTGATCCTTCAAATTCGGCAAAATAGTCTGCAGGAGTTGAACCGTTAACAGTTTAGAACGCAACCCGCTCGTTCTGATATCATATTTATCGCCGATGATTATCAACAGAGCGTCTATCCAGTTCTTAGACGCTAATAATTTCTGTATAACCCCGCTGGAAGCTAACGTTCGTAAAAACACCAAAAAATCCCCGAGGATCTTCTCGTAATTCGATCTAGCGCGATTCAAGACGTTACACCTTCGGGATTTACCGTTACTAACAGGTTTGTGCTCCAGAATTGTGTTTAGTTGATTATACATACTCTCCACGATTTTTTCGACAATCGAAAAATCCAATTTCTTCGAATACAAACAGGCAGAAACCGACAAAATATGGAACAGGCGTAACGAAGAAACCGTTAACACCTGCGAAGCACTCGCCAACTTATACGACCCCAAGACAGGCGAGGTCATCTTCGTTAATACGTCCATCAGACCGTTTTCTATCACTAATGTTAAGTCGTTAGCTTGGTAACGCGTGCACAAACAAAAAACCGTTACCAGTAACGATTGTCGGTTCTCGTTAACGGAATTCTCGACACCCGTTACCAAGGCGTTAACGAGAAACTTGTGGAATTCGTGCACGATTTTGGCGACTTTTTCTTGCAACTTAAACATAGCTGCTTCTATGCCATCTAGATAATGGTACTGCGTGCAAGACTCGTCTGTTTTTATGCTTAACAGTCCGAAGCAACCCGTTAATAACATGCGATCGACGCAATTTAAAGATTTCCGGACGTTTTCGGAGGTTATGAAGAGGTTGTGCATGTCCGTTAAGCTTTCCAGTCTGACGGTCGCTCGGGAGTTTTGGTTTCTTAACGCGTTATCGAGTATAGAGGGTTGCGTGCACCATCCGTTAGCCGGGTCACCCTTCCGGCACAGAAGTTGCTTCTCTGCGGGTTCGTTACAGACGAAATTTAACACGTAGACGCAGAGTTTCTTTAACGAGTTACTTTTTTCCGGGGTTTTGTAAAAGTCGACGTAGTGCTTTTCTTGTAGTTCCTCGTCGGATAGCGTGTGCAGAATGAGGTAGTTCGAGTCGATTTCTGTAAAGAAAGTTAGGTTAAGAAATGTAACTTTTTAATTTTTTTTTAAATTTTGGAATTATCAGAGGAGAAGAATTGAAATGATTTGAAAATATGTAGCAAACAGGAGACGAAAGGTTAGTATTGAAGAAAATAAGTCAAGTGAATTAAAAAATATCTTGGGGTATCGCAAGGCTCTGTCTTGGGACCCGTTTTATTTAGTTTGTACATAAACAATATCACATCTTGTTATAATTTATATTCACTTTGTTATTAACGTGCACTGTATTTACTTTGAGTCCGAATAAATTTCCATCTATCTATCTATATCTATCTACCTATGCACATTATGGTGGTTCAAAAATGCATTGCAAAAATTTTTGTGATGATAGAAAGCAACGATCCCCCAAATCGTTTCCAAATCCAAAAAAGTGGACCCGTATTTATTTTTTCTTCGAAATTTTGATTTTTAATGGTGCCTATGCATCATTAAATCAAGGGAATGAAGTGATTAGAACGGTCAATTTTCTGAAGAATCTACATTTTTCATTTAAGGGTAGTTTTCAGGGCACTGTGGGGGTGGGTTGGGGGCGTCAAATCCATATGTATGATAGGTCAAATTCTTCCTTGCAAAGTCCTCTACAAGTCTTATAACTTTAGGCTTAAGTTTTCCCAAACCCCGAACAATTATTCGAAAAATACCAAAAATTGTAATATAATTCTGTAAGGCTCCGTCTATTTATATAATAAAATACCAATTCTCCACTTAAACACTTTATTCTACGTCTTAATACTTTCGACAACCATAACATAATGCATTCAACTTCTTAACCTGCTCACTTCCTACCACTACCCCCACCACCTTCCTTCTGTTCGGGCGCGAAATTTAAATAATTATATAAATTATGCTACAATTCGGCCAACCTGACAATGATCGTCCCGATCAGGAGGAACGTACCTAAACAAAATTAGAATTTCCTACATAACGCAGTACAATAACAATTCACTAAAACTAAATTTTCATACATATTTTCTTATTATTGACACTTAACAATTAACAAATCAGTACATCAATTCCTAAGACTAAATTTTAACGAAATTTCATATTTTTGGCATTGTAAATACATACTTAACAATTCGGCCAACCTGACAATGATCGTCCCGATCAAGACAAAAGTACCTAAATTAAACTATAATTTTCTCAATAACATACATACTACAATCCACAATTCATTACGACTAAACTTGCAACCACATTCTCATATTTTCGGCACTGCAAACACCTTTAAAGGGCCTTTGTGTTATTTGAAAATTCTCGGTGTCTTCAATTATATAACGATCTTTACCCAACATTTGCTTTATCTCATATGGTCCTCGATATTTTGGTAATAGTTTTTTATTTATCCCTGGGGTAACATCGGTATTTTTAATCATTACATAATCTCCAATATTATATTGATGTGGAGGTTTATGTCTGGAATCAAAATAATGTTTGTTACTGGTCTGGATTTTTGCGTTTTTAACTTCAGCATTTTCTCTCAATTCGTTCAAGTCAACCTCATTACTCCCTTCAATTTCTAAATAATTTCTCAGTGCATCATAACGGTCCCTCATGTTAATACCAAACAACAGCATGGCTGGTGCCTTACCGGTAGATTTTGAAAAAGAATTATTAATTGCAAATTCAACCTCATGAAGATGATGATCCCATTTATTTTTTACGTTACACAATTTAGACAACATTGGAGTTAAATCCCTATTCACTCTTTCAATTTGACCATTTGACTTCGGAGAGGCTGTGGCTACTTTTATGTGAATGATATTATTCTTTTCCACAAAATCTAAGAACTCCTGAGATGTAAAACAAGTTCCCCTATCCGACACAATCCTAACTGGCTTACTATAATTAGCAAAGTAATCCTCCAATTGTCTGGTAACCTCACAAGCTTTTGTTGATCTCACAGGGTACAGTCGTACAAATTTTGTAAACCCATCAATGATTTCAAAAATATATTTGTTATTTCGAGGGGTCTTTTCTAAGGGTCCATAATGATCTATATGTAATGTAACGAATGGTTTATTACCTTTAGGAATATTATGTAATATTGCCTCGGTCTTACCCGCAGTTCCTGAATACGTTATGCACTTTATACAATTTCGAATATATGTCTTTACTTTACTTTTAATGTCAGGAAACCAATACGTTCGTTTTAAATATTCACAAGTCTTATCCACTCCCCGATGCCCAAAACTATCATGACTCAGTTGAATAACCTGATGCTCCATATTACTGGGAACATAAAACAAAACTTTCTTTTTATCCTTTTTATATACTAAACCATCACGCAATTCATACTCTTTCATTTCTTGATCTTGTAATATGATTTTTATTTCATCAATCTTTTTATCCAAGCTTTGTGCAATGACTAAATTTTGTTCAAAAGTATTTTCCTCAACAATCAAAACTGAATACACTCTACTTAAAGCATCTACATGACGCATGCGATTACTATCTCTATGTTCCAATTGATAATCGTAATTTTGCAGAATCAATGCCCATCTATTTATTTTAGGATTTATTTCTTTTTTGTTCAATGCTAGTTTGATAGAGTTGCAATCTGTGACAATTTTAAATTTTATCCCTTGTAAGTATGTGTGAAATCTAGCTAAAGCGTTTATTATTGCTAACATTTCCAGCTCGTAACTATGCAATTTAGATTCAACTACTGTAGTACGCTTACTGAAGTAAAAGACGGGTCTAAATAAATTATCACTTTGCTTTTGTAACAGTATGGCACCATAACCTTGTGAACAAGCATCACAGTGCAACTCAGTCTCCAAAAATGGTGAATATATTGACAATATTGGTGCCTTCACTAATTTATCCTTTATCATCTTAAAAACTGTCATTTCCGTTTCTCCAAAACAAAATGTGGAATTTTTCTTAATCAAATCGTAAAGAGGCTTGGCTAACACCGCAAAAGAAGGAACAAAACGTCTGAAATATGATGCCAAACCCAAAAATCTGTGAACTTGTTGAGAACTACTGGGCACAGGATATTCTTTAACTGCATTAATATTTTCAGGATTCGGTTTAATTCCGGTAGAGTCAATCAAATATCCCAAATAAACTATTTCACTCTGTACAAAGGAACACTTTTCGAGTTTTAATTCCAACAGATTGTGTGCCATTAAATTCAAAACATCGCTGAGAATTTCTAAATGTTCTTCAATAGTACTTGTAGCAATCATAATATCATCCAAATATACTAAAATTTTATGCTGTCTGATTAAACTTAGAAATATTTTATTTATGAAACGACTAAACACTGAAGGACCATTACAAATACCAAAAGGTAAACGCAAGTATTCATACTGACCTAAGGGAGTAATAAATGAAGTGTACTTAACCGAATTTTCATCCATTTTAATATGATGAAATCCATTCTTTAAGTCTAAACAAGTAAAATATTGCTTATCTCTGAGTAACTCCAACTGATCATCAATTAAAGGCAAGGGATATCTATCCTTTTCCAATATTTTATTTAATTCACGAAAATCCACACACAGTCTGTAATCTAATCCATTCTTTTTCTTTATTAACACAATTGGGCTGCAGAACTCAGAATAACTTTCTCGAATGAAGTTCTTATCAACTAAATCATCCAAAATTTCTTGCAGTTTTAATTTCTGTTGGAATGAAAGTTTTCTAGGCCGAAAAGCAAAAGGTTTACTATCATTACTTTGCAAAGTTAACTTACATTCAAACTTGGTAACAGGTTCGTCTAGCCCATCCATTTGTAAATATTCAGAAATTAGTTTTTTTACTTTACCCTGAACTTCTAAATTAAGATTCGGATCGATATTGATATTAGGGTGCAATCTATCTGTGTCACTACTGATATCAATTAACATCAGTGACTCATTCTCCTTAGCAAAAGGTTCAGAACCATTTTCCCCATTTCGCAATAATCTAACACCCTGCCTTTCATCAAGAACAATTCTAATATTTCCCAAAGATGTAAAGTCCCTTCCCAATAAAGCTGCACATTTCATTGTACTATCAGGCACAACATGCAAAATAATTGGAACTACCTCATTATCAATAATTACGGCTTTATCATAAATTCCCAAAATATTCAACCTTGCTCCATTTATGCCAGAATATTGTTTTACACTGTCAAAATTCGGATTATAGGATCCTTTTTTTAAACAACTTTCTTTAATTAAGCTTATTGGACTACCGGTATCTAAATATGCATCTATCGACAAGTTAAAAAAAAGGTTATTAAAGCTATACTCAACAATGATAGGAATTACATAAGCAGGCGTCTCTTCTTGATCGAGCAGGTATGTATTTCTGCCTCCTGAACTGGTGGGACTGCTTCTGATTGGTGGTGTTGGTTCGGGCATTCTTTTCGGACAATCCCGTTGTTGGTGATTCACACTCCCGCAACAATAGCACGAACCCCTGGAACGCCTTTCTTCTGGACAGGTTGCCACCATATGGCCTAGTTTATTGCAGTTGAAACACTGGACTGGTGACCTCGGACCTCGTTTCTCATCTATTCTTGATGCCGCCTTCAGCCTGGTCGCAGATGCAAGAGTAATTTTTTTGAACGCCTGTACCATTTGTGACGTGGACGTAAAGTCTTGCATTCTAGCTTGATTTCTCAAATACAGATCAGGAATTCCATCTATGAGGTAGTCCAGCAACTCATCGTCGGATATTTGCGCTCGGTTTGCCTTTATTATTTTGTCGTGGTAGTAGTCATAAAAATTTTCTCCAGGCAGCCATCTGCGGGCTTCAAACACTTTCCTGAAGTCTAAGCGGTTTTGGCGATGATCAAACATTAACTTCATTTCTTCCAAAAACTCGGTTACGTTCATTTCCAAAAACTGCGGCTTGGAATGGAACCAAACTTGCGCTTTTCCTCTCAATCGGCTACAAATCAGCAGCATTGCATCATCATTTTCCAATTTATAATTGCGTAGTACTACGGTTAGTTGCTGTTTCCATTGATCAAAAGCGCAATCAGCACCCGTAAATTCATGCACTAATTCACCAATCATTTTGATACTGATCTGTGACTTACCGCAATTAGCTGGACTCGGCGATTGTTTTAGTATTTCGGCTTCTCTTTTCAAGAGATTTACCTCCCTTTCCATCAGGTCTCGTTCCTTTTTCATAAGTTCCAACTCGCGTACTAAATTGAGGTTATGCACGTGGTCAAAAACTTCAGGGGCAACTTTTAAAGTCTCCAACGCATCTTTCCCATCAACTGCTGTTCTGCTTGAAACGTCCTTGGTCATTTCACCCTCTTTATCGCTGAAAGCTTCATATTGTTGTAAAGAATATGTTCGGCCGCTATTTCCCTCATCAGTAGACATTTTTCTTCGACCAAGATTATGTCGCCTGGTACTCTCACACGTAAAATTTTTTTTTTTTTTTTTTTTTGCCTTTTACCCCACACCTGATTTGTAAGGCTCCGTCTATTTATATAATAAAATACCAATTCTCCACTTAAACACTTTATTCTACGTCTTAATACTTTCGACAACCATAACATAAT
The DNA here is from genome assembly GCA_963966075.1 of Aphodius sticticus. Taxonomy (NCBI): domain Eukaryota; kingdom Metazoa; phylum Arthropoda; class Insecta; order Coleoptera; family Scarabaeidae; genus Aphodius; species Aphodius sticticus. The sequence goes on from OZ014511.1 coordinate 3,303,042, forward strand.
GCATTCAACTTCTTAACCTGCTCACTTCCTACCACTACCCCCACCACCTTCCTTCTGTTCGGGCGCGAAATTTAAATAATTATATAAATTATGCTACAATTCGTTGTAATATAATTCAGTGCGTTGTAATATAATTCAGAGTGATCAATTTACGCAAAAAAAGTTTGCATAACCTAAAAAAAACTCACCTCTTACGTTGAAGATCAAATACAGGCAACGGTGCAAAATCTCCTTGCAGTATTCGCTGAATTCATAACCCTCGTTCTCCTGTTCGACATCGCTGCCATCTTCGAGTTCCAAATACTCTTTACGATCCTTCATATCGTCGGATTTAACGCTCTTTTTAGACGTAGCGCAATTCAACAATTTGTGCCTCAGATTCAACGCAATCTTATAAACCTCTTGCGAGGCACGATGGTACGGCGATTTTGCCAACAGCCCCGTGTATTTTAACAGCGCTATCAGAAAAGTGCGGATCACGCAATCCAAAGCGCGGTTATCTCGATCCTCGGAATCAATTTCTTCGACTCCCGCTGACTCTAGCATAGCTCCGTAGAATTCGTTTGTTTCTTCGAAAGCGATGTCTCCTTGCACCGCGCAAGCTTCATCGTATTGCCACGGCAACTTGAAAGAGAGCTTGCAGTACGTTTGTTTTGTCGACGAAAGTTTGGTTATTTTTTCGAGGATTTCGCCTAAAGCGTTTATCGTTATTAGATTTACGAGCTCTTCGATGAATTCTACGGAGACCGTGTCTTCTTCTAAGCCATACGAAAATATCGGGTTTGTTAACCAGTTTTGACAGTAGAGTTCGTCTTTCGAAAGGGGTTCGCCAATTATAGAGCTGCTTATACATTGCCCTACAAGCAGCGAACACGTTCGTTGCAGGTCTAAAAGCCAGATCCAGGATTGGTCGGTTAGTTGGGTTAGCGTCGGTGTTTCAGTGCCTGAAATTTTTTGAGGTTATAATTTCGAAAGTTTTGCGGTTTTTGATATTTTGGGAAGTCATAACGATTTGAAACCTTCGCTATCTGACTAAAATGGTTGCGCTGATCACGAATTTACATAGAACAGGTCTCTATCTCTACTGGTTGCCGAGTTGTGCTCAAATTACGTCTTTTCAAATAACGCGAAAATAAGCGAATTAGACCACATAACTTCAATATGGTGCTTCTTAGGCCTATAAAAGTATACATATTTTTGATGTAGTCGTGGAGAGCTATCATTTGGTGGTGGGTTAATCTCTCTATCGCCAACGGTTGCAAAGTAATTTTTTTTAAATTTTTTTTCTATCTCAATGTGCTAAATTTAGATCGAAAAAAATATCAAATTTTTTTGTAAGATAGAGCTGTCTAATGCGGTCATACTTATGCATTGGGCTGTGCTGAGTTCAACGGTGAGCTCGGTTTTCCCGTAGAGCGTACGGTTTGTCCAGAAAATGTAAAATTATGATTTTCGCGGTTTTTCGCGTTTTTCTCGCGAACCGCGCAACTTAGAGCAACGCGGTCTTCAGAAATAGTTTCCTCGGCCAATTTCCTATCCAATGACATTTGAATCATCAAAATCGGATAGCTAGATGGAACACAGTGCGCCTTAACAATTCCAAACATAGCAAAATGGCAATTTTAAGCAGTTTTTGATACTTTGAGAAGTCATAACTTCCGTACCGTTCCGCATACAAAAAAAATCCAATTACTCACCGGAAACTGGGTCATCATCCTTCATATCTACAGGTAGCAACCTATTCAGCCTATCCAGAGGCTGTAACATCTTCAAAAAATCCTTGAGCAACGTCTTAGAGTACAGAGGCATAAGCAGTAGAGTCGTTATAATCTTGAAAATCATCGATCCCGCCAAAGAGTCTAACAGAACGTTGTATAACAACTGCAAACTGTCCGGAAACTGTTCTACTATATCGGCAGCGGTGTTATATATATTTATGGCCAACGGGATCAAATCCTTCACGTGATTTAGCAATATCCCGGCGTCTAGTTTGACAAGACCTTGCGCTGCGTAAGTGTGATAAGCTAGAATGTGATTTTGGAGGTATCGTAACAGCTGTCGAACGTGTGGGGCGCAAGGATTTTGCGTAAACTGCCAGAAGAATCTGTCGAAACTGTTGTTCCGGATGTTGCTCTCCTGATACGTCTTTATGCTAGCTAGAGTGTCCATCTGTAACAAAAAAAAAATTATTTTGAGGTTAGCTTTTTTCAAATTTTGTTTATAACCTCGAAAAAACTCACCGTGTAACTACTAAACGTTGCCAGCAGTGTTTTCATTAACCGGTCAATCAACGCGCTATCCTTTAAATTCATATACTTCTCCGGGACGCAATTATAACCTAACATCGCAGCCACTTGTATCGGCTCCTCCAAACTAGCCAGCACGATATTCAACAACATTTCCTCTCCAACACTTAAATCAAAACTCATATACAACAATCTCTGCAATAATTCGATGCGTTGGTCAATTTTCGGCAATAATAATGGAGCCCCGACGTTTATAACCTCCCTCACTTTCGTCTGGATATCGTCGGGAACGTTCGGGATATCCATTAACCTAAAAAAACGAACTTTTAAAAATTCTAACCTCAAAGTGAGGTTAGATCTTACCCGAATAACGTCTCGCTGAGCGCCTGAGCCTGCTCACCGAGCACCTGGCTACCCAGGCCGACGTTTAAACACAGGGAGAAGTGCGTCACGAGCAAACGTAAGCAGAGTTGGATAAAATTGTGCTGCTCTTTGAAAGTTCGGAACGGATTCGGCAGTTCGGAATAATTCGAACCGTACTTTTTTAGTAGGTGGTGGATCGCCTCGAAGGTTTTCTCATGCAGGTCGAGGCAAAACGGTCGATGACGCATCACTAGTTGGTTCTCGCAAGGCGCTGACGTCCATGCTAACGAATGCGACGTACCTAAATAATAAAGAAATTAGTTAATTTTGTTGTAATAATGCATAAAACAACAAATAAAAACAGAATTTCATGTTAAATTTAAAAAATATGAAGTTAACCTCAAATTTGAGGTTAGAATACCATAAACCACAGGAATACTACCTAATTTGAGGTTATTTCAATTTTGGAATTTTCAAATGGAACACCTTTACATGTTAATTAACTTAAAAATGAATCTCACCTGCGCTAATTTGTCTTATTTGCACCCCATTCAGGTTCAAGACTTTTTGGGGTTTCAGTATGGGGCCGTTGGTGTGTCCCTGTCCGCATTGTCCCATAGTGTTGGTGCCCCAAGCAAAAACTTCGTAATCTTCCGTCAACGCTAAGCAGTGACTGTCGCCAGCTGCTATATCGATTATTCTGTACGGAAACAGCTCTTGAATTAACGTAGGTATTAAGCACAGGGTGTCCGACGTTCCTGTACCTAGAGATGGACCTGTGCCCCAGGTATACACCTAAAATTTAAAATGTTTTTATTTGCCATGTTCTTCTATCTTTTAGCCTTAATGGATCAACAAAAAAGCATTCATTTTATCGGAAAAACTGTCCTTAAAACGGCTAAATAGACACCAAAATCTTACCTGTCCCGTCGTAGTCAGAGCCATCGAAAACATAGCCCCGGCGCAAACTTTCCTGATCGTCAAACCTTGCAAAGCCTCTATTATCTTGGGTTGGCACTCCTTTGCAATTTCCCCGTGACCTAACCTCCCACTGTCACCAGAACCAAACGACCAAACAGTTTTTCCATCTTTTGACACGACCAAAGTATGTGCGCTACCACAAGCTACGGAACCAACATTTGACAGATCCGACACTTCAATGGGGACGTGACGACCAACACTGTCACCGTGACCTAACCTCCCATGATCGCCTTCACCCCACGTATACAGGACACCATCTTCGGTCACCGCAGCACTGTGTCTATAACCTAAACAAAATTTTGAGGTTATATTTTTGATTTATAAATTGTTTAGGTTTTTTGGGATTACTTTGAAGTTTTAGGTTAGAATACAAACAAAATCAAAATATAACCTCAAAATTTGAACTTTTAGATTTTTTAGAGAATATAACCTAATTTTGAGGTTAAATTTTAATAAAACGTCAAATTTGAAGTCAAAAACACAAAAAACAAATTATAGCCTAAAATTTGAGGTTATGATACAATAAAATTAGAATATAACCTCAAAATTAAGATTTTTTAGGGAACATCACCTAACTCAGAGTTTAAAACTTAATATAACCTCAAAAACTAATTTTGAGGTTATTTTTTATAATTGTAGGTTATAAATAGTCAAAATCAAAATATGACATCGATTTGAAGTTATAATCGAAAGTTATCACCTAAATTTATAACATTTTAAAATATAACCTCAAATTTGAGGTTAAACCTTAAAAAAAACGTAAAAATAACTTAATTTTGGGGGTAATACTTAAAATAACCCAAAATTTGAGGTTATAGCAACAAAAATACTCTACATAACCTTCCTTTGAGGTTATTTTGTCTAATTTTAGGTTATGAAATGTCAAAATGACAATATGTCAAATATAATGTCAAAGTATAACAACTAAAACGCTTATTTTAAGGTTAAAATTTAACATCTTCTTACCGGCGCATATACATCTTATGACTTTATCCTCGAAGGGGCCCTTGATGACTCGTGGTTGTTTGTGCGTGTTGCAGTTTCCGTGGCCTAACTTGCCGTAGTCGCCGTCGCCCCAGCTGTAAACTATGCCGCTGTCAGTCAGGGCTAACGTGTGACCGTCACTGCCCTTTGAGCTGGAGATTTTCTTGACATGCTTGTCGATCATCACAAGTTTCGGGAGGTTATGGTTTGCGGAATCACCCAACCCTAGACGGCCGTAACTACCCTTGCCGCAGGCGCTTACAGAACCTTCCCAGTGGACAATAAAGGTGCAGTACTGACCAGCTTCCGCCTATTAATGATGTGAAAACAATAATAAATAAATGAATAAACGATAAAAACAAAAGAAATACGAATTAAAATTACCTGTTGAACATGTCTGAACACTTTCGACTTGACAGGCAATATAATTTTCTCTTGAGTCCCCTCGGCTAGTTGTTGCGAAGAATTACTCCCCCAAACAAACAAATGGCTATCCTCTCTACCGATAGCATTCGAGTCTTCAGCCCCCTGGGCCCCATTGGCAGCCCCACCGTACTCTACCGCCATCTCCACCAATTTTTCCATCAACTTAAACGCACCATCGTAAATCGAAACAGGTTTCCTCGCACATTTTTCTGTTTTCCCGTTCGAGACGTGATCCAAAGCTTCAGAAAACTTGCTACTACAAATCTCAAAATTCTCCGCGTTTGTAGCCTCAAAACCCATAGAAATCCATTCCAGAATATGCCTTAGGGAACCCCGTTGTAACACAATAGATAAATACAACTCAGAGGCTGCTTTACAATTCGAAAATTTATCTTTTCCCGTGGTCAAAATAATCTTTTTTAAGAACCCGCAAACTTGATCTAAGCAACTAACGCCTAACGTTGTTAATTGTGCGTCGTTAGCCAAAGATAACGGCGGGAAATTATCGATCAGATCGATCGCTGTTTGAAAAACAGAATCACATAACGAAGGGGTTCCTGCACTAACACTTCTTTCCCAATTATCACGCAATAAAGCAAATAAAAACGTTAAACCTGCTTGTACGCCGATTTCTATCAAAGCTTGAGACCCACTTAACGGTTCCCGTAAAGGGGCAACACTATTATTAACAGCTTGAATCTGGGACGTTCTAACAACATCACGGTCGTGATATCTCATGACAATCGCATGGAAAATTCTCCGTAACAATGCAATACGCTGTTTTAACGATTTTGCAAATTCTGTGCCCATGCTTACATTTCTAGCTGCTTGTAGTTGATCTATCAGTAGCCTATTGATGTATTGTTCAAGCTCGACATTCGTGGGTGTTTCATATTGAAAATCCGGTAAGATTTGTATATCATTCGAGATAAAACCGATGGTTGGTATCAGACGTATTTCTCCCGTTGACACTAAACTATCGAATAGGGTTTCTACGGAATCCCTGAGGGCTAAGCTGTCGCAGTCTTTCGTCGACCAGGAACCGTTGGTGTGGTCGGCCCATTCCGTTTCCAGACTAATCGGAGTAAGGCCTACGTCCATGGTATTTGTGAGAGTTAGGTTAAGTTAGGGAGTTGAATTTTTCAGTTAGAGAAGCGGTTTCCATTCAATTTTCGTGTTTTTCGCACGGCGGTGCGCGCTTCTGAACATCTCACGCTGTTATTTAGCCATAGTTATTTCGTCGGCCTGAATTATAATCATAAATTCGAATAACTAGAATTTTGTTTTGACAACTGGTCTGTAGAATGTAAGCAGCTGATTATCTGTCACTTTCGAATCGATGTTGCCACCGCTTTTGTGTCACGCACAAGTTGTTGGTGTGTCTATTCATTTATAAATTATTGTAATTTATGAAAACAATACTTAAGTATGCGTGTTTTCTGCTATTTATTTGTATTTATGATTATTAGTCGTTAGTAATTGAAATAAGTGTCGCCCCCTAGCGGAGAAAAGCGACACTGGACTTGGCGCCAATAGTTATACAACGCGGAGTATATAAATAGAAAACTTACTAGAAATTTCACAGCATATTTAAATTCTTTCATTGTATTTAAATTATGTTTTGATGTTAAAAGAGAAAAACGAACTGATTTAAGTGGTTTATAATCAGTAGGATAAATTATAGTACACCTGTCACTATGCATAAAATGAATTCCATCTAATTTTAAGCCAAGTTTAACTCCGGAAAGAATAATAATTGATTTAAATTTTATTTAAAATATCAATAAAAGTATTCGATTTGGATACCGACCAAAATAAAAGAATTTTCCTATTAATTTTTACTTGTATTACCAAAAGGATTTGTATATATTAGTTCGTATATAAAATAAGTATGAAAAATGCATAAGTTTTTGTATGAATTCGATTGTTTTTGGTAACAATATCAACGAATATACGACGGATTATCGTATAGCGGCAAGATGGCGTCCGTTGAGTTATTTCGCTTAAAAAATCGGTTGTCTTGCGCTAGCGGAGATGCAGTTAGAGGGAAAAAACGTATCCGTAGGGGTCCGTTGTAGGACATTATTGACTTTCGGGGCAATCCGGCCTGAAATTCGAAATTGAGGCGGTTAGTAGCCGGTCCGAACATGCGTCGTACGCGCATGTCCCGTTCCGCTCCTCGCAGAACTTTTGTGTATATAGCTATTTCCCTCTAAACATCTTTATCCGCCATTGCATAAGGTTCTTGTGTGGCGTTCCATACCAAAATCAAGCTAAACCGAAACTCGCGCCATGCAGTTTACAGCAAAATTTGAAACGATAAACGCCAGCATTTAGATCCAGTTAGCGGCGATAAGGTCAGTAGCGCCACACCTTACCACCAACTAAAACTAACGCCACAACACAATTAAACTAAGGTTATTTATTTCGCTAAATCCAAGTTTTTTTTGTAATGTTGATACGTTTGTTTACCACGATCTATTCAAGACATAACCCTAACAGAAAATCACAAAATTTCAGGTTACTTATGCCAAAAGCGGTACCAAAAGCTTTTCGATGAGAATGAGTAAACGTCGCAGGGCTAGTTCGATAGCTAGTCGAAGCCAAGAAGAGGATTCCCTTGATAGCATCGAAGCCTCCTTCTCGGGGGCCCCACCGAGAAAGCGCACCAAAAAATCCCAGGACCCCGTAAGTCCGCAAACATAACCCCTTTCGCATGATTCCGAATGTTTTTTTTAGGCGGAACTTTGTCAGCTATTATACGAGTCTATACGCACCCATAAAAAAGACGATGGGACTTTGCTATGCGATTCGTTCATACGTGTTCCGAAACGTAGACAGGAGCCTGCTTATTACGAAGTCGTTAGCAATCCGATAGATTTGCTAAAAGTGCAGCAAAAGTTGAAAACGGAGGAGTACGATGATGTGGACGAGTTGCAAAGTGACATAGAATTGATTGTTAGTAACACTAAAGCGTTTTATAAGCGTAGCACGCAGGAATATAAGGATGCCGTTGAATTATGGGATCTTTTCTTAACAAATAGGGCAAGGTAAGGTCAAACATAACCTAACTAACAATTGAATGCTAAGTAGTTAGTTGACACTTGCAGTGTTTTTAGAAAAGTTAGGTTAAGAAGCTAAAAGTGTTTTAAAAACTTTAACTTAACCTAACATTTTTTTAGTAATATAATTATTGGCGGGAAAATAATATTAATCCTATCCTGGATGTATAATTTCATGTATTTTGTAAATTTTCAAACAGTAGGGACTAGATGTCACAAAAAAAACATAACCTCGTATCTAAAACTTAGTATAACCTCGTTTTGCGGTTATAAATAAAAATGTTAGGTTTTCTTTAGCATGATTATGAAATTTTAACTTATTATACCAAAATCTTAAAAATAACCTCAAATTTGAGGTTATAACTACAAAAAGCGTCTACATAACCTCATTTTGCGGTTAAAACTTAAAATAAACTCAAATTTTAAGGTTTAAAAACGAATTAATGTTAACACATTATTTTGAGGTAATTTTTTCAAATTTGAGGTTATAAAACGTCAAAATTGAAAAATAAATTGATTTGAGGTTATAAATGAGAATTATAACATTAGTTTATAAAATCTCAAAATATAACTTTAAATTTGAGGTTATAACTACAAAATGCCACAAAGTAACCTTATTTTTAGGTTAAAACTTAATATAAACTAAAATTTTAAGGATTATCAACAAATCACTATTAACCGATAATTCTGAGGTTATTTTTTCAGATTTGAGGTTATAAAACGTAAGAATTGAAATTTGAGGTTACAATTGAATCATCATAACTTTAATTCATAATTTTTAAAAATAATACCTCAAATTTGAGGTTATAACTACAAAAAACGTTAACTTAACCTCAAATTTTTTATGTAGGATTGTTGACGGGAAAGAAGACGAACCTGATCCTAGAACGCGGCTTAGGGCTACCAAGATAACGCGTCGTAGCGCAGCTCTTGAGAAAGAACAGGAGATAGACCAGTCCGAAGACACATCGGAAAGTTCGACGAATTTGGACGATGATTCTAACCTGTGTGAGGAATTGTTCACGGCAATCATGACCGCGACTGACTCGGATAACCACCCGTTGCATACGGAGTTCCAGCTGCTTCCGTCTAGGAAAAAATACCCGGAATATTATGAAATCATAGAAAACCCGATCGACCTAAAGAAAGTTGCGACAAAAATTCAGAACGGGGTCTACAATAATCTGTTGGAGATGGAGAGGGATATTCTGATTATGACGAAGAACGCTTGTCTTTTCAACGAGCCTGGGTCTCAGATTTATAAGAATGCTAAAACTTTGAAACGGGTATGTTTTTTTTGTTAACTAAACGAGAGTTTGTTTATTTTTTTGTCTGTAGATTGTGACTACGAAAAGAATAGAAATTGAGCATTCAAAATCGTCTGGTGGGAAAAGTAGTGATCGTATTCGAAGCAAAAGGTTGCGGAGCTCTACTTGTATGTCAGCTGTTACGGCTGCCTTACGTGGTGACGATTCTGAACCAGAAATTGATTTGGAAGAATCAATGGAAGATGAGGTATGTGGAAATTTGAATTAATATTTCTTGACAATTGAGTTATTTTATTCATATTCTGATGCAAAAACAACACAAAAACAGGGCATTTCAGTGTTTTTACTATTCACAAAGAACATTTATCACGTTTCTTAGCATGAAGTTTAATAACATCACTGTCAAACAGTGTTGTTATTATGAAGTTGGCAACACACACCAATGACAGGTCCAAAGTTTGACATTTAAATAATAATTTGACAGCTGTCAGTTGTTACCAACCATAATTAGATAAAATAAATAAATCATAGGTTACTTTCACTTAATTAATTATATAACCTATGTTTTTTATTTCGGAATGAATAATTCTTGTTATTTTTCAGCCATGCGATATAGTTGAAGGGGACGACCCTCAGTGGCAACTGTTTCAAGCGGTAACCCAGGTTACGACAGCGGCGGGGACCCAAAATCTTGCCGATCCCTTCTGGCGACTCCCCTCCAGGCGTTTCTACAAAGATTACTACAAAGAAATCAAAAATCCGGTCTCGTTAAACCAAATTCGACGGAAGCTCGTGAACAAGTCGTACGGGACGGTTAGCGAGGTTGCCGGGGATCTTACGATCATGTTCGAGAATGCCAAGAAATACAACGTACAGACCTCAAAATTATATAAGGTTCGTGTTTTAAGAAAAAAAATTTTTTTTACGGTTATGTCAAAAATTTTGAGGTTATTTTTTTTTAGGATGCGGTTAAGTTGCAGAAAATAATGCAGACTAAGGTGCAGGAATTGTTGGAGGTCGATCAGGTAAAGCAAAAACTGACTAACACACGCCAGAAAAAGGTATGCTTCACGCTGTGGTTTTACGTTGTTAGAGGTTATGTTTTGGTTTTTGGTGGTTTTTGATGCGGTTTTTTTTTGGTATTTCTTCTAGGGAAGATGGGACATGGTTTGAAGTATACTTTAGTAGTTTGTCCTATTATTATTCTTTTTATATTTTGCTCTGATTTAGGTAATCATCCCAAATTCTGACAGGTTAAGGAATTTTGTTACATTTTTAACTGTAGAATTATGTGGCGCTAATATCCACTTTTTTTAAACTAATATTCTTTCTGAAGGACTTAAAGACTGTTGATTTCTAAACAAAATTGATAATAATTATTCAATTTATATTATTTTTTTAACAATATATATTCCGACGATTGGGACATTTACCTTACATTATGTTTGTCAGAACCTTTATTTTTCTAACTCTCTTTCCTTATTTTATTTATTTAAATAACTATTTTGTTTGACTTAACATAGCTGATCTATATTATCATTAATTTAGCTTTATTGCAAAATAATAAATAATAAAACAAATTAGAAATAGTTTTAAAAGAATTTTACATTTATATTACCCCTTTTTTAGGATACCGATAGTGAGTCAGAAACTCCGGGTCGTCGTAAACCCGGGCCTAAACCTAAGAACGCAATAGGGCATTCGCCACGTCCTGTAGGCAGGCCCCCCAAAGAGGTTATACCCCTAAAAAAGAGGCTCCACACCTTAGCAAAATATTTATTAGACTATACAGTAAGTTACTTTCCTAACTTCACCTTCCCCATCTTTCAATTCTTTTTCTTACTACAGTGCGAAGATGGTAGAAAGCCAATGTTGGGTTTTATGGAAAAACCATCAAAAAAGTTGTACCCGGAATACTACGAAGTCATTTCGGAACCAATCGATTTTATTGAAATCGAGAATAAGATCCGTAACGAACAGTACAAAAGTGAAATTAACCTCATTGCCGATTTTAAACTGATGTTCTCGAACTGTCGACATTTTAATGAGGAGAATTCTACGATTTACGAGGATGCTACGATGCTGCAGAAGGTTATGATGGATAAGTATGGGCATATCGTGAATTCCCCGGAGAAAGAAAAGAAAGTCTACGTTCGAACGTAAGTGATTTTGACAGATAATTCTAACCTAAGAATTGTTTTGTTTTTACTGCAAAAAGGCAGAAGTTTTGTTTTATTAATTGACAAACGGTGAATTAGTGAATTGTTACCTGAAATTAAAGATTCTAACCTCATTTATTTGACAGTTTTGTATATATTCCAAAGTTTTTGATGAATTTCGGTCGTGTAACCATTCTAGAAGATGCATCAATAGGTCTAGCATACCCTAACATGAAAAATTAAATTCTAACCTCAAACTTTTTGACATTTTGGTATATTTTTCATATTTTTTTACAAATTCTGTCACGTAACCATTCTGGATGACGCAGCAATAGTCGAGCATATCCCAACCAAGAAAATTAAATTCTAACCTCAATTATTTGACATTTTGGTATATTTTTTTTTTCATTATAAATAAAAATATGTGGTACAGTTTAAAATCATTAATTAGAAACTAATAAACTCTAACCTCAATGTTTTCAGGCCGAAACCTAGGAAGATTCTATCACCAACGGAGAAAAACTGTAAAACACTCTACGAGACGATGCGTGATTATAGAGAACCGAAAGGGAACCGTCAACTAGCATCAATATTCATGAAGCTTCCCTCAAAGAACGTAAGTCTAAAAATTGTAACCTCAAATCAATTTCTAAAAAACCGTAATTTCCGATATCTACTAGAATATTTCACATCATAACCCTTCCCGCTAAACAATTCCCAATGGATTTTCACCATTCAACAAAAAACTAAAAATTCTAACCTCAAATCGATTTTTCAAAAACCATTTTTTCCTATCTCTAATGAAATATTTTACACCTTAAACCACATCCCTAAATAATTCCCAATAAAATTTCACTATTCGCCAAAAAACTGAGCACATAACCTCCAATTGTAGGACTACCCGGACTACTATGAAGTAATCAAGGACCCCATCGACATGGAAAAGATCTCTCATAAGCTGAAGAACGGCACTTACGAGACCCTCGACGATTTAGTGCTAGATTTCGACTTGATGCTGGATAACGCTTGCAAATATAATGAACCCGATTCTCAAATATACAAGGACGCGTTGATGCTACAAACTGTCTGCCGTACGACAAAGCAACAGCTCAAGGAGGACAGCGACACGGTTCCAGATGTTCCCGCCGCGATACAAGATCTATTGCTTAACCTCTTTACGACGGTGTACAATCATCAGGACGACGATGAGAGATGTTATTCCGATTCTTTAGCAGATTTACCGGAACATGATGAAATTGATGGAAAAAAGTAAGTTGTTATGTTTGTAAATTACCTATTTGAGTTGAAAATGTAGTAAATTAAAAATAATATTATTGATATTATATGTTTCCTTTTTTTCCAGAGTTCGAGCTTTATCTTTGGACTTAATGAAACGTCGTTTAGACAAGGGTTTATACAGGAGGTTAGATATGTTCCAAGATGATTTCTTCGCTTGTCTCGACAGAGCGAGACGATTATCACGTTCCGATTCTCAAGTATTCGAAGATTCGATAGAGCTGCAGTCGTTCTTCATAAGAACTCGCGACGAACTCTGCAAATGTGGTGAATTATTACAATCGCCCGCTTTGAGTTATACAATAATGCACCTGACTGCTGCCGTGGAATCTCTTCGACGAAATAAGATTTTCCAAGAGGCCCTAGAAGACGAAAACGAGACACGTAGCTCCGACGATTCTGTTATAAAAGATTCGGGGAACCAAAATTCCGGAGAATCGATGACTTGTAATCAACAGATTTATAAGGTGGGGGAGTTTGTGTATTTGGAAGCGAAAGAAAAAGGTTGTGAGCCCCATATTTTGATGATCGAACGATTATGGACTAATAACGGACAGCAAATGCTTTACGGGAATTATTATTTGCGACCCGTGGAGACTTATCACGTGCAAACTCGGAAGTTCTTGGAGAAAGAGGTGTTTAAGTCGGACACGCATGTCGCTGTGCCCCTGGAGGAGGTTAAAGAACGGTGCTGCGTCATGAACGTCAAGCAGTATTTTACGATGAAGCCAGAAGGTAACATACCGTAACCTAAAAACTTAATAAATAAAACGTTTGAAACAGGAAAATAATAACTAATACGTATTTTTCAGACTTTGACGAGAAAGACGTTTATGTTTGCGAATCGAGGTACAGCACCAGGGGGCGCTGCTTCAAGAAAATCAAACTCTATCCGGAAATGCAGTCTCTAAAGTTGGTACCCCGCGATGTCCCGATAGAAGCGAAGCGCGTCATGTCCGTCTTCCGGGAGCGCGTCGAGAAGCACAAGGACGAACTGGCCGAGCTCCAAGAGTACGAGAAGCTGATCGAGAAGGAGAAACCGGTAATTCTAACCTCAAAACAAATTTTTCGATTCTTGACGGTTTTGTTGAAATATTGCCGTGGGGTGATTCTAGAACGATTACCTAGGATTCCGTAGGTTTTAACCTCATATTAAAAATTCTAACCTCAAATTTTTTGACAGTTTAATATATTTTTTGTAGTTTTCGATGAATTTCCGTCATATAAGCATTTTGGAAGACGTGGCAATAGTCGAACATGCCCTAACCTAAAAATTTAAAATTTAACCTCAAAATTTTTGGCAGTTTGATATATTTTGCGTAGATTTCGATGAATTTCCATCACGTAACCATTCTGGAAGACGTGGCAATAGTTGAACATATACTAACCTAAAAATTTAAAATCTAACCTCAATTTTTGACAGTTGGATATATTTTTCGTAGTTTTCGATGAATTTCCATCACGTAGCCATTCTGGAAGACGTGGCAATAGTTGAACATATCCTAACCTAAAAATTTAAAATATAACCTCAAAATTTTTGACAGTTTGGTATATTTTCTCATATTTTTTTATGCATTTGCTAAACTAAAAACAAACTTTTAAAGTTGAATACTCAGGAAACCAAATTTATTGTAATTAGTCATGTTGATAATCAAGCATGTTTTTTCTTTTCATAGAACGTTGTGGCTTTCTCGAATATGGACATTGACGATGGCAACACGTATTACGAGCAGTACAACACCATATGCAGCGGAGTTGTCAAAACGGGAGATTTTGTCTACGTTGCTGCTGAAGGGGGCCGTCAGATGGTTGCCCAAATTGACTGTATTTGGGATACGAAAGAGTAACTTTTGATTTTAAAACTAATCGTCGTTGAATATAATGTATTTTTTTTGTTTACAGCGGAAAGTGTTACTTCCGAGGTCCGTGGTTTATAACCTCAGCAGAAGTTCCGCAAAACCCCAACAAACCTTTTAAGAACGAGCTTTTCCTGTCAACTTTGGAGGATACCAATCCTCTAGTTGGGATTGTTGGACGGTGTGCTGTGTTGGATTATAACGACTACATTTCAAGTGAGTGCAAGCCTAAATAAAATATTATTAACTAAGTTTTATTCTATTTCTAAAAAAATATCTTGGGAGATCTTACAAAAGTTTGAAACTTAATATGTTTATATTTAGTACGTTTCTAGCTAAACTTTCGAATTCTTTTAAATTATGTGAGGAAACTCTTACTTAATATATTTTTTTATTTGTGTTTTCAGGTAGACCAACGGAGATCCCCGAGCAGGATGTCTTCATCTGCACCTCGATGTACGACGAGATCAACAGGCAGATCAAGAAATTGCCGCTCGAGGGTCTTAAGAAATTCCATCACAGCAACGTGGTTACCGACGACGAAATCTACTACTTCACGAAGCTGATCAACCCCACGAAGGTAAGTGACTTGCAACTTGGCTCCTATCTCACACTATCTACGCTTGTATTCGAACCGTAACCGCCGTAGTCGTAAGCGTTGTTCAAAATGCCGCTAAGAAGGTATTCTCGAAATTTCACACCTTTGGAATAATTTGTATTTAGTGTACGTCTCTGTAGTCTCTGCTTTTGTTTCGTTTGCCTGCCTCGGAAACGACTGTAGCACTAACTCTTAAGTAGTCCGGTTTCGCCCCCCAGTTTTTCGTTTGTAGTAGTAGAAGTTGGAGTTGTTGTTTCGATTTTCAGGTTGGCGTTGTTTCTACGAGATTTCGAATCGAATGATCGATTTGTTTGATATTGTGGATTGATCTGTAATGATTTCTTAAATTTTTGTACAAATATTGGCGTGGGGTGATTTTAGAATGATTACTGAGGATTTCGTAGGTTCTAACCTGAAATAAAAATTCTAACCTCACAATTTTTGACATTTGTGTATATTTTCATATTTTTTGATGAATTTTGTTTATGTAACCATTCTACAAGACACGTCAATAGTCAAGCATATCCTAACCTAAAAGATTAAATTCTAACCTCAAATTTTTTGAGAGTGGTATATTCTTCATATGTTTCGATAAATTTCATTTGTGTAACCACTTTAAAACACGTGTCTATAGTCAAGTATATCCTAACCTAAAAAATTAAATTCTAACCTCAACATTTTAGCCAACTTGGTATATTTTTCATATTTTTTGATGAATTTTGTTAGTGTAACCATTCGACAAGACACCTCGATAATCAAGCAAATCCTAACCAAGGAAATTAAAATCTAACCTTAATTTTTTTTGACAGTTTGGGATATTTTTTATATTTTTTGATTAATTTTGTTTGCGTAATCATTCTAGAAGAGATATCAATAGTTAAGTATACCCTTACCTAAAAAATTATGTTCTAACCTCAAATTTTTTGCAAGCTTGGTATATATTTCATATTTTTTGATAATTTTGTTAGTGTAACCATTCTACAAGGCACGTCAATAGTCATATCCTAACCTAAAAAATTAAATTCTAACCTCAATTTTTTGACAGTTTGGTATATTCTTCATATTTTTTGATATATTTCATTTGTGTAACCATTTTAGAAGACGTATCTATAATCGAAAAAAAAAACCTAACCTAAAAGATTAATTTCCAACCTAATTTTTTGCCACCTTGGTATATTTTTTGATTAATTTTGTTTGCGTAATCATTCTCGAAGAGATACCAATAGTTAAGTATACCCTCACCTAAAAAATTATATTCTAACCTCAAATTTTGTGCAAGCTTGGTATATATTTCATATTTTTTGATGAATTTTGTTAGTCTAACCTTCCTGCAAGACACGTCAATAGTCATCCTAACCTAAAAAATATAATTCTAACCTAAAATTTTTTGACAGTTTGGTATATTTTTCATATTTTTGATGAATTTCGTTAGTGTAACCATTCGACAAGACACGTCGATAATCAAACAAATCCTAACCAAGAAAATGAAATTCTAACCTCAAATTTTTTCTTCGTATATTTTTCATATTTTTTGATAAATTCTGTTTGTCTAACCATTCTAAGAGACGCGTCAATATTCAAGCATACCCTAACCTTAGAAATTAAATTCTAACCTCCAATTATTTGACATTTCAACAAAATATTGTCATATTTTTTGATAAATTTCGTGTATGTAGCCGTTCTAGAAAACACTTCAATAGTCGAGCATATAATAACATGAAAAATTAAATTCTAACCTCAAAAGATTTGACATTGTGTTTTTTTTTATAATTTTAAGGTTACCAGAAGCTCATTAACGGGCTAAAATCTTTTAATCCACAATACCAAATGAAAGAAACGATTATTTCGATTCAATTAATGAAGAACTGCCGCTGCATGCCGAAAAGTAGTTTTGTCAGCATGCGTTTCCTTCAATTTTTGATATACTGTGTGTCGCATGTGTCATTTAGTATGTGTTTCAGGCAACATCAAATTCGGTTGGCAACAGAAGGATGAACTCGTCGACAGTTCACGTAGTGAGTACAAAAATTATACTTGCTGACAGACTAAATTCCAGAAAAATCAAGTACTTCGTACAAAATTAAACGACAAAAATTAACTTCTTTTTATTGCAACCTGTTTATGTTCAGCAGAAATAAATAATATATAAATGCATACAAGAACGGTAATCAAAACCGTTCTAATCGCGCTATAAAACCCGATTTAAAAATTACATAAACCGGGTTAGCAACTCTTAAAACAGGTTATCAAACAAACAAAATAAACCCAGACGAACAGTAGCGCCATCCGCGTATTAAAAACATCAATACTCGCGCCTGTTAATGACCCCCCCGAAAATGCTGCCACACATGCGTCAATCCGCGCTCAAATTAAATCGATTCAACAAAATAACATAATTTCCACAGCCGAAAATACTTTCGATACGCCGCGAAACAGCTGTTCCGTTCGCCACACGAGCGACATTCCGAGTTTTCGACCACCATTTTGTCGTATTTCCTCCGAAGCGAACGCGCGGCGCGAACATTCAAATTCGCCGTCTCTGTCGCCCTGGTTTTATGTCACACGCAAGTGCACACGGCTCCGACCACAACAAATGTTGTTTCTCCCCGATTCCGACGTTGTTTACCACCACCACGCACCGAGAAACGGTAAAATTAATAAAAACCAATGAACAAAATAACGGTGCCCCGAGCGAACGCCAGCGTTTAGCGGAAAACGCACCAGTTTTTCCGAAGCCGCCTTCTCTATTTATTATAACTACGGTGACCGCTCCATCTAAAAATAATCGCCTTTTTCCCCCGAAACAACTTTCTAACGGCGGGTCGCGTTTCGAGATACGCTAGATTCGCCGGATTGGGGCGTTGTTTGGCCGGACGATAGACAGAGACAGCGATACGCTAGTTTCCGAGAAATTCCATTGAACAATTTTATAAATAGAGTGTTTAGGTTTTGATAATTTTATCTGAGGTTCTTTCTGTTCGCTGATTAGGCTATTGTGGACGATCCGGAATTTTAACCGAGTTACTAAACGCAGCAGGGAAACGAAATTGTGAACGTACGCCAACGGTTGAGGTTATGTTCTTAGGGAACACGTAAATACCTCGCTGAACTAGTTTAAAACGCGTATTGAACGCGTAAACCGCGTTTATCGCCTCATTTTTCGACGATTATACACAGATAATCGAAAAAATATCGACACGCAGTACGGGTTTAGCTATTTTGGGTGGCCGCTATTTTTTCGCGATTACCATATCAGTTATCTAACAAGCTGTACGCCACCGCATTTTGTAGCTATTTTACCATGTAAAAGCGACCAAAATTTCAACCATTGCATACTTAACTATGGAATACACAGATCTGGTATGTTTTCTAAACAATTTTAACCCTTTCGTGGTAATCCGATGCATACTTCGGATTAACATCGTAATCTGCTACGATATCTTTCGAGTTAACCTCTCTTTCTCGGAGGTCATTTGTTTTCCGAGGGAGGTACGTTACGAGATGTGTTTTTCAGGAGCCGTCGCCAGTCCTTGCGAAGATGACGGATGTCGATATTATTATGGAGGACTCAATGGAAGGGGGGCCCCCTTCGGTGGGTTCGGGGGACATCCCTGCTACCGTTCCGTCAACACCCGGGACGAGCAACGCTGTCTCAACACCTGCTACGTCGAAAAAGGTAAAAGTACGTGTAAGATTGTTAAACGGAGTTGAATAATATCGTTAACGTTGTCGGATCCATTGTTCGAAATCATTCGGTTTAGTGGTGTCAAATTAAGATACAAATGCTGCGTTATTTAACTGTTTTATAAGTTTTTCGTGTTTTGTATTCTTATTAGCATTCTAAAATAGATCATTACGAATGCAAAAATGAGGAAAGATGACGCGGGCAATGTCAAACAAACGGACAATTTTAACGTCCTGTTAAAACCTGCTGGTTATTTACTGACAGTTGTGCAGTAAGTGCAGACAGTTGTGCTCATAATGCTTAGCTCATTTGCAAGATTGCGCCAATCCTCGTTAGAATTATAAACAGCGCAGAATTGACAATTAAATTATTTAATGTCGACTTGAATTTGTTATTAATCAACTTGATTTTGATAGTGCCAATTTGATTTTGAAAAGGTATAGTTTATTGAAACAAAATAGACAAATTTTGTTACTTTGTTTTTCTGATAAGTATTCAACTCTGTTAATTTTTCCCTTCAAATTTATGTGTGCGTTTTCTTACTGTTTTAACAATTTTTATAAAAGCTTTATATGTTTTACGTTTACCCCTTAAGTTTTTAACCAGCTTTTGTGAACTTGCCTCAATAAACAAACGAACTAAAAAAAAAACAAATAAAACCACAATTATTCCAAGGTGTTCTTATTATTATTATTATTATTTTTTCTAATCGTTATTACATATACCTAATATATTTTCATTTGCGGTTTATTTTTTTATTAATTTATTTTATCGTTTGTTACATATTCTCATACAACACAAAAATATATCTTTATTTAACGCGATGGTATTTCGTTTTTTTTTTTGTTTTTACAGAAGCCCAACAAGAACAAGGTGGTTACGGGTTACATACTATACTCGAGAGAGGTTAGGAAGTCCATCGTTAAGAATAATCCCGATTCTAACTTTGGCGAGATCAGTCGTATTGTTGGCAACGAATGGAGGTCTCTTACGGGTACCGAGAAGCAGGCATGGGAAGAACGCGCTTCGAAATTAAACGAGGAGACCAAAGCTCAACTGCTCATGGAAGAGCAGTGCGCCAGCCCGGTCCTGCCGAATCCAGATCAGGTAATTATGTTTTTTTCGGCCCATCGTTATCAACATCTTTGATGCTCTGTAAAAAAAAATGAGTTTTGCGTACTGGTTTTTGTATATCTTATACATAGGTATCAAATAAATGCACGTCAAGTGTGTTAATGGAGTTACATTAGACCACTATGCCGACTTGATGATATGCATATAAGCCATAAGATACAGAAAATAATTAATCCATGCATGTAATCCTCATATACACCAATAGTTAATGAACTATTTGCTGATTCGTATAATAACTTTAACGATGAATTGAATAGCAAACCGTGCAGAAAATCGTACTATAATTATCTGTGTTTCTTAAACAGTTTTCAAACAAATTTCGATTATTTTTCTCTAGTTGTACGAGTGTCTCTGGGACAATTGCGACTTCCAATTCGAGGAGCTGCAGGACTGCATCGAACACTGCTTGAAGGACAAGGACAGCCAAGGGCACGTGCAGTCTTATTTCCAGGCAAACCCGGACTCGGAGCTACACTGCAAGTGGAAAAATTGCCTCCGGAACAACAAAAAGAACATAGTTCCGTTTCCTAACGTAGCACGTCTCGCCAGGCACGTACGGGACATGCATATCAACAAGGGCAACGGACGTATCGTCCCCCAACACGACAGGAGCAAGTAAGTCATCGGAAATGAGGAAATCCTCACGAGTAATAAATTTTTTTTATAATTCGAAATGTTTATTTCTTGGTGAATTTTGGAAAATTCTTGCGAGTAATGATTAATCCTCATGAGTAATAGTGACAAGTCCTCGTGAGTAACAAAATCCTCACGAGTAATTTTTTTGTATTTTCTTTAGTTTCTTAAATAATCTTGCGAGTTGTGATCCTCATGAGTAATTGGAGTTCAAGAAATCCTCACGAGTAATATTAATTTTTTTTTAATTCTTAAAGTAATTGTTATTTATTCCCGGAACAGAAATTTTGTCGGAAACAGAATGCCGGTGCTACAGCCCGCAGTGACAACAACGTCGGAAATAATAGCTGGTTTGTTAAATTTGTTAAAAGAGGATCGAAAGCATGCGAAATTGTTTTGATTTTTTTCTTGTTGTTGTGTATTATAATTATTATTTATCTCGTAATTTGATTACTTCGGAAATGCTCTATATTGTTACTCCTGAGTATATTTTTGAAGAGTTGAATTAAATAAGAAGCTAAGTGCCCCAAAACCAACGTTTCGAGATATTTTGAAAATATTGTCTGGTAAAATAGTTGTTGAATTGGAATACCAATTCAATTTTAGATTATATTCTGGTGTTATTTTTTTTATCTAGTTTTTTTAATGAACAACCAATTTAAAAACAAATTTAACAATTTGTAGAAGGTGCTAAGTGCCATAACGTTTATGTATATCTACAGAATATATTGTAAATATGATATTTTTGTTAACAGAAAATGTATTTTTATAAAATAAGTCATTAGGAAAGGTTTTTTATTTTCTAAAAGAAAATTTACAATTGAAGATATAAACAAACTGTAGTTTTGATTTAATTTTTGTTGTTTTTTTATTAAAATTATCCTGATCTTATTTGATTCATTTGCTTGATATAAAAATATAAAATAATACATACAGGGTTAGCCAAAATTACCGGAACATCTTAAAAATTCTCCAGCCGTAAGACATTTCAAAAAATTGTTCAAACAAAAGTTTTTTGGGTTAAACAAGCTATCGTTTAAATTATTTTCGATATACAGTATGCTCATTTTGTTATAGAAATTTGGTAACCTTTCATTTTTTTAAACAACACCCTGTATATTATATTTTTTAATTATAAAATTTTAACCAAAAATAGACAAAATTACCGGAACATCTAAATAATTCTCCAACAGCAATAAAACATTTTCAATTAAAATATTTTTGGTGTTTAACAGCCTCTTATTTAGATGTAGTTTTAATATACAGTGTGTTTATTTAATTATGGAAATTTGCAAACCTTTCCATTTCTATATTTTTAATTTTTTCATTTCAAGATTAAAACTGTTTGTAGAAATATTTCTTTTGAAAATGCATTATTTTTTAGTTATGAACAATTAATCAAAACTCCTGACATTCAAATTAATAATATTTTCCCACATACATACACATTTATTTTAATATGGCAGTTGGATTTTTTATTTTTTACCCCTTTGCTTAATGTATAAGTTCATGAGTTTTGATTACTTGCTTATAACTAAAATTCTTAGAATTAATCTTAGCATTAAAAAAATTTGAAATAAACAGCCTGTATGTTAAAAATATAATTGAACGAGAGGCAATTTAAACTCAAAAAACTTTTATTTGAAACATTTAAATTTAAATTATTTTTGCAGTAACGAATTATTTAGGTGTTCTGGTGATTTTGACTATTTTTCGTTGTAATTAAAAATACCGCATTTTATAAAAAATTATTACGGTCGAGACCGGATATAACGAACTCCGGATATAACGAACGCCCGCTTATAACGACCAAAAATGAAAGTCCCGTCAGATCGCCATATAGTTACATGTATGTTTAGCTCGCTTATAACGAACGCTATATAACGACCGCCCGGATATTACGACCAAGTTTGTATCCATTTTTAGTTCTACAAGTTCGGTTATAACGACCACTCAGCACGAAATCTGGTTGGATGTCTCCTGCCCGCAAAACTTAACCTATTTTCGCCAACAAGACTAATAGGAGAACCCCTACCGTTCGTTTCACTATAGCGCGGTTACGTCTCCTCTATTCCCCACCTCTATTTTCTTTACTCGTAGGACTTTTAACTTGGTTTTAGCTTGGATATATGCATTAATACAAAGTTTATTTAAAAATATATGTAGGTATGTACAGGGGTTTTCTTTAAGAGCGACGCTTTTCGTTTTTTTAATTAAAATACTTGTGGGTGAGTTATGGAAATGATTTTTATTTCAAATGAAAGTATAATCGATTCCATTATTTATGGAATACGATTCAAATGTCCGCCGCGGAAGCGCTGGCATGAGTGAATACGCTAGACCAAATTTTCCATGACTCGAGTACACAAATCGGTCGAAATACCAGGAATTTCGCATTCGATGTTGGCCTGCAGATGTTCTAACGTTTCTGGCTTGTTGGCATAAACCAACGATTTAATGTAACCCCAAAGAAAATCTAAAGGGATTAAAGACAGCAACATTAGAACAGCTGCAGGCCAAAATCGAACGCGAAATTCCTGCTATTTCGACCGATTTGTGTACTCGAGTCATGGAAACTTGGGTCCAGCGTATTCACTCGTGCCAGCGCTTCCGCGGCGGACATTTGAATGAAGTCGTACTCCATAAATAATGGCATCGATTATACTTTCATTTGAAATAAAAATCATTTCCATAACTAACCTACAAGTCTTTTAATTGAAGAAAAAAACATAATGCGTCGCTCTTAATGAAAAACCCTATACTATTAAGAAATGAATGTAATGGTTTAAAACACAGATAATTTATATTTATTTTGTTTATTCTGTGTTCTTTATTATGTATTTTAGTAAAGTTTTTAAAATTATTTAAAATTATCGCGTGTCTGCTTATAACGAACGACCGCTTGTAACGAACTAGCGACATGGCCCCTTGAGTGTTCGTTATATCCGGTCACGACTGTACTATAAAATATTCTTACTTCTTAGTATTAAAAAAGATGATAATATGTAGGGTGTTCTATTTCAAAAAAAAGGAAAGATCTATTAAAGATATATTTAAGATATATGTTTGGCTTGTTTAAAGCCAAAAAAAAAACTTTGTTTGAACAATGTTTTGAAGTTTCTCACGGTTCGAAAATTATTTAGTTGTTCCGGTAATTTTGGCTAGCTCTGTACACCCAGTGTTTGAACAGTCAATTTTGTAGGCAATTCCCGCCATATTATTGTGTAACCGGTTATTTATTTTAAAGCCAGTAGTCCCTAGATCACTTTAATGCAATAAAAATTAATTTTTTTGTGAATTTTTGGCACTTATAGCTCATTATTTACTTCAACTCTACATTTGTAATTATGGTTTTTTTTTATTCTTCGAAAATCAGTAGTAAGTGTTGCATTTTTGATTTTTTGGTGTTGTTTGGTAGGAATTACAAAGGTTCCACCAAGGTGATAGCTAGGCCGCCCCAAACTGCAACCCCCACCCCGTGTGAGTTTTATTTTTTTATTTATTTATTTTTTCGATTTTTTTTTTTTAGTTTTTTGTAGTATTAGGGTGGCGCTTGCTTATTATATCTATGTGCGGTGCTTCGTATGTGTCTTGCCTACGTTTGTATGACTCTTACTTGCACTTGTTATTATTATAATAGGGTATTTGACTATTTTTGGAAAACCATCTTAATGTGTTTATTCCTTCACTCTACATTGTAAATGCATTATTTTTTGTAATTATTTCCTCAATATTTCATAAAAATCAGCGTTAAAAATTGAATCACAAAAAGTACCGCCAAAACGATACTTTCTGTTGTGTGACGTCACCGGTTAGTGATGTCAAGATGTCAAATCGGCCCATATGGTCTGTCAGCATCGGCATCGTCGCCGTTTGGTAATTGTTGTATGATGTTGTTTTCACAATTTCTACATAAAAATGGGTTATAAATGGTGTATAAATCCACAATGCAGAGATACGTCAAGAGAAACTCCGGATAAACTATTTGCAGCTGTTCGGCAAGATTTGAAACTGCGAAGAAAGTGGTTGGCTTGTAGAAATCCAAATGAAATAAATAGCCGCCAATACAAGTGTTTTCTGTTGTGAAGATTACTTCGACATAAGTAAAACTGACTAGAATAAGTTATCTATCGTATTTTCGAAAGGTATTATCTGATCTGACAGCTGAAGGTTAGGGCTATCCTAACCTACAAAGTTATGCTTACATGACGCTTTCGTGCTATTAAATTCAAACGGGAGAAGCATAAAAGCGCGTTCGGATAACCCGGTATTTTACGGTGAGAGTGACGCGCTGCATAATAGGCGGACTAACGTCATACGGCGTTTATCTGCATATAAGAGAGAGACAGCCGACCCAAGTTATCTGAGCATTGCTCTCCCCATACCATACCCTGACAAACCCGAACGCGCTCTAAGCGTACTAACGAATGACGTCACTGGAGACTGAGCCAATTACAGAGCGTTTTCAATCACGTGATAGGACGTGAATAAAATTCAATTTTAATTTTGGTTTTTAATAGAAATAAAGCATTTTTTTTTTGAAAAGTAATAAATAGTTTTCTTAAACTGTAATCTATTAGGATGACTATAATACATGCCATATTTTTAATACAGTCAAATACCCTATTATTTTTGTGGTGGTTTGTTTGTCTGTAAACTTTTGTGTGACTCTGTAGATGTTTTGTGGTGAATTTATGTTTATTATATGGGAGGCAGCAACATATTTATTAATTTATTATTTATATCAGTTCTTAAGTGTTGCTTCCTCCTAGATTATTAGAAGTATCGAATGCGTTTTAACCTAAAAAATTGCAAAACGTTGGAACCATGAATTTTATGAAAACTTTTGGAATATTTTCTTGGTTCCGAGGTTCTCGTAGTTGATTTCTCGGGTAATTTTTTGTTATTTTTTTGCACGTTCTTAACAATTCTGATCAGAGTGACAAATGTGTGTCTAATAATGTGTCTTTTTCATCTGCTTTCAACGTGTGCGCAGCCGCTAGTAACGCGTTTAATTCGACCGCTGGAAATGTCGCAACCTCGACTAGTTCAGGTAAAATTTTTTTGAAGGATTTTGAAGATTTTGCGATTTTTAACGTTGATTTTTATCGTTCAAAATCGACTGGAAATCTAAGAAACGGTGCTTGGGAGACAATTGTCGAACTAGTTGATCTATGACTTAACCTCAACTTACGTACTTAACCTTAGTATGGATACTTAACTTTTTTTTTGTTTTTTTGCTATTTTCACTCAGTTTTTATTGTTTATGTTGTTATGAAGTTTTATAAAGAATTTTTAAGTCGTACGTACGCTGAGGTTGATTTCCTAGGGGTGTTTTTTTCACTTTTTCCTATATTTCCCACCAAAAATGACATTTATAATTTTTTTTCGTCTATAAAATAGCATCGACTGCGGCTACACCGGTAGTCCAGAAGCAACAGGAGCCGATGTTTATTTCGGTTCCCCCCAGGCCACAACGTGTACTTCATTCCGAAGCTTATATAAAGTAAGTTTTTTTAGGTTAAATTTTTTTTTTTAGGTTAGTTTTGATTTTTTTTTTATTATTCGCGTTTTTAAAGGTACATTGAGGGTTTGAATGCTGAGAATCGTTACGTGGGACCATGGGATAGGACTTTGAACGCGACGCAGGAAAACGTGCCCCCGCCTGACCCCGAGAAATTGCATACGGTGACCACTTGGCTTGGGACGAAGGCGAACCAACAGGAGAACGTGTTGAACGCCCTGTGGGCGCTTAGGAATCAACTGCTTAAAGATACGTTATGCCTCCAGAAAACGTTGTGAATTTAAAAAAAAACGGGGGGCAAAGATAGTATCTTTTAAGTATTTAACGTTGTTGTTTGTTCGGAAATCAGTAATTAGGTATTATTTGTAAGCCTAATTTAACGATACGTCGTCTATTTATAATTTTATTATATTGTACTTTTTATTTTTGTTATATATATTTGGATATATAGAGATTATTGTCGAAACTTAGGATACTACGATTATATAATAGTATAATAGCATTACGAATAAAGACTTTTGTTTGATAGATTTTTGTTGTTTTATTTTATAGTCAGGAAAATATGTTCTAAAAAGAAACTACAACATTCTTTATTTTAGTCTTTATTTACGCATATAAAAATTAAATAAAATATCCAACTCATTCTCGCATACAATTCACACAACTGAAAATAATAACACAACTCGTACAACAGGTTAATTCAGTTACTTTTTCTTTTAATTGTAACCGAATAATCCTTAAGTTTAGTAAGTCGAAATAAAAACAATCTTAAAAAAAGAAAAACGTCTATTATCAATGCATACTAAGTTTAGCGTGCAAGTTTCTCTCGGCTTTGTATATCTTCGTACTGATAAGGTAATCTCTGACTATCTTGAACAACGTGAAGTAGTTCAAAAATAATAAAAATAGGAGCGATAGCATGCAGTACCAGTAGACGGATTTTACGAACAACGCCAACTGGTAGAAAACCAGCGAGACTTGTAGTATCAGCATCCAACCTAAGGCAACCGATGGATTTTTGAATAAAATCTGAAAGAAAAATCAAAACGTAAACAAAAGAATAATTCTGTCGGTTATGCCAGTTAATATAAACTAAAAGGAAGCTTAAGGGGAATCCATACCCCCTACGTATTGCTTGCAAAACACGCTAAAGTTCTGAGGCTTTTTCTCAGCAATTAGTTCACATAATCGTAAAAGAAATACACCAAATTAACGATAAAAGATATATAATTTTGCGTCTAGTGGTAGATTTTTGATAGTTCTGTTCGTTTTTGACAAATCTATTTCTGAATATGACATAAAATTAGCTGATTTTGCAATTTTTTTACGAAGAACTCGGGTTAAAATTGAAAAAAGTACCACATAATAGGTCTAAGTTACACCTTCCTCTATAAGTGTACAAAATTTCACGTAAAAATATCAATATCTTACATGCTGTTTTTACTCAAAACTTTACTTCTTCGAGTACATGTTATAATTTATAATAGCGTGGATACAACAACAACAAGTAATACATATACATTACCACAGCAAGTAATACACCTTTATCTATAATTTGATGTATAACATGAGAGAATTGATACAACATTAAGCTGACTGGATGCTTATTTTATAGGACGTACCAGCAGTAGTGATTCCTCTTAATATTTGGTCAGATATCTTCAAACCCTTATTTTATCAATTTGATAACACACCACCTCGTCTTTTGTGAAAGTCTTCACAAAAAACTGGTTTGCATACATATTTTTCTAATAGGGTATTTGACTATTATTTAGAAAACCATCTTAGTGTGGTTATTCCTTCACTCTACATTATAAATGCATTATCTTTCGTAATTATTTCCTCAATATTTCTAAAAAATCAGCGTTAAAAATTGAATCACAAAAAGTCGCGCCAAAACGATACTTTCCGTTGTGTGACGTCACCCGATAGTAGATGTCAAATCGGCCCATATGGGCTGTCAGCATCGGCATCGTCGCCGCTTGGTAATTGTGTTGTATGATGTGTTGTTTTCACAATGTCTACATAAAAATGGGTTATAAATGGTGTATAAATCCATAATGCAGAAATACGTCAAGAAAAACTCCGGATAAACTATATGTAGCTGTTCCCAAGATTTGAAACTGCGAAGAAAGTGGTTGGCTCGTAGAAATCCAAATGAAATAAATAGCAGCCAATACAAGTGTTTTTGTTGTGAAGATTACTTCGACATAAGTAAAACTGACTAGAATAAGTTATCTATCGTATTTTCGAACTAGGTATTATCTGATCTGACAGCTTAAGGTTAAGGCTATCCTAACCTACAAAGTTATGCTTACATGGCACTTTAGTGCTATTAAATTCAAACGGGAGAAGCATAAGAGTGCGTTCGGATAACCCGGTATTGTACGGCGAGAGTGAAGCGCTGCATAATAGGCGGACTATCGTCATACGGCGTTTATCTGCATATAAGTGAGAGACGGCCGACCCATGTTATCTGAGCATTGCTCTCCCCATACCCTACCCTGACAAACCGAAAGCGCTCTAAGCGTACTAACGAATGACGTCACTGGAGACTGAGCCAATTACAGAGCGTTTTCAATCACGTGATAGGACGTGAATAAAATTCAATTTTAATTTTGGTTTTTAATAGAAATAAAGCATATTGTTTTTGAAATGTAATAACACATAGTTTTCTTAAACTGTAAGCTATAGGATGACTATAATACAAGCCTTATTTTTAAAACAGTCAAATACCCTATTAAAACATTAATATGTAGAAATATTAGTTAAAATAGATGTTTTCAATAATCTTTCCTGCAGCTAACCTATAAATCATCATCGTTTTGACAGGTGACAAACTTTAAAAATCATAAACAAAGCATAAACAAGAAAAACAATGCAGATATAACATTAATATGTAGAAAAATAGATATCTTCAATAAGTTTTTCTGTAGCTAACCTTTAAATCATCAGCTTTTTGACAGGTGACAAACGTTAACAATTAATTTTTCTGAAGCTAACCTATAAATCATCCTTTTGACAAGTGATAATTTAACTAGCCGATATATCTTGTAAATAATTAGTCTAAAGATAAATTTATATATGTAAGATTAAATATCGAACTTCTTATCTAACCTATAACGTGAATACAATAGGGTATTTGACTGTATTAAAAATATGGCATGTATTATTGTCATCCTAATAGATTACAGTTTAAGAAAACTATTTGTTATTACTTTTCAAAAAAAAAAATGCTTTATTTCTATGAAAAACCAAAATTAAAATTGAATTTTATTCACGTCCTATCACGTGATTGAAAACGCCCTGTAATTGGGTCAGTCTCCAGTGATGTCATTCGTTAGTCCGCCTTAGAGCGCGTTCGGTTTGTCAGGGTATGGTATGGGGAGAGCAATGCTCAGATAACTTGGGTCGGCTGTCTCTCTCTTATATGCAGATAAACGCCGTATGACGTTAGTCCGCCTATTATGCAGCGCGTCACTCTCACCGTAAAATACCGAGTTATCCGAACGCGCTTTTATGCTTCTCCCGTTTGAATTTAATAGCACGAAAGCGTCATGTAAGCATAACTTTGTAGGTTAGGATAGCCCTAACCTTCAGCTGTCAGATCAGATAATACCTTTCGAAAATACGATTTTATTCTAGTCAGTTTTACTTATCTCGAAGTAATCTTCACAACAGAAAACACTTGTATTGGCGGCTATTTATTTCATTTGGATTTCTACGAGCCAACCACTTTCTTCGCAGTTTCAAATCTTGCGGAACAGCTACAAATAGTTATCCGGAGTTTTTCTTGACGTATCTCTGCATTGTGGATTTATACACCATTTTTATGTAGAAATTGTGAAAACAACACATCATACAACACAATTACCAAACGGCGACGATGCCGATGCTGACAGACCATATGGGCCGATTTGACATCTTGACATCACATCATCTTCACATCTTGACATCACTAACCGGTGACGTCACACAACAGAAAGTATCGTTTTGGCGGTATTTTTTGTGATTCAATTTTTAACGCTGATTTTTATGAAATATTGAGGAAATAATTACAAAAAATAATGCATTTACAATGTAGAGTGAAAGAATAAACACATTAAGATGGTTTTCCAAAAATAGTCAAATACCCTATTCTGTCGGTTATGCCAGTTAATATAAACTAAAAGGAAGCTTAAGGGGAATCCATACCCCCTACGTATTGCTTGCAAAACACGCAAAAGTTCTGAGGCTTTTTCTCAGCAATTAGTTCACATAATCGTAAAAGAAATACACCAAATTAAAGATAAAAGATATATAATTTTGCGTCTAGTGGTAGATTTTTGATAGTTCTGTTCGTTTTTGACAAATCTATTTCTGAATATGACATAAAATTGGCTGATTTTGCAATCTTTTTACGAAGAACTCAGGTTAAAATTGAAAAAAGTACCACATAATAGGTCTAAGTTACACCTTCCTCTATAAGTGTACAAAATTACACGTAAAAATATCAATATCTTACATGCTTTTTTTACTCAAAACTTTACTTCTTCGAGTACATGAATAAGTTAGAATTTATCACGTAGCGTGGATACATCAACAACAAGTAATACATATACATTATCACAGCAAGTAACACACCTTTATCTATAATTTGATATATAACATGAGACTATGGATGCTTATTTTATAGGACGTACCAGCAGTAGTGATTCCTCTTAATATTTGTTCAGATATCTTCAAACCCTTATTTTATCAATTTGAAAGACTTCACAAAAAAACTGGTTTGCATACATATTTTTCTAACAGGGTATTTGACTATTATTGGAAAACCATCTTAGTGTGTTTATTCCTTCACTCTACATAGTAAATGCATTATTTTTCGTAATTATTTCCTCAATATTTCATAAAAATCAGCGTTAAAAATTGAATCACAAAAAGTCCCGCCAAAACGATACTTTCTGTTGTGTGACGTCACCCGATAGTAGATGTCAAATCGGCCCATATGGGTTGTCAGCATCGGCATCGTCGCCGTTTGGTAATTGTGTTGTATGATGTGTTGTTTTCACAATGACTACATAAAAATGGGTTATAAATGGTGTATAAATCCACAATGCAGAAATACGTCTAGAAAAACTCCGGATAATCTATTTGTAGCTGTTCCGCAAGATTTGAAACTGCGAAGAAAGTGGTTGGCTCGTAGAAATCCAAATGAAATAAATAGCGGCCAATACAAGTGTTTTTTGTTGTGAAGATTACTTCGACATAAGTAAAACTGACTAGAATAAGTTATCTATCGTATTTTCGAACCAGGTATTATCTGATCTGACAGCTTAAGGTTAAGGCTATCCTAACCTACAAAGTTATGCTTACATGGCACTTTAGTGCTATTAAATTCAAACGGGAGAAGCATAAGAGCGCGTTCGGGTAACCCGGTATTGTACGGTGAGAGTGACGCGCTGCATAATAGGCGGACTAACGTCATACGGCGTTTATCTGCATATAAGAGAGAGACAGCCGACCCAGGTCATCTGAGCATTGCTCTCCCCATACCCTACCCTGACAAACCTGCGCTCTAAGCGTACTAACGAATGACGTCACTGGAGACTGAGCCAATTACAGAGCGTTTTCAATCACGTGATAGGACGTGAATAAAATTCAATTTTAATTTTGGTTTTTAATAGAAATAAAGCATATTGTTTTTGAAATGTAATAACACATAGTTTTCTTAAACTGTAAGCTATAGGATGACTATAATACAAGCCTTATTTGTAGAAATATTAGTTAAAATAGATGTTTTCAATAATCTTTCCTGCAGCTAACCTATAAATCATCATCCTTTTGACAGGTGACAAACTTTAAAAATCATAAACAAAGCATAAACAAGAAAAACAATGCAGATATAACATTAATATGTAGAAAAATAGATCTCTTCAATAATTTTTTCTGTAGCTAACCTTTAAATCATCAGCTTTTTGACAGGTGACAAACGTTAACAATCAATTTTTCTGAAGCTAACCTATAAATCATCATCCTTTTGACAAGTGATAATTTAACTAGCCGATATATCTTGTAAATAAACAGTCTAAAGATAAATTTATATATGTAAGATTAAATATCGAACTTCTTATCTAATTATGTGAATATAACATGAATACAATTCAATTTTAATTTTTGTTTTTAATAGAAATAAAAGCATATTCTTTTTTTGAAAAATAATAACAAATTGTTTTCTTAAACTGTAATCTATTAGGATGACAAGCCATATTTTTAATACAGTCAAATACCCTATATCCACTTCAAAAATAATCTACAAGATGTCATCGACATATAAAAATACTCTCATACTTACATAAAACCTTATATAAGTTGGATTCCCGGGTTCCGCCGCATTGGAATCCCCCTGCGCCCTGTACGTCTCTTTCCCGTGCCGGACTAGGGCCCCGCTGGGCCACAGGTAACCCTCCTGCCACGAGTATGCGACAGGCAGTATAGATCTGGTCTCAACGCGGTCCCAGTAACCCAAATGCAGCGCTGACCTGTGCAAGATGTCGCTGTATCGTAACGTCAGCACGTGATGGGTGTACGACATCAAACACCCAAGGTAGATGAAGAGAACGTGCTGCGCTGCCCATAGCACGTCGTAGTGTACAAAACTCTGCAACCTTACGATATCAATATTGAAGGAATCACGTGTTATAGACCAACGTAATACAGGAACGAACTAGTTTTTTGTTTTAATGGCCAGTTTGAAAGACTTTTGCATAACATTCGGGCTACAGACAAACCACAGTTTTCTGGTAGCACAAAGGTTTTAAAACATTGTTTTAAACATGTTTTAAAACGAATATTTTGTTTTAAATCATTTTGTTTTAAACATGTTTAAAACAGTTTGTTTTAAATGTATTAAACACTTTGTTTTAAAACATTGTTTTAAACATGTTTTAAAACGAAGATTTTGTTTTAAATCATTTTGTTTTAAACATGTTTAAAACAGTTTGTTTTAAATGTATTAAACACTTAGTTTTAAAACATTGTTTTAAACATGTTTTAAAACGAATATTTTGTTTTAAATCATTTTGTTTTAAACATATTTAAAACAGTTTGTTTTAAATGTATTAAACACTTTGTTTTAAAACATTGTTTTAAACATGTTTTAAAACGAAGATTTTGTTTTAAATCAACCCTGGGTAGCACAAATTTTACAAAGGGTTACTTGAAACTGTGATTTTTTTTTCTTTTCTTAAAAATTTAATTTTCTATCAAATCGGTAAAAGACATTATCGAACCTATATCAATTGGTCTATCGATTTATATGAGTTTACCTGGACAAAACAGCACGGAATGAATCCAGCGTAATGCGCGTTGAACACCGAACTGAACAAAATCTGCTTCAGTCGATTGTTGAAGTTCGTTTTTAACGTTTCCACTTCAGCCCTGATATCTCTAGGATTTGTCGAACAGGCGTGAAAAGGGGGCTTTTCCCCCCCGTTCCAATTCACAAGCTCGAAAAAAGGCAGCAACTTGAAACCGAATAAAATCGCATACACGACGATCCTAAAAAATTTACATAACCTCACAAAAAAATCAAAAAACGGGCCTTAAACTTACGGATAACAGAGATAACATATATACGAGATGTGGTTATTGAGCATGATCTTATACGCAAACCACGTAAGCCCCAACATGATTCCCGTGAAGAGAAATAACCTAAAAAAAACATTATAACCTCAAATGTTTCTGTTTTATCTCAAATTTTACCGATAACAATTGCATGCTACAACATGCGTCCTCTCAGGGAAAACGTATTCTATAACCCGGCATCCCAGCACGTATAATAACCTCCTAGCGAGAACAAACGCTATAAAACACACCAAATTCAAGTCGATCAAGTAGAAATGCTACAACAAAAATCCGACGTTAAAAAACCTTAAAAAAAAACAGTATTACACCAAAAAAACCAACGTACAAGCGTGTCTCTTGTGTTAGAATGCGGTAACCACCATACGCTGCGGTAAATATGCAAAAACTGCAAAGCTCCAGCGACTACGCTAAAGACGTACATCATCGTCTCGAAGAGTACATCGTTGGAGACAGGTGTGTTTGGGAAAGGAAAGTGCTTTGGGGCCACAGGGTGTTCTAAACCCGGTAACGTAGGTATATTTGTTCCCAGCGTCATATAGCGGTTATTTGGGGGTTCTCCAGGAATTAATTGTAGTGTGGGGGCCACTGTATTACGTACAGTCCTAGGCAGCCTCCTACCACCCCCTGGCATGGTTTTTTAATTATTTCTTTGGAACAACAATCAGTATTAGGGGTTCTGTTTACAAGTTACAAACAGCTGTCAAATGACTGTCAGTTGATTCAAAATAACAATTAGAATTTTAAGTTTATATATTTCTGACGGTTCTTTATAGAATTATAATAGGAATTATTGGAATATATAAAGATTTATTAGTTTATAAATCGAGATATTTTAAGTAAAGGATCTTAGAATTTTTTGGGGTGTTAGGTTGGTGCTGGTTTAATTCGACTTCACCCCTTCGTGGGGGGTCATTAGGGCATTGGATATGATTTATTTCGATTATAAACAATTTTCTAAACATCTCTAAACAATAATAATAATCTAAATTCTACAGAATACATTATAATAATAATAATATAAATTATAGTTATACATAGTTAATTTAATTTTTATAAAGTTGGCTGTCGGTGAAATTCGAATTCAAGATGTCGTAACGTTTTTGAAGTTTACAAAAAACTTGCCCAAACAAAGCCCGAAAAGTATCACAGAAACTATGCAAAAAAGTTATTATTGCTTATGAAAATAAACAAAGGAGACAGTATGGACACCAGCCGCACCAAAACAACTATAAAAACTACAAGAAAAAGCCTATATAATCGGATTTTCTGTTGAATTCTGTTTGAATTCATCCACAATACAGGAAAACATGTCTCAAATAACAATGAACGATGAAAGTTTGGCTGAAAAGTTACGCAAAGAGAACTGTGATCAATTTAATACATTAGTACGGATGCATCTATCTTTCGTTTTGGACTTAAACACAGACGAGTAAGTCTTTTTTAGCGTTAAACCTTGCGTTACAACTGAAGTTTTAGGAGTGATGGTCTGGGAGACAAATCAAAATTAAAGAAGTGGATTTTAACTCCGTTTAGTAAGAAATCGAAGCAAAGATTGACACCGGATGGTACAAATTTAACCAAAAATACGATAGACCAAATACAGAAGCTCGTTAAGTTTTTGAAAAAGGAGACAAGTACGGTTGTTTAATTGTTGGTTTTTCGATGTTTTTATTGGTTTTTGTTTTAGATATCTGTGTGGAGGGTATATTTAGGAGGACTGGCAGTATTAACAGGCAGCAAGAATTGAGAAATTTATTAAGCAGTGGGTCGTTGCTAGATTTAGATGACGGGCAGTATAACGTTCATGATTGTGCGTCAGTATTAAAGGGATTTTTGGCGGATTTACCTGAACCTTTGTTAACGGAAGCGCATTATCCAGTTTATTGCCAGATAGCAAGTAAGTAGTTGAGTAAATAATAACAATAATGTTCATTTAGTTTGAAGAAACTAAGGCACTTTTTCAACTCTACAGAAACTACCAATAAATTATCAAAACCTTTTTCGTTATTTCTAGATCTAAGAAAAACTTGCGACAAGTTCAGAGGGGCCCGTTTCCTCGAATCCCTACAACTTCTACACTTACTTCTACCTCAGGAAAACCGCATACTCTTAAAATTAGTCTTAGAACTGCTAAATTTTACCGCATCGTACGAATCTCAAAACAAAATGTCCGTCGAGAACCTCGCAACGCTTTACACCCCACATTTGCTGTGCCCGAGAAAGCTGGCCCCCGAAGTACTGCACACAAACGCTCAAATTTTATCTGAGATTCTCTCGTTGATGATTTCTTCGTCGTCGGATTTGTTTTTTATTCCGGCGAAGTTGGCTGTGGATATTAGGGCTTATTTTGCGGAACGCGAGAAGAAATTGCTGTCCCCGCAGAAGAATTTCGACGAGTCCATTAGCGACAACGTAGCCGCGCATACTGTCTTTAGTTTTGTCGATCACGTTCGAACGGCGAAGGAGAACGAGGCCAATCCTACGGAGAGAGAATTGGCGCAGCTCTACGCTTATATACAGGTAAGTTTGACATCTGTCAAAACTAACCTAAGATTTTTCTTTGTTTTGTTTGCGTAGTATTGGAATATTGGCTGCTCAAATGTGATTTATATTGATGAAATGATTGATTAACTAAATTTTAGTTTGACAGTTGTCATGAAATCTGTTTGACATCTGTCAAAAATAACTTAAAACTTTCTTTTCTAGTTTACTATTTGTGGGTTGCATGCTGTAATATGATTTAAATATGATTAGGACATCAATTTTCAGTCAATTTAAACTATAGTTTGACATCTGTCAAGAAATTCTCTTTGACACCTGTCAAAAACATTTTGCCCGACTTTTTTCCCCTGAAAACTTGTTTCCAGATAGTAAATGTCACACTGGGCAAAAAGTTTCATTTGGATTTATTTTAAACAGCTCTAACTTTGTTAGGAATTATAAAACTTAATAAGCTGACATGAAACTTTTTACTCAGAATGATATTTACTTGTAGAGAAACAAATTACTATCATGTGTATTTTGTTTCTTCCTTCATTTGTTTATTTAATTTAGTTTTAATGTTTTTAATTTCTTACTTCAATTTATTTACTATATTGTATTGTTATGGATTTTGATTGTGTTCTTTCTTCATTTTTGCATTGTTTAATATGTATTTTATTGTAAAATTTTTCTTTATTTTGTCCAATAGTAGGCTATAACTTTTTAAGGGTTTGAAAAACAGGTCCATATGAAAAGTTTTACTCAGAATGAGATTTACTTTCTAAAATTAATTTTTGCGGGGAGAAAGTGGGAAATCCTGTAAATCAAAAAGATAACCTCAAATCCTCCAGATATTGTTTTCTGACTTACTCGTTTTTATTTGCTTCCTAATTATGAATGAATACAATCAAGAAACTTAATTCTTTGTGATTTTCTAAATTATTTCTTTACATTTATCAAAAAAATAAAAAAACATAACCTCAAGTCATCTAGATAAATTGTTTCTGACTTATTATTTGTACGTTTGCTTTCTAATTATGAATTAATCCATCCAAGAACATTATTTTACGCGGTTTTCTAAAATTTAGCTTGACAACAGTCTAAAATATAACCTCAAATCGGTTTGATTTTTTTTCTGTCTTATTATTTGTATGTTCGTTTGTTAATTGTAATATAATCCAACCAAAACATTAATATTATGCCGTTTTCTAAAATTTAGCTTGTTATCTGTCTAAAGTATAACCTCAAATTAACTACTAAAATAGCTTGACATCATTCTAAAACTTTTACTTTTACTGTCTAAAATATAACCTCAAATCGTGTAGATAATATGTTTTTGACTTATTATTTGTACGTTTGCTTTCAATATTATTAATTAATCCAAAAAAACATTAATTTTACGCTGGTTTCTAAAATTTAGCTTGACATCTGTCTAAAATATAACCTCAAATGGACAAGATACTTTTTTCTGGCTTATTTGTTTGTTTGATTAAAAGTATGGATTAATACTATAAGAAATCTAATTCTTTGCGATTTTCTAAAATATCACTTGACATTTGTCAAAAACATAACCTCAAATCGTCTAGATAATATGTTTCTGACTTATTATTTGTGAATGCAAATTCAAAATTATCAATTAATCCAACAAAAACAATAATTTTACACGGTTTTCTAAAATTTAGCTTGTCATCTGTCTAAAATATAACCTCAAATTGACAAGATATTTTTTTTCTGGCTTGTTTGTTTGATTAAAATTATGGATTAATATTATAAGAAATCTAATTCTTTGCGATTTTCTAAAATATCGCTTGACATTTGTCAAAAACATAACCTCAAATCGTCTAGATAATATGTTTCTGACTTATTATTTGTACATTTGCATTCAAAATTATCAATTAATCCAACAAAAACAATAATTTTACACTGTTTTCTAAAATTTAGCTTGACATTGTCTAAAATATAACCTCAAATCGACAAGATACTTTTTTCTGGTTTATTTGTTTGATTGATTAAAATTATGGATTAATACTATAAGAAATATAATTCTTTGCGATTTCCTAAAAATATCGCTTGACATCTGTCGAAAACATAACGTCAAATCGTCAAGATAATTTTTTCCGACTTATAATTTCAGTTTTTGCTTTCTAATTACTAATTAATACAATCAGAATACTAATCTTACGCTAATTTCTACATTTCTGTTTGACATCTGTCAAAAGCATAACCTCAAAATTCCTTTCTCCAGGCTTTACCAGAGTCCTCGAAGAAGAAGAAGCTGGTAAAGCAGTTCAACAAAGAGAACGGCTACGGAACGCCTCTCCAGATCGTCCGAAGTCGCATGCCGAAAAACCGAAGCTTAGGCGACTCAATCAAAAAGCACATCTTCCACAAGAGCATTGTCAAATCGGTCAAGAAAGCCGGATTTACACAGCTCAGGTCATCGAGCGAAGACGTCGCCACCCAAGTAAGTTTCTTACAAAGTTTGACAGTTAGTAAGTTTGACACCTGTCAAAAAAACATAACCTCATAATTCAAATACCTAACGTTACTTGAATTTCTCCGCTACTGACGTAAAAACTCGATTGGGAAAACCAATCGTTTATATAAAATTTGACACCTGTCAAACTAGATAACCTCAAATTTTAAAATTGTGCATTTTTTCCATCATAATATTTAAATACGAGTGATAAATGAACCAATAACAAATTTTGACACCTGTCAAAGGGACCTAACCTCAAAACTAAATCCTAACCTCGCTTTTGATGTTTTGCTGCGCCGCTTCTGTGTGTGTGTTGTCCGCACGTTAACCGTATAATTCTAGAGTCAGGTCTTCGCTACGAAGAGGGCGCTGTGTTGTACGACTTGCGAGACAAGTGACGATGCCGATGACGAAGCATCGTCTAAAAAGGTTAGACGCAGCGGAGATGACGACGAAAAGGCGAGGTTGCTCCTGTCGTCTGATAGCGAAGAAGACGACGCGAAGGTGGTTGCGAACTATCTGACGAGTACGCCGGCCTGCGTGCCTCTGATCACACGATCGGAACTTTTTACTCCGGAGAATCAAGAACGGAAATCGATGAGCCCAATTACCAAGTCTACTCAGCATATGTGTCGCGCTATGCAGGTTTGTCTGTCGTTGGTTGGCGGTGGTTTGCAATGTTCGCTTTTTGGTTTGTTCTTGAGCATGGTTTGTTCTTGTGTGAGTGTTTTACAGGTTTTGGTTTGTTGGTTTTGATGTAACGTAGGTTTGAAATGGTACAATAATGTGTATATTACTGTTT
Source organism: Aphodius sticticus (assembly GCA_963966075.1). Lineage (NCBI taxonomy): Eukaryota > Metazoa > Arthropoda > Insecta > Coleoptera > Scarabaeidae > Aphodius > Aphodius sticticus. The sequence continues at coordinate 3,342,645 of OZ014511.1, forward strand.
TGTGTATGGTTTGGTATTGGTTATAGATTTTTCTGTTCGTTCTTACAAATGTACGTTAATATAAGTATGTAAGTCACAAAAAACTTCAGAACTACAAAATAAACATATAATTTGAATCTGCTGCTCATAATGGTACTTTAGGGGAAGAACAGAGTTGTAGGTGGTGGATTTCAATACGATCTTACATTCCAGATAAGATTACAAACATATCACCAGACAAGTTCTGAGCATCTATGACAAAAATCATATCAGTCCCATTCTTAGAAAATCAATAAATATACAGAGTTATTTGCAATTCTAGGCGAAAATTTACGCAGACAGGAAACTAAAGTGAAATTTCAAATTTCGTGACTGCATTTAATTCAACAAAAAGTAATTAAATTAAATTGAAGTAAGCACTAATTTTGATAATGCAAACAATTTAAAAGTTATTCACATTTTTTTATTTATAATTTGGTGTTTATACATTTAATTTTCACCTCGAGTTATAAATTATCTTGTATTATAGCCGTTTTACACTACGCAATTCTCGCGCAAGAAGTTACACAAGAAGTTGTTAAGCAACTCCATATAGCAAACTAGTCAGTAAGGAGGTACTACTGCACAAATTGTGTTCTAAATTGTGCACTAAATTGCGTAGTGTAAAACAGGTATTAGTGCAGTTTTCAACATTGTGTATATTATGACCAAGCTGTTTGTTATTTAACAAACTCTAAGAGAAAATATAGAAATCAACTGTTATAGATCATATTAGTGTGTACAAATATCTTCTACTTGGGTTTGTATTCCCACACTTTTTTTTCTCAGAACGTAATTATTGTTCTGACTAAAATTTTCATAAGGACTTATGCAGTTTTTCAATTACCTTAGAAAAAATAACAAAATATTAATAAAACTGTGTTTTAAATGGCTCTAACATAAGGAATACTTATAGCTTGTTATCAATAAGCCCATATGAAACTTTTTACTCAGAATCAATTTTTCTTTATTTTCGCCAATAGTACGCTGTAACTTTTTTTAGGGTTTGAAAAAACAATTGGGTCCATATGAAAAGTTTTACTCAGAATGACATTTACTTTCTAAAATTATTTTTTGCGGGGAGAAAGTGGGAAATCCTATAAATCAAAAAGATAACCTCAAATGCTCCAGATATTGTTTTCTGACTTAATTGTTTGTTTGCTTCGTAATTATGAATTAGTACAATAAAAAAACTAATTCTTTGTGATTTTCTAAAATATTTCTTTACATTTGTCAAAGAAATAAAAAAAAACAAAACCTCAAATCATCTAAATAATTTGTTTCTTATTTATTATTTGTACGTTTGCTTTCTAATTATGAATTAATCCATCCAAAAACATTATTTTACGCGAATTTCTAAAATTTAGCTTGACAACAGTCTAAAATATAACCTCAAATCGGTTAGATTTTGTTTTCTGTCTTATTATTTGTATGTTTATTTCTTAATTGTGATATAATCCAACCAAAACATTAATATTATGCCGTTTTCTAAAATTCTGTCTAAAGTATAACCTCCAATTGTCTATATATATTTTTCTGCTTTATTATTTGTACGTTTGCTTTCTAATTATGAATTAATACAACCATAAAACTATTTCTGCGCGATTTTCTAAAATAGCTTGACATCATTCTAAAACTTTTACTTGACATCTGTCTAAAATATAACCTCAAATCGTCTAGATAATATGTTTCTGACTTATTATTTGTACGTTTGCATTCAAAATTATTCATTAATCCAACAAAAAACATTTATTTTACGCTGGTTTCTAAAATTTAGCTAGACATCGGTCTAAAATATAACCTCAAATCGACGAGATACTTTTTTCTGGCTTATTTGTTTGTTTGATTAAAATTATGGATTAATACAATAATAAATCTAATTATTTGCGATTTTCTAAAATATCGCTTGACATCTGTCAAAAATATAACCTCAAATCGGTTAGATTTTTTTTCTGTCTTATTATTTGTATGTTTGTTTGCTAATTCTGATATAATCTAACCAAAACATTAATATTATGCCGTTTTCTAAAATTTAGCTTGTTATCTGTCTAAAGTATAACCTCAAATTGTCTAGATATATTTTTCTGACTTATTATTTGTACGTTTGCTTTATAATTATCAATTAATACAACCATAAAACTATTTCTGCGTGATTTTCTAAAATGGCTTGACATCATTCGAAAACTTCTACTTGACATCTGTCTAAAATATAACCTCAAATCGTCTAGATAATATGTTTCCGACTTATTATTTGTACGTTTGCTTTCAAAATTATTATTTAATCCAACAAAAACATTAATTTTACGTGGGTTGCTTAAATTTAGCTTGACATCTATCTAAAATATAACCTCAAATCGACGAGATAAAATTTAGCTTGACAACAGTCTAATATATAACCTCAAATATTATGCCGTTTTCTAAAATTCTGTCTAAAGTATAACCTCAAATTGTCTATATATATTTTTCTGCCTTATTATTTGTACGTTTGCTTTCTAATTATGAATTAATACAACCATAAAACTATTTCTGCGCGATTTTCTAAAATACCTTGATATCATTCTAAAACTTTTACTTGACATCTGTCTAAAATATAACCTCAAATCGTCTAGATCAAATCGTCTTCTATGACAAAAATTATGTCAGTCCCATTCGTAGAAAATCAATAAATATACAGAGTGATTTGCAATTCTAGGCGAAAATTTATGCGGACAGGAAACTAAAGTGAAATTTCACATTGTTTAGTTATAATTTGGTGTTTTTAATTTTCACCTTGAGTTATAACATACCTTGTATTAGCGCAGTTTTCAACATTGTGTATGTACGAGCTAGCTTTTTGTTATTTAATAAACTTTAAGAGTAAATATAGAAATCATCTGTTATAGATGAAATTTCTGTGTCCAAATATCTTGGGTGTTCATTCCCACACTTTTTTCTCAGAAAGTAATTATTGTGCTGACTAAAATGTTTCATAAGGACTTATCTATTTTTTCAATACCATAAAAAATTAACAAAATATTAATAAAACCATATTTTAAATGGCTCTAACGTAAAGAATATTACCTTGTTATCAATAACTCCATATGCAACTTTTTACCCAGAATAAATGTTTCTTAATTTTTGTTTTTTGACCAAAGATATTTTTTTAATGAATTTATTTTTTTACTTATTTGTAAAAAGTACTGTACTGTACCTATGTATTCTTCGTTTTCGCATTGTTTGATTTGTATTTTTCTTTTATCTGCCTTTGGTAATACTTGAAAGGGCTGTAACTTTTGAAGGAACTGAAAAGAACAAATAAGTTTATACCTAGCGATAAATATCTGCAATGTTACAGAAAATAAATGTAATGAACTACCAAAAAAGCTGTAAAAGAAGAATTAACTGTAACATCGCAGGTTATTGGATACCAGCTATATTTCTGTATCGTTTTTACAGTATCCACTAGGGTGGTTCAAATTGGCTATTTTTATTTAGAAAGCAACGATTCCCCCAAATCGTTTCCAAATCCAAAAAAAAATGGACACGTATTTTTTTCTTTCGAAATTTTGATTCATAATGGTGCCTGTCGAGGCCTCATATTACATAAGAAAATGCATGGGAAAAAGACAATTTTTGGTATTTTTTGAATAATTGTTCGGGGTTTGGGAAAACTTAAGACTAAAGTTATAGGACTTGCAGAGGACTTTCCAAGGAAGAATTTGACCTATCATACATATGGATTTGATGCCCCCAACCCTCCCCCACAGTGCCCTGAAAATTGCCCTTAAATGAAAAAATGTAGATTCTTCAGAAAATTGACCCTTCTAATTATTTCATTCTCTTTTTTTCTCATAGAAGTCATTATTATAAGTCTAGTGGGATGCCTATAAACATTTGTCAGTTAATTTCCATTTGTTTAAACAAATTTTTAGGTGTTTAAATAATTCGTTTTTCTCGAAAATCTGTCTGAATTCTGTTTTCTGAGTTCGAAATGGCAGTTTATTATCTTAGAGTGACATTATTCATTAAAAGAATTCCTCCTATTGTTTAAACAATAAATTATTATTCATTTTCAACTTTTTTCCAATTATGGTAGAAAATTTAATATTTTTAAAAGAAATGTAATTCCCCAATTTCCCGAAAAAGGATTCTAAATAAATTCAATTTTTTCGAATAAATGAAATTGAAAACGAGTAATATTTTACTTAATAATGATTTGAACCAAGTCCCAGGTCCCTGGTTCAAATCCAGGTTGTGGCTGTAATTTTTAATTTATTTTAAAATTTACATACCACCTGTATATCACCATTATGCATTTGAATAATATTTTAATATTTAAACAATGGAAATTATCCCAAAATATAAATGATGTCACTTGACAATAACAGTTGACCAGACCGATCTAAAAAATGAATGCAAATTGCAAAAAGATTGTTTAAACAAATGGAATTTGTTTAAACAAATGGAATTTGTTTAAACAAATATGGGTTTATTAGCTAATAACATAGGCAAGATACCTCGAACATGAAATTTATAAGTTAATTTCACAAAAAACCTGACTTCTACCATAATTAGAACAACAGTTGATAATTAATAATCATTGATAGTTTAAACAATAGGAAGAATTTGTTTAATGAATAATGTCACTCTAAGTTATTAAACTGCCATTTCGAACTCAGAAAATAGATGTCCGACGAAGTTTCGAGAAAAGCGAATTATTTAAACAAATGGAATTTGTTTAAACAAATGGAAATTACCTGACAAATGTTTATAAACATTCAACTAGACTTATAGTAATGATTTCTATGAGAAAAAAGAGAATGAAGTGATTAGAACGGTAAATTTTCTGAAGAATGTACATTTTTCATTTAAGCGTAGTTTTCAGGGCACTGTGGGGGTGGGTTGGGGGCGTCAAAACCATATGTATAATAGCTCAAATTCTTCATTGGAAAGTCCTCTACAAGTCCTATAACTTTAATCTTAAGTTTTCCCAAACCCCGAAGAATTATTTGAAAAATACCAAAAAATGTCTTCTTCCCATGCATTTTCTTATGTAAATTTGACGCATCGATAGGCACCATTAAAAATCAAAATTTGGAAATGATTTGGGGGGATCGTTGCTTTCTATCATCACAAAAATTTTTGCAATGCATTTTTGAACCACCCTAGTATCCACATATTCCACATACATTTTTCTGTGAAATTACAGCAGTACCACTGTAATCTTACAGGGCATTTTTTACATTTCACAAGGAAAGTACTCTAATTTCACAGTAGTAAGTAATTTTCAATCATTGAAGTGCGTTTCTTTACAGACTTGTATCTGGTTGCGTAAAAAATTGCTTTACACGTTTTTCTCATCGCAAAAAATACTCACAATTACATTGGGAGGGACATTGTATATATTTTGTTTGTTGGGGTTATAACAATTACTATATAGTAGACCCTAGTATTTATAATTATAGAATCTATAACATTTTAAAAAAACTACAACACAAAATTCGTCAAGAAAAATTTGACACTTATTTCTTTTCAGGAGACAATGATGACACCAAGGAGTCGAAAACCGGTTCTCGTAGTGTCCGGTACAAATATCCACAACCTTCCGAAGTTAACCTCACATAATCTAATGTCAAGTTTAGCCGAAGAACAACCTGAAAATATTTCCGATGATTACGACATCGGAGAAACGAAGGAAGATGACGATTCTTTAACTAGTACGTTCCGTGAATACCTTTATAGCCGAAGTATTCTGTCAACTTCCCCTAATGACGCTAGTTTTTCTAGTAGAACTGATGATTATAGTTCTTCCGATATAAAAGATTTAAGTGTTAGTAAATTAAGTTCGTCTTTACTGCATTGCTTGGACGGAAATGATCCCGACAACGGGGAATTACAGGAGAAAGAGTTGGTACTAAAACCTAAACAATTCGACGAAAATGGTATGCCTGTTATATTCGAAACGTCGTTTTAAATATTGTAAATAGTATAATTGTGTTAAGGTTGCGACGTTTTATGTAAAGACAAGATTATATGTAGTTTGAGTAGGTCGTAATTTGTTTATTACTAATTACGTGCTTAGTATTATACGACAAATAAAATATGAATGTTTTTAAGTGGTGTTTTATTTATTGTTTTTATTAGTTAAGATCAAATTTTCGACAATTTTGACTCACGTAATCACAAAATTAAAAATAGCACGTAGTGGATACAATTTACTATCAAAATTATTCAGGAACCTATACGAGAAAATCTCTCACCGTACCTTACCCGATTATCCGAACGCGCTCTTATGCTTCACCCGTTTGAATTTAATAGCACTAAAGTGCCATGTAAGCATAACTTTGTAGGTTAGGTTAACCTTAAGCTGTCAGATCAGATAATACCTGGTTCGAAAATACGATAGATAACTTATTCTAGTCAGTTTTACTTATGTCGAAGTAATCTTCACAACAAAAAAACACTTGTATTGGCCGCTATTTATTTCATTTGGATTTCTACGAGCCAACCACTTTCTTTGCAGTTTCAAATCTTGCGGAACAGCTACAAATAGTTTATACGGAGTTTTTCTTGACGTATTTCTGCATTGTGGATTTATACACCATTTATAACCCATTTTTATGTAGAAATTGTGAAAACAACGCAACTACCAAACGGCGACGATGCCGATGCTGACAGACCATAGTAACTCCTGATAAGATTCTTTACATTGCCGACTAGCGAGATGAGAGATGTTTGGCTTCAAGTTTCAATGATCAAATCATCTCTCAAAAAAGTTACCTTTATTCATTGTCAAACAACAGGGTCGCCAACCGTCAACTTGGCCGATCAGCTGTTCGAGAGCTGTCCGCTGTTGCCACCGCTACTAGGGATCGGTAATCATCGAGTATTTCCGAGGGTGGTCGGTGAATTCAAACAAAATGCACTTTTAATTGCAATTATCTCATAGAAAAACTAAATCAAAAAGCTCATAGCTTAACTTTATGAATCCTCATAAATTGTACAATAGGTTAAACCGAATATATGCTTAAATTTTGACATGACCGGAATACCCTATTGATTCAACTAATTCCACGTCAACCGATCATTTGACATTAGAACGGACTTTTCTAATGTCATCTGACCGGGTGACGTGAAATTGCAAATAAATACTTCAATCAATTATACAAAATGAAAGTATAAGTATATATATATATATATATATATATATATATATATATATATATATATATATATATATATATATATATATATATATATATATATATATATATATATATATATATGATCCCTATATTTAATAGGGTTTTAAACATTTTAATATGTTACCACGGGAATTTGAATTTGCGAATCAAAATCTAGAATGTGAATCTAGAAAATTGTATTAAGATTGTTTTTGTTCCTCATATTCAGTTCGATCACCCCTCCAAATTATTGCACTCATTTCGTTTACGCCCTGTATACTAACAAAGTACGCCCGTACAGTTGTAATTTTTGTATTTGCATTATGCGCAATTAATAATTCGGATTATCGGGGTCCTACTGTACTTAAGTACGTCTTTAGTAGTGTTCGATTGCTGGCCGCGCTTAGTTCTGTTCAATCTGATTCGCGCTCAGTTGGCTAAAGTGCAGTTCGATTGCTCGTTTGACGTCTGAGCAAAACTGATTCCACCAATAGGAAGCAAGTATTTCAAATTTGCGATCAAAAAGAACAGAACGCGCTCAGTTGAAAAAGATCGCGGCCAGCAATCGAACACTACTTATGATACCGATTCAGTCTACAACCCAAAAATCCAGAGTGCTGTGCACGACTTCTACGCGGCCGGCTTGTCGGGGCGATCGCTGATTGGCCGAGAACTTTAGCTTAATGGCCGGCGGATATTCGTAGTGTACGCGCTAAATTTTGTTCCCGATTTGTCGCAATTTTCAGTGGTAAAAAGACGCTAATATTTCGTGTAAGAGCGTGTTTTGTGTTCCTAAAGACCTCCGGGTTAGTGATTACCCGTTTGTGAGGACTTTTACGCAAAATTCAGACTGTTCTAGGCTACTTTGGAATGTGATGAAAAAACGGACCAAGGCTTGAGTCAAGACATCGAAAAGGTAGGACTTTGTGCATGTTTTCCGCATGTATTTGTGTTTCGCGACCCGCTATGACTTTATAAACGTTGGGGATATAATAAGCAATCGTTTTGTATGTTGCTAAACGCCCCAGTTCGAATATTTGTTTATTAATTCCTCTCAAAGTTGTGTTAGAAATTTGTCGTACAAGCGGTGTAGTTTGCGCTGTTGGCGCCAAATGTTGCTACTAGTCAAATAGCGTGTTGAACTTTGTTTGAAACGAATACAAACATTATCGATTTTGTGCCTTATTGTATTACATTATAAATTAATTCATTTTGGAATACTTTTTAGCCGTGACGGTTTGAAAAAGAACCTACAACTTAGGTATTATTCTCGTTGAACAAAAATTGTGCTTTGTCGGTTCGTGTAAGTTTGAGACACCCTAACCTAAATCAGTAAACATATAAGGTGTTTCTCTGAATTATTCTTTGTATTATAACTTATTTGTATGCAGGGGCGCCGTTACATATGGGCAGGGGGGGATCTTTGTGTCCCCACAAAGATGCAAAAATGACATTTTCGTATAGTGAAGGATGAAAAAAAAATACTAGATAAATGATGACTATTCCGATTATTATCGGCTATTGTCACCAATGTCAGTTTTATTAGATATTGCGATATTGCCCTCTCGTAACAGTCGCGAAAGAGCCACAAGATGACAAGATACGGTATCTAAATTTTGCGCTGTAGTCCAAAATAAGTATTGTTGTATGCACTTTTATTTGATCGTACTTATTAGATTCCATTACTTCGCAATTTTTGGCACTACTGAGCAGTTTATCTTAATTACACTGGGTGTTAAACTAAAAAGCGTAGAATATATAATTAAGGTATAATAGTCAACTTTTGATAGTAGACCAACTTTTGATAACGAACTCATGTCCAGATAGACGCCGTTTAGGAACTGCAGAGAGCCGGAATATTGTACCAACTTTAGAAATTGCTTTAGTAATAGTAGTTTAATAGTAGGTTGTATGAAGTATCATAAAATAGCTATTTTAAAATCGAAGAATTTAAAAAGATTTAATAATAACCCATTATTGGCCAAAATTGGTACCAAAATTACAAAACTTTTCGGTTAATGAAAAGGGAGTTTCAAAAACGTTAAATAATAACAAATTTCAGATAAAAGTTATTTGGTATTAAAAGTGCCATCCTATGATACATGACAATAGATTCTCTATGCTGTTTGTAATATTGGTACGATTTTCTGACTCTCCAGCTTTGACACAATACATTACCGTACATGAGTTCGTTCAAAAGTTAGTAGTTGACCTAACATTGTCGCCTTACAAGTGTTCAAGTATAATAGTAAAATAAAAAAATTTTATTTCGTCGTCGATTATCCTAAACACAGAATTTTCAAATTAATCCACCTTTCTCTACATTTAGTCATTATTTCTCGTTAACGGGGTAAATTTGAAAATAATATTGTCGCCTTTTTATTGTTTATCAACTTGTTATTAAGATATTGCATCAGATGCTCGACGAACACGAGCTAGACATTATTATAGGAAATTAACAACAATTTCTCCTAGCGTATTAAAAAGTAATAAAAAGGCTACAATATTGGTTGAAACTCATACAAAAGCTTAAATTCTAGAATAAGAGTTCAATGATTCAGAAACAAAATATATTTACAAACAATTATTACATAATTAAAAATATTAATCCCACATTAATAAACGATAGAAAGACGGCAAAATGACTTCAAATTCAATGAATATCAATATATAATAAGTAAGTGTTGTCGAGCAGGGATCACGACCATGGATGAATGATAACACACAAAAATGTCAACAAAAACATTTCACTACCTTAAAGCGATAGAGATTTTCAGTGTCTATGCAAAATAAAATAACACAAGATCAAAATAGTTTTTTAGATGAACAAAGTAAAGTACAAGACTTGTTTCAGTATTTATGTATTTGCCTTTTTCTTGGCTTTCATGGTAAAGTTCTCTATACCAGTTTTTATAAAATACTCTTTCCTACAATATAGATACAAAAAATAGTGTCTTTATCGTATAACAGCGTTCTTACCGGTAATCTAACGCTTTGCTTCCTTACGCATAGATGGCGTTACTTTTATACCAACCGAGTGCCTTCAAAATCACTCCATTTACCAATTTACATGGCATAAGCTTGTCAAACACGTGTACCAAATAGGTTATATTTTCCACTGTATCAAAATGACCACATCGGCTATTTTAACACGGAAAAAACGTGTCTCAAAGAAGCGAAAATCAGCATGGCGTAAAACAGACGTCAAGGATGTCGAAGAATACCTAGAAGAAGAGCGTTTCGACGAAAGACACGGGTACATAGGTTATATTTACTAATTCAAGGTTATGTTTCTAACAATTTCTATTGTAGAACGAAGGTAAACACACGGAAAAACGAGGAATTATTCTGCATTGATTCCAAACCTGATGATACATTACTGTCTAAGAAAGACAAGCGATTGTTAAAGGCAACCAGGGCCCCAAAATGCTTTTCCGCTTTGGAATCGACGTCAAAAGTTTCCGATCCCATTGTAAAGAGGAATCGGGTGCGTACAAAAGAGGAACGTATGTGCCCCCTTGTCAAGAAGAAAGAAGCCGAACGTAAACTTAAGGGAATTCTAAAGAAAAAGGAGGTCCAGCGTATTCAAGACCGTCAGAGGCATTCTGAAAGATTAGCGAAAGAGAAGAATACCGATATCGGTGATCTTTGGGAAACAGAAGGTTAGTTTTTGATTTTTTTGTTTTTAGGTTATGTTATTGTATTGTTTTTTAACATATGCTATACACAACTTCTAGTAACTTTTATACCAATACAAAAGGTTGTAAACAACACTACTACTGTCGGTTGCATAAGTATTGAACCCTGTGTTTCAAGGCTAGTAACTCTGAAACGGCTGAACAAAAAAAATTGAAATAAAGTGCGTTATACTCCTGAATCATTTCTACATAACAGGAGTGACTATCAAAATTTTCTGCCCATCGGTTTAGCCACGACCGCGAGAGAAGTAAAAAAAGGTACCCGATTTTTGCGGTTTTAAAATAATGTTCGACTTTCCGATTTTTTTTCACCAAAACGGCTTACCGAAAAATTTTTAATTTTTGTTTAGGTTACAATTAGAGTCTCATCTATAGATTGGCGTTTTTATTTTCTTGATTTTGTATGTAATAAGGTCTGTAAGCGAGCTTTTTATGGACGCGGATATCTCCGAAACGAACGATAGCAGGACAACGCAGTTAAATCGTAAACAATCCTTATTTAATGTGATACTCATCCATTGATATATATTGATGTAGTTTTGGAAATAGCATACGTGATTTTTTTTTTATTTGTGGAATTGTATACATATTCTATTTTGTGATTTATTATTATTTCACAACATTATTTTGGCAAAAAATCAGTAGTTGATGATGCTGACGTAGTTGTTTATGGTGGTTCTGGGGCCAAAACAAACGGTCTGGAATTTTCGGCAAATGTTTCAATTGCGACAAGTATTTGTCCTAAACTTTGAACGAATTGTGCAGTTCCAGAAGAACCACCAACATTGGAACTACCGCGGCAACTTCTTTATCATTATCTAAAATCAATCTTCATTATCTGTTATATTGTCGTTGTAGTCTAATAATTCGTCATCATCATCGTGATCATCTTCATGTAAGTTGATTATAATTGTTTCTACAATTGAGTCAACAATATGATCTTTATCAATGTATTTGTTTTGCTTTTCAAAACTAAAAATTGTGTTGCAAAATTGCAACACAATTTTGCCATATCTCTTTTGAGACGGTGCTTTGTTACACAAATTTAACATATCTTTATTTTCAAATGTACTGCAGCTTTTGCAAGTTCATTTTGTATGTATGCCCAGATTAGTTCAATTGCAATGGCCTACGGGTAACCACAATAATTTTACTTCATTGCTTCCGATTTATATAATTCCGATAAAATCTAATAGAGGAACCTTCTCTTGATGGTGATGTTTTGAGAGATGGGGCATTTCACGTGAAGCGGACAACGAAAAAAAAGTGAGGTTTTTAAATTCGTTCATAATCGGCCAAATTGTACGTCTAGAAGATATAAATGTGCATACAGAATATTTTTTTAATGTGAGGTTTAGTTGCCAAGTTATGGCCATCTAACGAATTGATGTGAAGAAAATACGTATCTTTTGGAAGCAATTTTTCAAATTAAACAAATTTACAATAAAATATTAAAAGTGGTGGTTTATATAGAAAATTTGTTGATCTTTTTAATTATGAAATCAAATTCGTAGTTGGAATTTTTTTCTTGTATAAAACCAGAAGTAAATTTTTTAAATTAAATTTTTATTAACTTCGCCCCTTTTTAAAAAAATAATTTTACTCTCATAATAAAGCTTAAAGTGTGTCGATAAAACACTGAAAGTTTTAAAATGGGATCTCAAATAGTTTAGGAGATACGTGTATGTAAATACATACGTGTCGTACTGTGCGGGTACTAGGAGCTTGCTGAGCTCGCATTGTTTGCACGAAAACGCATTAAAACAAAATGAAACAGCATTGTAAGAATTTTTAGAGAATTTTTACTATTTTACCAGGAGAATCAATACTAATTTGTTTTACAAGAAGGCCTTCGGTTGATGGAATAAAGGCGTGCATTTTTTTGTTCCCGGAATGGTGATTGCAGCATCAAATCGGGGTTGCAGAAAAATCCTCTGCAGTTTAATATCGGCTGCGGAGCAGTAATAAATGGCCGTTTCTTTTAAAGATGATTTTGCCCATTCGTACAATCGCATGGGTGTAATGATTGCTTTACTTGGAGGTAACTGTAAGCTTGCACGTGTGACTAAGCGTTTGAGATTCTCCCCAAGACCATCACATGGCCCCTTTCCGTGAGACGTTGCGTGAAAATGAATTTCTGCATCCGTATTAAAATCTTCTTTGTAAAAAAAATAGATTCACAAAGTTAACACTATATCGCCCGGATAACTGTACGCGCACATTATGCGTTGTATTCTAGTATCACGTCAAATGGCCTTGAGTCCCAGAAAGAGATGGTGCTCGCGCTCAACAAGCACTTAGTACCCGCACAGTATGTACGTCACGTATGTAGTTATATACACGTATCTCCTAAACTATTTGAGATCCCATTTTAAAACTTTCAGTGTATTATCTACACACTTTAAGCTTTATTATGAGAGTAAAATTATTTTTTTAAAAAGGGGCGAAGTTACTAAAAATTTAATTTAAAAAATTTACTTCTGGTTTTATCCCAGAAAAAAAAATTCCAACTACGAATTTGATTTCATAATTAAAAAGATCAACAAATTTTCTATATAAACCACCACTTTTAATATTTTATTGTAAATTTGTTTAATTTGAAAAATTGCTTCCAAAAGATACGTATTTTCTTCACATCAATTCGTTAGATGGCCATAACTTGGCAACTAAACCTCACATTAAAAAAATATTCTGTATGGATATTTATATCTTCTAGACGTACAATTTGGCCGATTATGAACGAATTTAATTTTTTTTTTAATTAATTTTTCGTTGTCCGCTTCACGTGAAATGCCCCATCTGCCAAACGCAGGGCTCAATACTTTTGCAACCGTTAGTAAATGCAACAAAAATGGTAGTTGCTGTTTTTGTAACTATTTGTTTTAATTTTGGCAGTATTAATTTATGGTCGGCAATTTATTTTTCATTAGTTTGCTAAGAATTTTGAAATCATCATGTATTTGCTAATTTTAAGTGGTTGTTTAAGTAGTACCTACTAAGGAACCAAAGTTTATTGTAATTGAATTGGTGAGTGGAAGAACAGAATAAGTCCAAAATTTGACATTTTAAACTAAGATACCGTAAACTTGGGTGACTTTAGTCCACTTTTGAAATTTGAAGTCCGGTAACTTTTAACAGATTAGATATAATTACTCACACTTGTGCTATTTTTTGGGTCTTTGATAGTAGTTCAAAAATATCAAAACACTAATATTTCCAATGTCAGGATATACTTCTTTTATGTATATATATATATGGGTGGCCATTATTGGGTCACTTTGGCCATACTACTGTTTATCATGCCAATGAAACGATAAGCTAGTGTATGCTCGAGTTTGGCCACCAAATATGTTTTAAAAGTGTTCAAGAACAAAATATGTTAAAATCAGCAATAAGATCATGACAAAACTATTTTATGACTATTTTGAAAAATAATGCTAACATGTTATACATTGCGGAAATGAGAAAAAACACGACTATCGGAAAATGTCAGAATTCATTATTGGGTCACTTTGGCCATACTACTGTTTATCATGCCAATGAAACGATAAGCTAGTGTATGCTCGAGTTTGGCCACCAAATATGTTTTAAAAGTGTTCAAGAACAAAATATGTTAAAATCAGCAATAAGATCATGACAAAACTATTTTATGACTATTTTGAAAAATAATGCTAACATGTTATACATTGCGGAAATGAGAAAAAACACGACTATCGGAAAATGCCAAAATTCAATATGGCGCCCATAAGAAAAACAAAAGTTGGCCATGATTACGCCGCCATCTTTGATGTTATTTCAAATTAAAACATAACACTGCATTCCTTGTTAAAAAGTCGCTGTAGAATGTTTTTGTTTCAAATGTCTAGCTACGTTTGGTTTTGAATAAAAAATTAAAAACGATATCTTAATATTTTAGTTTTTTGCGGATATCTTTAAAATGAAAAATGATAGCTAAAATTTCTTTTCAGATAATTGTTCAGCACAAAAATACGAAACTTTGCCAAATTTAAACATAGCCTCTATCTCCACTAATAAGCGACATCTAATAAGCCTCGAAATTGAATCACCCGGTATAGCTAGACATAATTTTGTACTTCTGGTATAATGAAGAAACCTCCTTTAGACAGGACAGGTGTTTTTATTGCTTGTAAAATGGCATCTTTGTCATACCACAGAAATGTCATCATTTGATGGCCATTTCCACTGAGAATGTCCGACTTTACTTTCCTCGATTGACTACACCGAGCACTTTAACTACGCGGGTATTGCAGAAAGATATTCCTAACAAACCACAGGACTAATATTATCGGCGGCAAATCATAGATGCTGATAGATTACTCAACACAAACAAAGTTGTTCATAGTAACAAAATTGGTCAATTTTCAAAGCTATCTTCTGAACACTGCCACAAAAGAAATATATTATCATCTAACTTACATTAAGCACCTTTGTATTCAATATAGTATCTAAAATATAAATAACCAAAAATACTCGCAATGTTTGAAATATTAACAAAGATCTAAACAATATAAATAAATTTTCGAATAGTGGCCAAAGTCACCCAGGGCGGCCAAAGTCACCCAAGTTTACGGTAGCCATTTTGTATAAAATGTCTCAATTTTTTCGAAAATATGTAAAAAAATAGTCATATATATTACCAGTACTGCTGTAGAAGCACCGTACTTCACGCAATGACTGGAAGAACAGAATAAGTCCAGGACATACTCTGTTTTTCCACTCATTGCATGGAGCGCGGTTGTTTTTAACAGATGACGTCATAGACATTTTGTTTAAATGACCACCCTATATTTTTTTTAATGAATTTGACAGATCTTTTAATTGCCTTAATGGTAGCATAATATTTCTATGGCCTTCCATAAAAAAATTTTCGAGAAAAAAACAGTTGAAGGTTTTGCAATGAAAGTGACAAAATCTCCGGAACGGCTCGACCGAATTTGACGAAATATTGAAATTAAGTATTTTGCAACCATGTGAAGTCACTGGCATTATTATCGTTGATGCATATTATCGTTGATATAATAATGAAGACTGTAACAGAAAATGTCAAAATATACAGGAAGTTCTATTTCAATTTAAAAAGTTTGAGGTTATATCTTAGAAACTGTAAACGTTGCATCAACGATAATAACGCCAGTGACTTCACATTGTTGCAAAATACATAACTCCAAAAATTCGTTAAATTCGGTAGAGCCGTTCCGGAGATTTTGTCACTTTTATTTCATAACCTTCAATTGTCTCTTTCCCGAAAATTTTCTTATGTAAGGCCATAAAAATATTATGCTACCACAGACAATTAAAAGGTCTGTCAAATTCATTAAAAAAATATAGGGTTGTTATTTAAAAAGAATGTCGATGACGTCATCTATTAAAAACAATTGAATCGGTCGATTCGAAAACACTACAAGTCCAAAAAGTAAGTTCTGGGAAAATTAACAAAATTATTTTGTCAGTGCAATATCTTGAAAAGTATAGCAGTTAGCTATTTTGTGCCAACAGACAAAATATAAAGTAGTTCACAGAGAATTAAATGTATTACATATTTTATTTATATTTGCATTAAAAGCAGAGCTATGATTAAAACAATCATCATGGACATGTACTGTTTTTGAATTCGACGGAAAAACAGCGTACATTTTTAACAATATTTGTTTCTTTAAAGCATTTAAATAATATTTTTATTGTGATGTAGGTATGTATAGTGTTGTTGGCGTCAACAATAAATTCCTTATTCATTTCATATTATTATATTTTTCGAAACGCGTTAGTAATGCAGCAAAAACAAACATGTGCATGTCATGGAAATAAGTAAGTTCGTATCGCTATCGCAGGATTTGAAAATAGTATGTCGGTTATATATTCGTGTACCTCGACCCGGTCGCTTCGCAATAAGTTGTAACGGGATTTAGTTTATTTTTAGCGTGTCCGCTCTTTTCCTTAACGTGATATCTTCATTGCAATGTAATAAATGAAGTATGATCACTATAGTTAAGTTACGAGTAGGTAATGCATTTAATTAAATATATAATTACTTTTATAATAATATTAATAAACATGAAATTTGATAAAGTGATACGAAAATCTCATTTTAAGATATTGCGTAATGTCACGACACATTATACATATAAATTTATGTTAACTAATACGCATATTAATTACGCAAGTAAATGCCTTTGCCCAGCAGTAGGATCACGGGCTAAGTAAGTAAGTAAGTAAATGCGCAAATCAACTTGATGTCAAGGATTATCACTAAATATAGACATTTCAGAATTGTAATATTAAAATATATTCACTAAATGTAAATAAATTCTATAAATTTAATTTAAATTTACATTTAGGACGAGCATGTATTTTGTATGAAGGACATAGTTTCAAATTATGTTTGTAGTGTTGTAATACACGTTTTTTCAGTTGAAATAATCGCTGATTTATTTTTCTTCGTACTTTTTAACTCTGTTTTAACGTCATCCAAAAGAGCATTATTTTTGATCAGGTCGATAATGTTATTTACTGAACTCATTGTTGAAACCCTTGGAAAGTCAAAAAACAACGGGAAATAAACACACGCAAGTCACTTCACAGTTCATACTGGTAAGCGGTAAGCGGGGCAAACTAGAGAATGTCCAGCTGGCAGGCTAAAATCGTTATCAGCTGGCAGGCTAAAATCGATATCTATCCCCACCACCCAGCCGTCGTCCGAGTCGACTCCGCTATAGGCGTTGCGACTTGCGGGGCAATGTGCGAGATGCCCCGGCTCGCAACTTTCGAAGTTGACGCTGGCTCTGACGAGGTATCAGCTATTGTTACTTCTAAAAACATACGTTTGCTTACTTCAAAACATACAAAACTTAGTATTTGTTATCAAACTTATCAGAAAACCATATAAATTAGATATTATAATGAATTTATCTATTAGAAGAAATTCATCAGGGGGGGGGGGGCAGTGCCCCACTGCCCTCCCTGCAGCAGCCGCCACTGAACACGCCGCTAAGCAAGCTTGCCGTCTTTAATTATTGCCAATGCAATAAATTCTTGTCTTTTACAATGCGCGCATTTTTTTCGAAACTTAGAGCAGTACAAAGTACACAAAATTGGGAAACTGACCGCGATGTTTAGTACGTCGGGGATATTGGCTAATTTTAAACTTTGTCCCTTACTGTGCAATATCACCATTTGTAGAAAAGCTGAAATTTTCAAGGCAATGATCGACCACACCTTTGTTTACAGGGTTGGGATACGTATACACGTGGTGCAAGTGTTTAACTGCAAGCAATTAAAACAGGCAAAGTCAGTACAAGTCTAAATGTGGGAAAATCATTATTGTTTAATCATCATCATTGATTTTTAATATAAATACATTTCTCACTTATTTTAAAGAGCTCTTGGGCTGGGGTTTTAATGCCGATTTTGTATATTTTCACTCGGTTTATGATCAACTGATGTTGATTTGACTTCTTATTATTTTGGTCTTCACTAAAGTACCGTTTTCATAATGAATTTTTGATATGACGAGGGCACTTCTGAGCCAATTTTGTTCATATTTGGAACAACCTGAATTTGAACCAAGGCCCTTTGCGTCGCTAGCACAATGTCAATAGCTCAGATGGGAGAGCATTGTGCTAGCGACGCAAAGGTCCCTTGTTCAAATCGTCAAGTTGTTGGTTTCTCTTACCTATAGCTTTTATTGCATATTATTGTGAGTAATCAATATGCAATAAAAGATATACGTAAGAGAAACCAACAACTTTTCTTTCTGAAGCGTCTCCTTTTGGGAAATTATATACCCGTTACCAACACAATTTATATTCATCCCAGGTCAAATTTGATGAACTATTTTTTATGTTGTATAAATGTTCTTTTAGATGGTCGTATATTTTGGTTTATTTTTTTTTTTAATAATGATTATAACATATTTACATTCCATCAAAATGCGTCGAAAATTTAGAGCTTGCTTCCAAAAATTTTTGTAAATTAGTGATATACATAATTGTCATTATTTTCAGTTGTCAGATATTTGAAACATATTGCTGTAAAGTAAATACAAAATAATAATATAAAAAAAATAGTAATGGTACATTCATGCTATACAAAATACATACTCCTTTCTGTTTATTAAGTTAAACACTGCAAAATATCGTTGAAGCTAAATATCTCGAAAACACCAGTAAATCACAATTAATAAATTACCATAAATACAAATTTAATGCAATTTAATTTTAATTTATTTCTATTTTGTGAATAAATGTTAATACATGTCAGTTCTGAAATAACCTGAAAAGTAAAAATATTGACAACAAGAAATTGATTTTTGTATTTATTAACACAAAGAAAGCTATTAGACGCAATAAGGTTGTATAATTTGTTGTGTTTTATGCAATAGCTTGAAATGCGATTTTCTTTTCATGTAGTCGAAAATTTTTATGTTTATTAATATAAAATTAACGTTATATTTAATAAAAACACAATTACATTGCAATGTAGGAATTACATTAATTAATTACACATTAAGCTAATAAATAGAAACATATAAATCATTATAAACCAATTCAAAGCATTCGAACAAGGTTTCGCAAATAATAAATTTCCGATATACGAGTTGCAGCGTAAACGGACAATTTTTTGCACTTAGCGGCCCAGCGGTCGACCAGAATAACAAAAAACTTCTACTTGCATGTATCATCGACACACTGCTAAAATATTTATAGAACTTACTTAATTCCAAGAGTGTACAAGGATATTATTTCCTTGTCGAAATTGAATTATAAAAAGACATCTCGTACTATGCCTCGAAAACAATTTCTTTCGACAAGAAAAATGTATTTTTCTGTGGAGCATTGACGGTATGAGTATGTTTTCGTCAAATATTCGAGCAACATTCGGCGTAGTTATTTTACAGCCATAATAGAACACGTTTTTGTCCAGCCGGCCGGTCCGCTTCGAGAATTTGAAACGTGTTTGCACATATGCGATGTTTCGCATCGAAATAACATTTTTATACTCTAGGAATTTTTAAGCGTTGACTTATTTATAAAATATCAATCTCAGTTTAATTTGCTCAGACGAATAATATACTGGGTATTAAAACAACTTAAATTTTTTTTAAATTCTGCAACGAATTAAATTGAAAATTTTAATACTTCTAGTACTGTTGTTGGACTAAAATTCTTTGTTTTTTTTTTTTTAATTAAGGATTATATTATCTAAATAGACACCAGATCTAACGATGCTATTAACTTAACAAAACCGGATACCCAAAGAATTTTTAAATGCCGATTTGCAAACAAAAACTTATTTGTTACAGTATCAAATGAATCGGTCGGTTCGAAAACACTACAAGTCCAAGAAGTGAGTTCTGAGAAAATTGACAAAATAATTTTGTTCGTGCAATATCTTGAAAAGTATAGCAGTTAGCTATTTTGTGCCGATAGACAAAATATAAAGTAGTTCACAGAGAATTAATTAAATGTACTACATATTTTATTTATATTTGATTAAAAGCAGAGCTATGATTAAAACAATCATCATGGACATGTACTGTCTTTGAACTCGACGGAAAAGCAGCTTACATTTTTAACAATACTTGTTTATTTAAAGCATTTAAATAATATTTTTATTGTGATGTAGGTATATATGATGTGGGATTTGCATGAAACTTATTTCCCGTAATATTTGAAGATTGATAATTAAAAATGTCATGTCAGATTTTTTAAATAAATTCAAAATGGCGGATTATACATGATTAGTTAAAATTACCGGAACACCTTAGTAATTCTTTAACCGTAAAGAATTTCAAAGAAAAATTCAAACAAAAGTTTTTTTGTTTTAAACGAGCTATACAGTGTGTCCACGAAAGTCCGCACCATATGGAAAAGTTTTTTATTGTGTATTTCTCAGAAAATTTTATTCTTTATAAAAGTTCGCGGCTCTTATGAAACCAAAACTGCAACCGTCAAATATGTAAATTTCGGTGCCATATACCAAGCGATTCAGAATATATGAATTTGTGATAAGAGTAAAGTACCTGTATTTTTATTATTATCGATAAACTTTATTTGGAAATGTTGTTTAGAAGTAAAAATTATGTTGAAATATGAAGTCAGAGCCACCTACCTTGAAAAGAAATATTTTCAGTTTTTTTCTTAATTATTACATTTGTGACAAATATTAGTAAATGCCAGTGATACTAAAAGGTTGTTTTTAATCTATTTTTAGGAAATTTGAATACATTTTTTGTATTTTTTGTTATTTTGGTATGATAACTAATGTTTATTTAGAACTAGCACAAAATTACTCATTTCTTGGTGCGAAGTTGATATTTCACCCTGTAGATATTAATATATCATACAATAACTAAATCAGCATCGTGTCTTAGCTTTTATTCAGTTAATATTAATGACTGTGGATAGGTTTATAATAGTAGCTATCCATCTACAGCGAGCGATTCTCAAGTGGTGAGACGCGCCGTACTACCACTTATGAAATTTTATTTTCACTGATAATATTTTAATAAAAATAACTAAAGTATCAAACATCTATTGTTTCTTGAATTAATTATGACTGATTTACCCGTTATTATGTTAATAACTATTATGAATATGTTGATAATGCTAATTTATTATCTATGAACTTATTTTATTTCTACTACTTAAAATGTTGTATAGTTTCCTCTATATGATTTATATCTCTAAATGGTCGGTGTTTGTATACGTTATTTTTTACGTAAACCCACAAAAACAAATTTAACGGGGTAAAGTCGGGGGACCTAGATGGCCAGGATCTTGATTCCGAATTTCTGCCTATCCAGCGATGGCCAAATTTATGATTTAAAAAGTTCTAGACAGAGTTTATATTGTGTATATGGGTGCACCATCAAGCGGGAACCAAATTAACGCCCGTTGAATTAACGGCAAAAAAGGTGACAACTATCTGTTCACTAACTGAAGATATAATTCCCCATTTGAGAGCGTTAATTGTCGAGATCATTAATCGTCGTTTAATATTCGAGTTGGTTACAAAATTTTTTCGTCGATCGTATTCTTCTAGCGTCGTCTACATAGATTTTTCTTCGCCGATGTCTTTTTAGGTTATATGACAATTTATGTAACTTGACACTGACAGTTCTAGAGGCGGTATGTTTTGATTGGAAGGTTTCATTTCATATATGTTAGATTGGCCAATCAAACGACGTCTTTACGTCCTGTGATTGGCTATAACAAATCTTGCATTAATAGAAATCGTGCATTAATAGAGTTGTTTAATAAACGATTTCCTATTCACTAAACTGACTCATAAATAAACGATCGACGGAAAAAAAAATTAATTTGATATCATAAGGTGTATTTTGATAGTTTAAATCGACGTGTTCGAGGATTGTTTAAAATAGCAAAATGTTCTTGAGATTTTGTCATGTTTCCATACTTTACGCGCTCACTGTATAGATGGCTACACCACCCATACTTTAAAACTATCAAAAGAAACTAAAAATCGTCCCACACTTCCAACAAAATGAGCATACAAAAGCACAATAATTATTAACTACTTAAAAATTGCTTACTTAAGACACAGTTCTACCGCTCCCAAAACGCATTGTCGATTAGAGGCGTTATTTATTGTTCAAAGTTTATGAAATTTTCAGTAATAATATAACAAGAGAGTGAGAATAAATTGAAAATAATTTGACAGATTGTTTGAAAATTTGTTGCCACTCGAGCCCTGCGGGCTCTCGTGACTATTGCCAAATGGCAACAAGTTTGAACAAAATCTGTCAAATTATTTTCTAATTTATGGAACTCTCGAGTTATGTTTGACTAGATTATATTTTGATTCACAAATTTTTACAATAAAAAAGATCAATAAACTATCATAAAATTATTGAAAAATTTAATTTAATTAATTATTACTTACAATATATGAAAATATCGTTGACACATTGTGAATATATTAAAAGAATTAACAAATTAAATTAGTACAATGAAAAACGCAATTATTAAAAATATTTCGAGACTCATTATTTATTGAGGATTTGGAATTGCTTGTTATATTAAGTGTTTCCTCCTGCGTATTTTCTCTAAGATTATTTATTATATTTGAATGATGTTCTTGGTTCAATTGTAAGTATGGTTTAATCGAACTTGCAGAATTATGACCAGTGACCTTGATTAGTTCTTGTTCTCCCACACCAGCTTTTGAAAGGTTATACTTACTGCACTTGATCTGGCAGAATGGTTAGTTATTTTTTTAGTAACTGTGTCTAGACCTACTTTTTCTGCGGATTCTTTCATCCATTTTGAAATGGAATTTATTCCCACAGGAACGTTTTTATACCAAAAACCATGAGTTTGCCAAGCCGGATTTGAAGTAAGAAACAAGCGTTCGGTTTTAATATTTTCTTCACGTTTACTCATTAGTTTTTCAAAAAGACGAACAGGGCAAATATCTGGGTTATTTATGTTTGGAGTCAACCATTTACTATTAGCGCACCTTTGTGCTCCACCCTGTGCAGTTTTTGTAAAGATGGGATTGTATTCAATGCGGCCAGTATTTAATCTTTTTATGTCGGTTTCTTTTTTAAAATAATGAACTAAACATTTCGTAGCTTCTCCTCCCCTCCAAGCTAGTTCATACGATGCAACGTGAAAAAACTTTCTTTGCAATCCACAAGGTGTATCTTCGTCCCAATAGTTAAAAATTTGCAACAATTCTGTATTAGAAAGTGCCACAGAACTTTGTTTGTGCTTTTCAGGATGTTTTTGTAAAATTTTTCTTTTTGCATTCCGAGCATTTTTGAATTCTATATCATGGAAAGGATCAAAGGACCTGTTATACTTATTAAAGTAAAGTTCTTGAATTAATTTTGCCGTTTTATTCCACATTGTCTTTATTACTGCTTCTTTATTATCATTTCCGTCTTTTCTTTTCATGTTATAAGCCCAATCTTTTAAAATCAATGCCAGAGTAGCTGTTGTAGTAGATTGATCCAGAATATAATTTCTTTCTTTGGTGAAGGTCTTAAATTGTCTCCATATAGAGTGATTACTTATTAGAGTATTTTTCGAAGTAGTTCATAAATCTTTTTTGTAATTTCTGCATTAGAAAAGGTACTAAACCGATGACTTTCACCCATTTCGCGTTGACACAATTAAGTAATTAATTTGACAAGTATCTGACAGTTGCTAGGCAAATAAAAGCTACAGTGATTATTCCCGAGAATAATCACAAGAGATTTATTCCCACTATAATAATGACATAATTGGTTGAAACTTACCCTGGTGACAAATAAAGAAAATAATTTTACTTCTAAATTTTTGTTTTTTTCCAAATATAAAACCCCCCGCCAAACTTACAATACAAAAATAGATTTTTAAGCTAAGATAGCCATTTTATATAAAAATCCCTCGTTTGTTTGTTAAGTTATTAATCTTCGTTATTTTTAGATAAACAAGCAGACGGCGGTTGGGTTGAAAAACTCACGCAACGGCACATGCTACGTTGGACCGGAAAGCTAAACAAAGTAGTCCCGCGCATGAAAAATACCTTAAAAGGCGTAATTCCGAACATCGAGGCCCCACATCCCGGCATGTCTTACAATCCGAGTTACGAGGACCATCAGCAACTATTACGAGAGATTGCCGACAAAGAATTGAAACTGATCAAGGAAGAAAAGCATATTAACCGCGTTACCGCTGGGATGTTCTCGAAAGTAACCGTTCAACAAAATGAAGCGAACTGGATGAAAGAGATGTCGGAAGGTTTGCCAAAACCCGACGAAAAATCACACGAGGCTGACGTAAAAATAGAAGGTGGTGAACCTTACGATGCCGTGAACCCCCCTGTCACGAATAAGAAAAAGACGGTGAAGCAACGTCGCAAGCAAAAGGAGCAGTTGAAACTTCAAGAGGAACGGAACAAGGCCAAATTGGAAAAGAAAAAGGTTGCTGATATCTATAAGTTGAGGTTTATTCAGAAGAATATGGATTTGCAAGAGGTTAAGTTGGAGAAACAGCGTGAAAAGAGAGTTGACTACAAAAAGACGCATGAAAATGATCCAAGACAGTTGAGTAAAATCAAGTTTGAGGAGCCGGACAAAGATTTTAACATGGGGCATGAAATCGCTGGGAATTTGAAAAATATCAAGACGGAGGGAAGTTTGTTAAGAGATCGTTTTTCAAGTATGCAAAAAAGGAATATCTTAGAAGTTACTAAGAGGCATATTAGGAAGAAGGCGAAGACTAAGAAGTACGTTAAGTCTGGATTTAAAGACGACTGGAAGACAGGTGTAGCGAAACCTAATAAAACTAAAAAATAAATAAATGATTTTGTTTTTAAATAATTCTTTTTTTACGCTTTTCTCGCGAATCGTACGTCTTCAGAAATGTTTTCCTCAGCCAATTTCCCATCCAGTTTTTGATACTTCGGGGAGTCATAACTTCCGTACCGTACCATATCAAAAAAATCTAATTACTTCGGCATAATCAGCGTCAAAAACTGTACCAGGGACCAAATCCTTGATTAGTTTGACTAACTTCAAAATGATACGTCTTAGACATATGAAAGTCTACATATTTTTGATGTACTCGTCGAGAGCTATCATTTGGCGGTGGGTAAATCTCTCTATCGCCAACGGTTACAAAGTTAATTTTTTTTCAATTTTTTTCTACCTCAATGTGCTAAATTTAGATCTAAAAAAATAATGATTCTTTTTAGAGATAGAGCTGTCTAATGGGGTCATGCTTATGCATTGGGCTGTGCTGAATTCAACGGTGAGCTCGGTTTTCCCGTACAGCGTACGGTTTGCCCAGAAAATGTAAAATTAGATTTCCGCTGTTTTTCGGGTTTTTCATGCTAACCGCGCAACTTAGAGCAACGCGGTCTTCAGAAATGATTTCCTCGGCCGATCTCCCATCCAGTGACGTTTGAATCGTCAAAATCGGATGACTAGATCGAACACAGTTCGCTTTGACAATTCCAAACATTGTAAAATGGCAATTTTAGCAGTTTTTGATACTTTGAGAAGTCATAACTTCCGTACCGTTCCATATAGAAAAAAATCAATTACTCCAGCGTAATCAGCGTCAAAAACTGTACCAGGGACCAAAATCACAATTAGGTGGGAGGTAGTTTTGTGTTTGCTAATTGGTCAAAATTTTGATAGAAATCGTACTTTTAACTTTAAATTTGAACTGGCCCACCTAATTCGTAATCTAGTGCCCGGATCGATATGAAACCTTCGCTATCTTACTAAAATGAGTGCGCTGATTACGAATTTACATAGTAATGGTCTCTATCTCTACTGGTTACCGAGTTGTGCTCAAATTACGTTTTTTAAATAACACGAAAATAAGCGAATTGGACCACATAACTTCAAAATGGTACGTCTTAGGCATATAAAAGTCTACATATTTTTGATGTACTCGTCGAGAGCTATCATTTGGCGGTGGGTAAATCTCTCTATCGCCAACGGTTGCAAAGTTAATTTTTTTTTCAATTTTTTTCTACCTCAATGTGCTAAATTTAGATCTAAAAAAATATTTATTTTTTTTAGAGATAGAGCTGTCTAATGCGGTCATGCTTATGCATTGGGCTGTGCTGAATTCAACGGAGAGCTCGGTTTTCCCATAAAGCGTACGGTTTGCCCAGAAAATGTAAAATTAGATTTCCGCGGTTTTTCGCGTTTTTCATATGAACCGCGCAACTTAGAGCAACGCGGTCTTCAGAAATGATTTCCTCGGCCAATTTCCCATCCAGTGACGATTGAATCGTCAAAATCGGATGACTAGATCGAACACAGTTCGCTTTGACAATTCCAAACATAGTGAAATGGCAATTTTGCAGTTTTTGATACTTTGCGTTGTCATAACTTCCGTACCGTTACATATAGAAAAAAATCAATTACTCCAGCGTAATCAGCGTCAAAAACTGTATCAGGCATCAAAATCTCAATTGGGTGGGAGGTAGTTTTGTGTTTGCCAACTGGTCAAAATTTTGATAGAAATCGTACTTTTAACTTTAAATTTGAACTGGCCCACCTAATTCGAAATCTAGGTCCCAGATCGATATGAAACCTTCGCTATCTGACTAAAATGAGTGCGCTGATTACAAATTTACATAGTACAGGTCTCTATCTCTACTGGTTACCGAGTTGTGCTCAAATTACGTTTTTTAAATAACACGAAAATAAGCGAATTGGACCACATAACTTCAAAATGGTACGTCTTAGGCATATAAAAGTCTACATATTTTTGATGTACTCGTCGAGAGCTATCATTTGGCGGTGGGTAAATCTCTCTATCGCCAACGGTTGCAAAGTTAATTTTTTTTTCAATTTTTTTCTACCTCAATGTGCTAAATTTAGATCTAAAAAAATATTTATTTTTTTTAGAGATAGAGCTGTCTAATGCGGTCATGCTTATGCATTGGGCTGTGCTGAATTCAACGGAGAGCTCGGTTTTCCCATAAAGCGTACGGTTTGCCCAGAAAATGTAAAATTAGATTTCCGCGGTTTTTCGCGTTTTTCATATGAACCGCGCAACTTAGAGCAACGCGGTCTTCAGAAATGATTTCCTCGGCCAATTTCCCATCCAGTGACGATTGAATCGTCAAAATCGGATGACTAGATCGAACACAGTTCGCTTTGACAATTCCAAACATAGTGAAATGGCAATTTTGCAGTTTTTGATACTTTGCGTTGTCATAACTTCCGTACCGTTACATATAGAAAAAAATCAATTACTCCAGCGTAATCAGCGTCAAAAACTGTATCAGGCATCAAAATCTCAATTGGGTGGGAGGTAGTTTTGTGTTTGCCAACTGGTCAAAATTTTGATAGAAATCGTACTTTTAACTTTAAATTTGAACTGGCCCACCTAATTCGAAATCTAGGTCCCAGATCGATATGAAACCTTCGCTATCTGACTAAAATGAGTGCGCTGATTACAAATTTACATAGTACAGGTCTCTATCTCTACTGGTTACCGAGTTGTGCTCAAATAACGTTTTTTCAAATAACATGAAAATAAGCGAATTGGACCACATAACTTCAAAATGGTACGTCTTAGGCATATAAAAGTCCACATATTTTTGATGTAGTCGTCGAGAGCTATCATTTGGCGGTGGGTAAATCTCTCTATCGCCAACGGTTGCAAAGTTAATTTTTTTCCAATTTCTTTCTACCTCAATGTGCTAAATTTCGATCTAAAAAATATTTAATTTATTTTTTTTTTTTTAGAGATAGAGCTGTCTAATGGGGTCATGCTTATGCATTGGGCTGTGCTGAATTCAACGGTGAGCTCGGTTTTCCCATAAAGCGTACGGTTTGCCCAGAAAATGTAAAATTAGATTTCCGCGGTTTTTCGCGTTTTTCATGCGCACCGCGCAACTTAGAGCAACGCGGTCTTTAGAAATGATTTCCTCGGCCAATTTCCCATCCAGTGACGTCTGAATCGTCAAAATCGGATGACTAGATCGGACACAGTTCGCTTTGACAATTCCAAACATAGTAAAAAGGTAATTTTAGCAGTTTTTGATACTTTGAGGTCATAACTTCCGTACCGTTCCATACAGAAAAAAATCAATTACTCCAGTGTAATCAGCGTCAAAAACTGTACCAGGGCTCAAAATCTCAGTTGGGTAGGAGGTAGTTTTGTGTTTGCCAACTGGTCAACATTTTGATAGAAATCGCACTTTCTTAACTTTAAATTCGAACTGGCACACCTAATTCGAAATCTAGGTCCCGGATCGATACGAAACCTTCGCTATCTTACTAAAATGAGTGCGCTGATTACGAATTTACATAGTACAGGTCTCTATCTCTACTGGTTACCGAGTTGTGCTCAAATTAGGTTTTTTTAAATACCACGAAAATAAGCGAATTGGACCACATAACTTCAAAATGGTACGTCTTAGGCATATAAAAATCTACATATTTTTGATGTACTCGTCGAGAGCTATCATTTGGCGGTGGGTAAATCTCTCCATCGCCAACGGTTGCAAAGTTAATTTTTTTTCAATTTTTTTCTACCTCAATGTGCTAAATTTAGATCTAAAAAAATAATTATTTTTTTTAGAGATAGAGCTGTCTAATGGGGTCATGCTTATGCATTGGGCTGTGCTGAATTCAACGGTGAGCTCGGTTTTCCCATAAAGCGTACGGTTTTCCCGGAAAATGTAAAATTAGATTTCCGCTGTTTTTCGCGTTTTTCATGCCAACCGCGCAACTTAGAGCAACGCGGTCTTCAGAAATGATTTCCTCAGCCGATCTCCCATCCAGTGACGTTTGAATCGTCAAAATCGGATGACTAGATCGAACACAGTTCGCTTTGACAATTCCAAACATTGTGAAATGGCAATTTTAGCAGTTTTTGATACTTTGAGAAGACATAACTTCCGTACCGTTCCATACAGAAAAAAATCAATTACCCCAGTGTAATCAGCGTCAAAAACTGTACCAGGGACCAAAATCTCAATTAGGTAGGAGGTAGTTTTGTGTTTGCCTACTGGTCAAAATTTTGATAGAAATCGTACTATTTTAACTTTAAATTTGAACTGGCCCACCTAATTCGAAATCTAGGTCCCGGATAGATACGAAACCTTCGCTATCTTACTAAAATGAGTGCGCTGATTAGGAATTTACATAGTACAGGTCTCTATCTCAACTGGTTACCGAGTTGTGGTCAAATTACGTTTTTTCAAATAACATGAAAATAAGCGAATTGTACCACATAACTTCAATATGGTACGTCTTAGGCATGTAAAAGTCTACATATTTTTGATGTACTCGTTGACAGCTATCATTTGTCGGTGGGTAAATCTCTCTATCGCCAACGGTTGCAAAGATAATTTTTTTTCAATTTTTTTCTACCTCAATGTGCTAAATTTAGATCTAAAAAAATAATTATTTTTTTTTTAGAGATAGAGCTGTCTAATGGGGTCATGCTTATGCATTGGGCTGTGCTGAATTCAACGGTGAGCTCGGTTTTCCCATAAAGCGTACGGTTTGCCCAAAAAAATGTAAAATTAGATTTCCGCGGTTTTTCATGCGTACCGCTCAACTTAGAGCAACGCGGTCTTCAGAAATACTTTCCTCGGCCAATTTCCCATCCAGTGACGTTTGAATCGTCAAAATCGGATGACTAGATCGAACACAGTTCGCTTTGACAATTCCAAACATTGTGAAACGTTAATTTTTGCAGTTTTTGATACTTTGCGAAGTCATAACTTCCGTACCGTTCCATACAGAAAAAAAATCAATTACTCCAATGTAATCAGCGTCAAAATCTGTACCAGCGACCAAAATCTCAATGAGGTAGGAGGTAGTTTTGTGTTTGCCAACTGGTCAAAATTTTGATAGAAATCGTACTTTTTTAACTTTAAATTTGAACTGACCCACCTAATTCGAAATCTAGGTCCCGGATCGATATGAAACCTTCGCTATCTTACTAAAATGAGTGCGCTGATTACGAATTTACATAGTATAGGTCTCTATCTCTACTGGTTACCGAGTTGTACTCAAATTACGTTTTTTCAAATAAAACGAAAATAAGCGAATTGGACCACATAACTTCAAAATGGTACGTCTTAGGCATATAAAAGTCTACATATTTTTGATGTACTCGTCGAGAGCTATCATTTGGCGGTGGGTGAATCTCTCTATCGCCAACGGTTGCAAAGTTAATTTTTTTTCAAATTTTTCTACATCAATGTGCTAAATTTAGATCTAAAAAAATAATTATTCTTTTTAGAGATAGAGCTGTCTAATGGGGGCATGCTTATGCATTGGGCTGTGCTGAATTCAACGGTGAGCTCGGTTTTCCCGTACAGCGTACGGTTTGCCCAGAAAATGTAACATTAGATTTCCGCGGTTTTTCTCGAGAACCGCGCAACTTAGAGCAACGCGGTCTTCAGAAATGGTTTCATCGGCCAATTTCCCACCCAGTGACGTTTGAATTGTCAAAATCGGATCGCTAGATCGAACACAGTTCGCTTTGACAATTTTTGGTATTTTTTACTTATGTGCATAGAGACAACACTAAGCAAAGTAACAGAAAAAGAACAAAAAAAAAAAACAGATTAAATTTCTATAAAAGCTTTATTTATTATTATCATTACATTATTATCAATACAAACGATCATATGAAGAATAACATGTACATGAGTGACGATGATTAAACTCCAAACTACGAAAAACTTGAAGCGTGAATTGGTATCTAAACGAAACTAATTAGTCGATTAATAATATTACTCAGCGTATTAAATTACAAAAAAAAAGAAACCTAAACAAAAACTACATCATAGGCCTGCCCATTCCACGCCCCCCCATCTGCGGCATCTCATCCCCACCGCCCGACTTCTTATTCTTAATTGTCTCGTCGACCGACAAGATCAAACACGTCGCCTCGCTAGCCGCCGTCAACGCATTAATCTTAATCACCGCCGGCTCCCACACGCACGCCTCCAAATTATCGCAGATATCCTCGTTATTAATATCCACCCCGTACCAGCAACTCCCTTGCGCGTGCTTCTGCCTCAACTTATTCAAAATATTCGTCGCGTCGAACCCTGCGTTGTCGCATAACTGCCTCGGAATGATCTCCAACGCTTTCGCGATGGCGCCGATCAGCAATTGTTCTTTTCCGGCGATGGTTCTCGAGTGGTCTCGCAACATTTTCGAGAGTTCCATCTCGATGGCACCGCCTCCTGCTACGACGGCGTCGTTTTTGATGGTCCGTCGGACGATCATGATCGCGTCGTGCAGGGAGCGTTCGGTCTCCTCGAGGAATTGCTCGGCACCGCCGCGGAGGATCATCGTGCAGGTCTTTGCGTGCGGGCAGCCGGAGAAGAAGTTGTAACGGTCGCTGCCGATCTGGCGTTCGTCGAAGACCTCGCAGGTTCCGAGGACGGAGTCGTTTAGGTCGTGAACGGTGGACATTATGGCCCCACCGCACGCTTTCATCGTGCGTTTGAGGTCTTCTTCAGGGACGCGGCCAGCGCAGAACATGTCCCTGGAAGAAAAAAAGGGAGTTTATAATCAATTTTTGGTCTCGTGTATTTGAAAAAACATCTCGGATTTAGTTAATATTAGTATTTAGTCATATTATAACATCAGTAGAGTATTCGTTACTTTATTCAAGTGTTCGTTACTTTGTAATCGTTACTTTATAATACCCGAAGTCGCGATTACTCGGTTTCTAAAGTAGCCTATGAAGTGATTTAATATTAACTAGTAAGAAAATTATCTTCAGCCGGGCTGTAGTTGAAATACCCCCACTGTAAAATATTTTTGGTGTGAAATTTGAAAGAAAAAAATCTTATTTCAGATCAATTACTTTAAACTTACGGCAGTTATCGTGTACACAGACAGACATAGGTTAAATCGTTTCAGTTTTCAAGGGTGATCAAAATATATATGCGGTTAGCCAAAATTATCGGAACACCTAAATAATTCTCCAACAGTAAGAAATTTCAAAAAATTGCTCAAACAAAAGTTTTTTGGCTGTAAACAAGCCATCGTTTAAATAGATTTTAAATATACATTTTGGTGCTTATTTTATTATAGAAATTTGGTAACCTTTTCTTTTTTAAATAGAATGCCTATATATTATTACATTTTGAATTCTATGATTAATTCTAAGAATTTTTTATACAAATCATTTTTGCATTATTTTTTAATTATAAGCTATTAACAAAAACTAGTCAAAATTACCGGAACACCTAAATAAGTTTTTTGAGTTTAAACAACATCTTATACAGGGTGTTTATTTTATTATAGATATTTGCAAACCTTTCCTTTTTCTAACAGAATTTTACATTTTTTAATGCTAAGATTAACGCTGAGAATTTTATGTAGGAATTATTTTTTTATAAAATGCTCTATTTTTTAGTTATAAGCAATTAATCAAAACTCATGAACTTTTACTTTAACTAAACGGGTAAAAAATAAACAAAAATGCA
Organism: Aphodius sticticus; assembly: GCA_963966075.1. NCBI lineage: Eukaryota > Metazoa > Arthropoda > Insecta > Coleoptera > Scarabaeidae > Aphodius > Aphodius sticticus. Next base: position 3,375,487 of record OZ014511.1, read on the forward strand.
AGAGAAATTAACAACACAATTAAATAGAATTAAATAACTAAATGTTCAAACTGCCACATTAAAATAAATGTGTATGTATGTGGGAAAATATTCTTAATTTGAAGGTCAGGATATTTGAGTAATAACTAACAAATAATGCATTAAAAAATGTTTCTATAATATGAATATACTACAACATAATCTACAACTGTATTTCTTAGCATACAAAAATAAAACTATAGAGTGTTCTATTAGAAAATGGAAAGGTTTGCAAATTTCCATAATAAAATGAACAGACTGTATATTGAAACTATATTTAAAACAGATGTTGTTTAAACCCAAAAAACTATTACTTGAAAATTATTTTGATTTTTACTTTATCATACGTAGTATGTAAAGTATTGCAATTGTGCCAAAAAAAAATTTTGAGATTTTAGCGTAAATATGTCTTTTTGGGTCCCCTGAACATTTTTGACCAAGGTACAAAAAATGTCTGTGTGTGTGTGTGTACCCGTTTTTTTGTGGCGACGATTCCGGAGAAACTACTAAAGGTATCGGGACGAAACTTCATATTTAGGGGTCGTCACTTAATCACGTGAGGTTTTTACTTTTTTACTCCCCCCTGCTTCTGATGCTTGGTGAGGTTATTTTTTAGTGAAAAATACAATAATAAAATAGCATATTAATCAAAAAGCAGCGTCTTCGGACCATGGGCTTACTTGGCTATTTTTGACACTAAAAAATGGGCAAGTATGGTAGCGCGAAAATATACACGTGATATGTAATAACCCCCCCTCCCCCATTGTGATCAATAGTGATGTTATCCAAAGCCCCCCCCTCCCCTATTTGGACCTCACGTGATTAATGGACAACCCCTTAGAAGTTTCATGACCAAACTTAGAGCTGAAAAGCTTTCTGTTGAAAAAGGTCCAAAGGAACTGGAGATTTACTCTGAGCATTTTTGAAAGATTTTGCAAATAAGCCGCCATTTCTGGAATTTCGTCGAAATAGTTAAATAATAAATTAAAGTAGAGGAAATTCGGAATAATTTATGACTATGACATTTATTGGTACAATCAATAGTTTAGTTGCATGAGCAAATTCTATTTCATCGAGATCGGTCGTACTGCATTAAAACTAGTAGCCAGGATTTGTCAGATTTTTTGATTCTAATGACAGTAGGTAGTGTCAAACGCTAATGTTTTGACAATATCTATTGTCAATATAACCTGCGTTCGGATATTGTACACCGTTACACCTTTTACACCCAATAACACGTAAGTGTCATTTGGACGGTGTACCCGGTGTCAACAGCATACAATATCCGAACGCAGCTTTAATCGACATATCTGTCTAATTCTACTAGTTTTATTTTAATGCAGACATGGCCGATCTCGATCAAATAGAATCTCATGCAGCTAAACTATTAATTTTATATATAATATGATAAAGTCATGTGCCTGGCCACATCAGATTTTTTTTTCATAATGTGCAATAAGTGGCGAGACAATATTTTTCCTCATACAATATACAGAGTGCACCACTTTTTTCCCCGGGAAATTATTTTTTAGAAAGCAAATGTCATTGTAATCAAAATGTTTCCTACAAACTTATTTGTTTTTTCAATTCCTTATCAAGTTATGGCTAATTTAACAAACATATAAGTTACAGCTGTTTGAAATATTATGAAAACAAAGGAAACATAAAAAATACAATACATAATAACGCGATCACAATAAAAATGATAAAATAAATTTAATTCGTAAACAAATGAGTGAAAGAAATGCATATGAAACTTTTTAGTGACGTTTTCTAGAAAGTAAATGTCATTCCGAGTAAAAAGTTTCATATGGACTTCAGTACGGTTTTGTTATTATCTCAAACGGATGTAACTTTTTAATGAATTGATGAAACTACCAAGTCCATATGAAACTTTTTATTTAATACGACATTTGCTACCTGCAAAAAAGTTTTGTGGGAAAAGACGTGGGTTACCTGTATATTTAAAGATGATGTAGTTCAAGTATTTGTTTTTTCTTTCTCTTAAAACTTGTCATTTGAGTACTAGTTTTGACTAAGTGGTATGGTAGACAAAGAAAGAATTTCCCCAAAAACTGGACTTTCTGAATTCGAACTTCTGCGTTCAGATTCTATGTTCATTGGTGCTCAGGATAGTCACAGCCTAGATTATAGTATTTTTGACAAATTAATTAACTAAAAATAATGTCAAATGCTCTGATGTCTAGACTCAAACTTAACTGGTTTTAAAATGAATAAATCAAACTTATTCTCATACTTTTTTGGGCCGCTAGTGTAAAAAAAAAACTAACGATTCTCACCTATCAGCGAAGAACTGTGTAGCGACATCCCCGATAGGCAGTTTCGACAGCACAACCTGGGCCCCACTATCATGTATCTTCTGCAACTTATTATACAGAATGTTCCACTCAGCGTCGACAATCTTCTGATATTCCTTCACAGAATCAACTCTAACTTCAGCGTTATCCCTTTCAGCTTTCAATTCCAACTCGATATTCAACAACGCAATCTTACAATTCTTGTACGATTTCGGCTGCATCTCAAACCCAGCGTACGAAAAAGTTTTTTTGAACGCAACACCTTCGATAAGCAGTGAATCTTCTAATGCGCCACCTTGTACTTTTTTGATACCAATCATGTTTAACGGAAGCAAATCGTCTAACGACAAAACGGCATCTACAACCATTTTCGAGAAGAAATCCCGCTGTTGGTGGATTAATTTCGAACTCATAGCCGTCGCGGCACATTTTTCTAATAACGATCTAAATTCGGTTGAGTTATCTTTACTGATTTTAATAGCAAGTTCGTTTATTTTCTCCAAACACAAAGCGCAAGATCTTCGTACGGCTTTTATAATAATCCGCGGGTGAACGCCTTCCTCGACAAACTGTTTAATCTGCTTCAAAAACTCCCCAGCCAATAAAACAACGCTTGTTGTACCATCACCTACCTCTGCGTCTTGCGACTTAGCAATATCGACTAAGGTTTTCGCAGCGGGATGGACGATATCTAATAATTTCATGATCGTAGCCCCATCGTTCGATATTGTGGCTTTCCCGTTACGTTCTACGATAAGTTTGTCCATACCACGGGGGCCCAAAGTTGTCCGAACTGCATCTACGACGGTCTGGCAGGCGTTAACGTTGGAGATCAGCTGCGGTTTACCTTGAGAGGAGTCGGTTCCTTCCTTCAAAAGCACGATTTGTGGTTGCTAGAGCGGAAAAAAAGGGTTTAGATATGTCATGTGTCCGCCCGGCAAGCCCTTGTTTTGGTTATGTACGAGAAAATTAGGAAAATTAGGTTTGTGATGGGTTTTTTGTGTGTTTGGGTGAACTTACCATCATTTTGAAAGTGTTTTATGTGTATTTAATTGTAATAAACGGTTTTATCGGAGATTCCGGTGATTATTCTAGAAAATACTGACAAAACTGACAAAAACGTGCCTCTAAGAGACGAATTTAGTTACAATTCTTGCGGTTGCCGGTTAGCGACTAACTTCGCATCGCTTTGCAACACGATATACTTACACCGGTCTGCTTACGCGCATCGCATCGGCAAAATTCCCTGTTTTTAAGAGGCTGGTTCAGCCTAACTTCAGGTCTGTTCCGGTGGGCCCCTATTGGTCCAAGATTCAAACTGTTTAGTGCTCGTGTGGGTTTATTATTGAATAACGATAGCATCTTATGAGATTATAACAATCTAAATTAACTCTTCTTGGTCGGACTTGCTCGATATTTATTATACCCATGCCCAATTTTAAACAATTGCTGCTCAAAATAGACGTATAATTAGATGTCGTGAGTTCAGGAATAACAATGTAATTATGTTTTTTTGTGTCAAGTCCGTTGTAGTTTCACTTTACGTCAATGTAATATTTGTGAAAATTCCAATAAATAAAACGAAATAAAGCCACACTTTTAAAAAATCGGCGTCGTATTTTCCCAATTTTTCCATCCATGTTCGAGGCTGGGCAGTGTGGCCATCTACGATGTTGTCGAGAACTAGACGTCATTAGACGAAGATAGAAATGGGTCTATCTCTATCTACCATATACCACAAAAAAAGGCTGTAACTCGCTAAAAGTCACACATTTATATTTACTGGGACAGATTTCGAGAGTTCTAACCTACAAATCCGATATAATCTGAAAATGTAGAAAACTTGGGGACACTGCACAAAGAAGTATTCTAATCGAAATTAGGAGATTACATAAAAATTCTACTATTATATCAGACATCAATCAGGTTTGTGCCTAAAGAAGTATACTATTGTTTTTTAAAATTTCCTTTTCAATTGTTAGGTTAGTTAGCAGAATATACATATAAACAGTGCTGTTTTATCCATTCTACTACCAGGGAATTCAAGCTCCAAGTATGGTATGATGCAGATAGCTCATTACGGGGTTTGTAATTGGATTCAAATCACATTACGAGGAATCAAAATCCTTACGTACTATTTTGTTGATCGAAGAGGATTTCTAGACAAGAGATGTGATTACTAATTTTCAGAATTTCCACGAACTGACAATAAAATTATCGAGGTATGCTGAAGATTACCGATTTTTTATCAAATTTTTTGGTAATATTACTGGAAGACGTCTATAACATTATTATATGAGAAATGTATAACGGGACATAGTCGACTTGTCAACCACTTACTCCAGATGTTTTTCTTCTCAAGTACAAAGTGTATGGAGGATTACGTTTAACACAACAAACCGCAGATAGTATTGCAATTAGCCCCGAAGAACCCGTATGCGTGTGGTCTCATGATAGCGAGGATCAACATTTTTATGATTTTGATATTATAATATATTAATAAAGCTATATAATGTTATAAAGCTTATGTTGTCTAATTGTCTTTTATAAATAATATATGAATTACAAATTGGTAAATAAAGAATAACTTATTAACTGTTTTGTTTTTCTTATACGTCATCAGATCCCTGCGCTGTGGATGTACATACGTATGTAATATCGACCCATGCAACAAAGACTATAGTAACTACATTTAGTTTGTTAGTTACGATAGTCTTCGTTGCATGGGTCGATATGTATTTGTTTTTCAGTAGCTAGGCATAAGTGTATTATCGGCTGAGAAATGAGTGCATAATCTATCGTACCAAGAGTAAGTAGTCCGTGACCAAAGTTATTGGTACGGGGTTTGTTTTCTAGGAGGTATAAATGTATATGGGCGCATAATCTCAATACACTTTCAAATACTCCACATATTCACAGTACGTGTGCGTGTATTCATAGTACGTGGTTTTTGCATATATCACTTCATAAACCGTAGACAAATGTTGAAGTTATTTATCATATAAATATATGATAAATATCTCACATTCTCCACATAGGTTATGTCACGGTTATGTCAACAATTTATCACAGTAATTTTTAGAGCTACCATGTTATGTTGGTAACCGTTGTAAAATCACTAGACAGCCTGCTTACGTGTGCAAAAATAAATTGAAACAGCGTTAAATACGTTAGATCATATAATGTTGACCGCACGTCGGCAAAGTCTACCTTGTTCCAAAGTAGCTTTAGCGAAAACGTCGACATCCCCACGCAAAGACCAATTCTCGACTGATTTTTCTAAACTTATCAAAAACAGCCAAGCCTCTGTCGATCAGCTGTTGGACAGGCCACTTAAGTTGAGAGAAATAATTGAATTGACTAAATCTTATTGGAAATACGAGTAACTGAATATTTGTACCTTTTTTTTGCCAAAACCACTGCAAGTCTACAAAAGTCAGTTAAGGGACAATAAAAGGCCGCTCAGTGTGCGATAAGACTATAAAATATAATTTTTTCTTCATAAAAAATTTGAAAATTATAATTTTTTATATTATAATAAAATTTAGTAAAAATTTAAATTTTTGGATTAAAACAACTTTTACCTCACAAACTAAACAAAACGATCAAAATGTAATAAAATCTTTGAGCAAAGTTCTGAGACAAAAGGCATTGTCCGATGCAATTGCAATTTTTTCCGTTTGTTATGTCAATCATCACATTTTCCAAATTTACGAAGCTTTAATTCTATCCTTATTACTTATTTAAATCACCTTCAGTGGCGAAATTTCATATTTCTAAAATGCTTAACAAATGTAACAATTCAGTTTTTGTCGTTTTTGTTGTTTTTTACGTGTAGTGACTAGTGATTGTTAAACTATTGAACTTTATTGACAAATTGTATTGTCCACTAGAATTATTAAAATTTATTGTGAAATCGAAGCTGGAAGATCAGGGATTTTTTTTTTTATAAAATGATGTTTTTTGAAAGAGCCAATGATTTTAAACACTTCACAAAAAAACATGTTTTAAACATGTTATAAATCACACAAAAAAACATTTTTTAAAGAGAGAATAAAACTTGTTTTAAACATGTTCTAAATCACGCAATTATTTTATTTGTAGGCATTTTAATCGGCGTTTTTTCATTGCTTATTTACTTGCTACCACTGATATTGTATTATTATTATTATTACTATATTTTATGAAGAACGACAAAAACTGTTCAAATATCGGTATTTTAAAAAAATGTTTCAAACACAACATTTAAAACAATAGTTTAAAACAAATTATTTGTTATAAAATATGTTTAAAACACTATTTTAAAACAAACTATTTTAAACATAACAACTCTGTGGAAGATAGTCTGCCCAATATTATAATTATGCTCCGAATATTTCTTACAATTGCCATAACCAATGCCAGCTGTGAGCCTAATTTTTCAAAATTGAAATTAATCAAAAATTATGTAAGATCAACATTTGTAAACCGAACAATATACAATATAATAGTTCTTCGTAATTACTGTATATTTTTAGTATTTTAAATTGAAATACCTAAATAAGAGGGCGGCGAAATTTTCCTCCGCCCCGGGCGGCTGACACCCACGCTACGCCACTGTCTACCTGCAATCGTCCATATGTAAGAGCAGTGATGTATTGTTAAAGCGACAGTTAATTTTTTATTGTTTATTTCTTTAGATTAATACTTTGAATATGTATTATATGTATACATAACCAACGGTTTATATTTACGTTCTTTGTTCGTGGTAACTTGTTTTTGTTTGTAGCTGTAGCTATGTTTGTAAAAAAAACCTTCTATATTCACCTCTATTGTGAAGTACGCATCATTCATTTAGAAACCATACTAGAAACAAACAACGCCGCTCTTACAAATGGACGATTGCAGGTAGATTAAATTCCGCTCTCTGATTGTAACCAACATTATTAGCTAAGAAAATAGAGTGATGACTTTTACGCCAACTTGTATAAACAAAGTCGAGGACATCGAGATTGCTCAAAATCACTCCTACGTCACTCTTCTTGGAAATATTTACCGATTGGATTCTTTGTACGTTTATGTGGAGTAAGGTAGCAAATAAATGCACGTCAAGTACGTTAATGGAGTTACATTAGACCACTATACCTACTTGATATGCGTATAAGCTATAAGATACAGAAAATAATTAATATATAACTCCATGCATGTAATCCTCATATACACCAATATTTATTGAACTGTTTGCTGATTTGTATAATAACTTTAACGATGAATTGAATAGCAAACCGTGCAGGAAATCGTACTATAATTAATTAGGTTATGAATCTGTGGGTTATGTTTACAACGATATTTGCAGTTCGTCTCATCGACTTCATCTTTGATGAAGTATTTGCTGATTGGTATAATAACTTTAACAAAGATGAATGGTTTGCTTGCCTAGGTGTCCGTTGTATCAACATCATTCTTGCAGTGACGTCATGCGCAGAAATGAACGAATTTGAGACACGAAGTAAGCAGACCGGTGTAAGTGTATCGTGCTTCGCACCATGAGTACCAACTTATTAATTTTTAACCTGAAGAGTTTTATAGTAGCTTATTATTAATTGTTCTATTATTATTTTAATAATTTAAGTTTAAAATCATCCGATACATTCTTCTACAAGCCACAAAACAGTTATTATATCCAACAAACACTAAAAAGACCGGACCCAACCTGACATAACCTCAATCAACAAACACAAGCATGAATATTTTACAAGAAATAACGGAAGCTGACTCCATATATCTCCAAAACCTAACAGGAAAAACAGTTAGAATAGAAACTATAAACAAAGAAACCCACGAAGGTATAATCTACGTTGTAGACCCAGTTTCGAAAACTATCGCTATCATTGAAACAATCGACAAGAAGAAAGTCCTAAAACTCTTAATGCATGAAGCCTTGGTGTCTCTTATCGTTTTACCTGAGAAAGCGAAAGTTACTGAAGAATTTTTAAAGGAAATATGTTTTTTTGGAGAAGACGTACAGAATCGTAGAGTTAAGTTGAAAAATTGGTTTAAAAGGAACTTAATTGACGTTACGGAGGATGGAGACTTGCTTAAAATTAAGGACGACTTTAGTATTGGCCCCCCTTACACGATAGACCAGTGCGTTGGTGGAAATACTGTAATTTTAGAGAGAATGATTGCCTTGATCCATAGAATGCCATGAATTATGTATTATTTTATCTATAAGTGGAATAAAAAAGCCTTTTTTATATGTAATTGTTTTGTATTTTTTATGGTTATCAAAGTTCTTGTATTTTTCTCATTTGTAAAGCTATATATCGGAGTTTTGCCCCAAGGACAAGAACCCCTAAATGGCGAAAATGTCCTTTCGTATAATTAACTTATTTAAATCAGTTGCTACAGAAAAATGTTTATAACTTTTCCAAAAATTATTGCATAACTTTCTATAATATCTCAAATTATAGCTAATTAAAAGGGCTAGGAACCCTGCGACTTTTTGAGTTTAGTATTCCTATGACATTCAGAGTTTTGCCCCCCCTAAATCGCGATAATGTTCGTTCTTATAGCTAACGTATTTCAATCAGTTTCCACAGAAGAATGTTTATAACTTCTACAAAAATGTTCACATAAATTTCTATCATACATCAAATTGTAGGTAATTAAGAGACCTAGTATCCCTATGACATTCAGAGTTTTGCCCCCCTAAATCGCGATAATGTTCGTTCTTATAGCTAACGTATTTCAAACAGTTTCCACAGAAAAATGTTTATAACTTCTGCAAAAATGTTCGCATAAATTTCTATCATACATCAAATTGTAGGTAATTAAGAGACCTAGTATCCCTATAACATTCAGTGTTTTGCCCCCCCCTAAATCGCGATAATGTTGGTTCTTATAGCTAACGTATTTCAATCAGTTTCCACGGAAAAATGTTTATAACTTCTGCAAAAATGTTCGCATAAATTTCTATCATACATCAAATTGTAGGTAATTAAGAGACCTAGTATCCCTATGACATTTAGAATTTTGCCCCCCCTAAATCGCGATAATGTTCGTTCTTATAGCTAACGTATTTCAATCAGTTTCCACGGAAAAATGTTTATAACTTCTGCAAAAATGTTCGCATAAATTTCTATCATACATCAAATTGTAGGTAATTAAGAGACCTAGTATCCCTATGACATTTAGAGTTTTGCCCCCCCTAAATCGCGATAATGTTCGTTCTTATAGCTAACGTATTTCAAACAGTTTCCACAGAAAAATGTTTATAACTTCTGCAAAAATGTTCGCATAAATTTCTATCATACATCAAATTGTAGGTAATTAAGAGACCTAGTATCCCTATAACATTCAGTGTTTTGCCCCCCCTAAATCGCGATAATATTAGTTCTTATAGCTAACGTATTTCAATCAGTTTCCACGGAAAAATGTTTATAACTTCTGCAAAAATGTTCGCATAAATTTCTATCATACATCAAATTGTAGGTAATTAAGAGACCTAGTATCCCTATGACATTTAGAGTTTTGCCCCCCCTAAATCGCGATAATGTTCGTTCTTATAGCTAACGTATTTCAATCAGTTTCCACAGAAAAATGTTTATAACTTCTGCAAAAAAGTTCGCATAAATTTCTATCATACATCAAATTGTAGGTAATTAAGAGACCTAGTATCCCTATGACATTCAGAGTTTTGCCCCCCCCTAAATCGCGATAAAATTGGTTCTTATAGCTAACGTATTTCAATCAGTTTCCACAGAAAATTTTTTATAACTTCTGCAAAAATGTTCGCATAAATTTCTATCATACATCAAATTGTAGGTAATTAAGAGACCTAGTATCCCTATCACATTCAGAGTTTTGCCCCCCTAAATCGCGATAATATTGGTTCTTATAGCTAACGTATTTCAATCAGTTTCCACAGAAAAATGTTTATAACTTCTGCAAAAATGTTCGCATAAATTTCTATCATACATCAAATTGTAGGTAATTAAGAGACCTAGTATCCCTATCACATTCAGAGTTTTGCCCCCCCTAAATCGCGATAATGTTCGTTCTTATAGCTGACGTATTTCAATCAGTTTCTATAGAAAAATGTTTATAACTTCTGCAAAAATGTTCGCATAAATTTCTATCATACATCAAATTGTAGGTAATTAAGAGACCTAGTATCCCTATCACATTCAGAGTTTTGCCCCCCCTAAATCGCGATAATATTGGTTCTTATAGCTAACGTATTTCAATCAGTTTCCACAGAAAAATGTTTATAACTTCTGCAAAAATGTTCGCATAAATTTCTATCATACATCAAATTGTAGGTAATTAAGAGACCTAGTATCCCTATCACATTCAGAGTTTTGCCCCCCCTAAATCGCGATAATGTTCGTTCTTATAGCTGACGTATTTCAATCAGTTTCTATAGAAAAATGTTTATAACTTCTGCAAAAATGTTCGCATAAATTTCTATCATACATCAAATTGTAGGTAATTAAGAGACCTAGTATCCCTATCACATTCAGAGTTTTGCCCCCCCTAAATCGCGATAATATTGGTTCTTATAGCTAACGTATTTCAATCAGTTTCCACAGAAAAATGTTTATAACTTCTGCAAAAATGTTCGCATAAATTTCTATCATACATCAAATTGTAGGTAATTAAGAGACCTAGTATCCCTATGACATTCAGAGTTTTGCCCCCCCTAAATCGCGATAATATTGGTTCTTATAGCTAACGTATTTCAATCAGTTTCCATAGAAAAATGTTTATAACTTCTGCAAAAATGTTCGCATAAATTTCTATCATACATCAAATTGTAGGTAATTAAGAGACCTAGTATCCCTATCACATTCAGAGTTTTGCCCCCCCTAAATCGCGATAATGTTCGTTCTTATAGCTGACGCATTTCAATCAGTTTCTACAGAAAAATGTTTATAACTTCTGCAAAAATGTTCGGATAAATTTCTATCATACATCAAATTGTAGGTAATTAAGAGACCTAGTATCCCTATGACATTCAGAGTTTTGCCCCCCCCCCCTAAATCGCGATAATGTTCGTTCTTATAGCTAACGTATTTCAATCAGTTTCCACAGAAAAATGTTTATAACTTCTGCAAAAATGTTCGCATAAATTTCTATCATACATCAAATTGTAGGTAATTAAGAGACCTAGTATCCCTATAACATTCAGTGTTTTGCCCCCCCTAAATCGCGATAATATTGGTTCTTATAGCTAACGTATTTCAATCAGTTTCCACGGAAAAATGTTTATAACTTCTGCAAAAATGTTCGCATAAATTTCTATCATACATCAAATTGTAGGTAATTAAGAGACCTAGTATCCCTATCACATTCAGAGTTTTGCCCCCCCTAAATCGCGATAATGTTCGTTCTTATAGCTAACGTATTTCAATCAGTTTCTACAGAAAAATGTTTATAACTTCTGCAAAAATGTTCGGATAAATTTCTATCATACATCAAATTGTAGGTAATTAAGAGACCTAGTATCCCTATGACATTCAGAGTTTTGCCCCCCCCCCCCCCTAAATCGCGATAATGTTCGTTCTTATAGCTAACGTATTTCAATCAGTTTCCACAGAAAAATGTTTATAACTTCTGCAAAAATGTTCGCATAAATTTCTATCATACATCAAATTGTATGTAATTAAGAGACCTAGTATCCCTATAACATTCAGTGTTTTGCCCCCCCTAAATCGCGATAATATTGGTTCTTATAGCTAACGTATTTCAATCAGTTTCCACGGAAAAATGTTTATAACTTCTGCAAAAATGTTCGCATAAATTTCTATCATACATCAAATTGTAGGTAATTAAGAGACCTAGTATCCCTATGACATTTAGAGTTTTGCCCCCCCTAAATCGCGATAATGTTCGTTCTTATAGCTAACGTATTTCAAACAGTTTCCACAGAAAAATGTTTATAACTTCTGCAAAAATGTTCGCATAAATTTCAATCATACATCAAATTGTAGGTAATTAAGAGACCTAGTATCCCTATAACATTCAGTGTTTTGCCCCCCCTAAATCGCGATAATGTTCGTTCTTATAGCTAACGTATTTCAAACAGTTTCCACAGAAAAATGTTTATAACTTCTGCAAAAAAGTTCGCATAAATTTCTATCATACATCAAATTGTAGGTAATTAAGAGACCTAGTATCCCTATGACATTCAGAGTTTTGCCCCCCCCCCCTTAAATTGCGATAATGTTCGTTCTTATAGCTAACGTATTTCAATCAGTTTCCACAGAAAAATTTTTATAACTTCTGCAGAAATGTTTGCATACATTTCTGTCACACCTCAAATTGTAGGTAATTAAAAGACCTAGTAACCCTACGATGCTTGGAGTTTTGCCCCAAGGACAAGAACTCCTAATTTTCGATAATGTCCATTCGAATAACAAACTTATTTCAATCACTTGCTACAGAAAAATGTTTATAACTTTTGCAAAACTTGTTGCATAAATTTCTATCATACCTCAAATTATAGCTAGTTAAAAGGACTAGTAATTTCAAACTAGATTGATGACACATAGTTTTATCGATTTCAAAATTTATAATTAATAAAGTTATTCATCGAAAAATTGGTCACAATCCGTTATCAAATTTACATAGAAATTGCTAATTATGTTCAATTATGTGTCGATTCAATAGATTCATGTACTTAAAATACTTAAATGCGTGGAATTTGAACCAAAATATATAATTATAAGTAAATATTTAGAATCAGAAGAGATTTATTTCTGATAGGAGTGAAGTTAGTTAGGCCGTGGGCTAGATTAAATGCAGTGAAGTTAGTTAAAATTATAAAAATTCGGATGTTTGGATATCTGAACCTCCTTTATTTGAGGTAAAACCAAAGTAATACTCGCAATCAATCGCAATAAACAAGTAATTCATGTGATAAAACAGCCATAATACATCACTAAACGAATCTCGAACACCACATGTGATATTAATCTACTTTTAACACAAAAAATGAAGGGTTATGTACTGATTTACGCGGCGTTTCAAATATTCGCCTATACAAACGCTTTGGAGAGACAACTTACTGTGAATGTTCAACCAAGACAGCAAGATTGCTTTTTTGAGACAATAAAGGAAATGGAAAACGTTGAAGTCGACTTCCAAGTAGTCTACGGCATCAATTTAGACATTACGTTCCAAGCTCATGACCCAACAGGAAGAGTCTTAGTAGCCGATATAAAAAAAGCCGGAAACACTCATACGTTCTACACACAGATGGCTGGAGACTACAAATTCTGTTTCGATAACACGTTCAGTACGATAAGCGATAAAACGGTATTTTTCGAAATAATTATCGACAACGATGACGATAGTTTGGAAAATATGCAGAATTTGAACCCGGAGGATGTCTACGAGGTTAAGGTGCAAGATATATTGGAGATAATCAGTAGGGTTAAAAGCGATATCACGAAAAGTAAGCATTTGCAGGATATTATCAGCGCTGTCGAAGCTGCTGATAGAAATACCGCCGAACATACGAATTCGTTGATTTTGGCCACTTCGTTTCTACAAGTCGTGATGATTTTTGCGGTTTGCACGTTGCATATGACCGCCGTTAAGAGTCTGTTCGAACCAAATAAGGTGGCTAATGCCATTTCTTGGTTTAAGTTAAGATGGTGAATTTTTTGATATATTACAGTATACCAAAGTACTCGAATTATTTATGTGAACGTCCTGTTTTTTTTTTTGGGTGTGTATATAATTTAAATTATACAAATAAAAGACATTTGTTAGTAGGACGATTTTTTTATTTGTATCCTGAACTGTAGTATAAATAAGGTGACCAGACGTCCCGCTTTTGGCGAGACAATCCCACTTTTCACATTTTGTCCTGCGTCCCGCGGAGATTTAAAAATGTTCCGCTTTTTTAAAAAAAAAATTTTACAGAATTTTTAGAGGATTACTACGAAAAATGAACTATAAGCAATTTCATTCAATACTCTTTTGTAAATCGTGCGTTAAAAGGCAGTAAACTTTTTTTTATTATGAAACAACATTTTGGGGTTGAAAACCTTTGTTTCACAATTGTATTCTTTTACAAAGAAAAATATGAATTACTCATTTTAGGTAACTTACAACTAACGCCTACGGTGTCCGCTAGTAAGTAGTCCCGGGCATTCACGGACTCAGGCGACATTGAGCGACTGTAATTTAAATGTAATCGGCAACCGTCTGGGTGAGTACGGAGCACTGAGTACCTGTCAAATTTGCCAGTGTTTAGAGTTTGTGCATAGACATTTGTATTTTGTTAAAAATATTTAGAAAAACACATGTAAGTTACTAATTTGTATAGCAATTAATTAATTGATGGAACGCAAAATCAATTCAATTTAGTCAGCAATAAACTTGAAATTTGTTTGAAACTCCGATTTAACTTTCTGTTTACGTATTCATGTAGTGAATACGATTATGCAAGGTATCCTGCAACATGTGGACATAAATATCAGATAAATAAAGAGACACGGACGGGCGCCGTGAGAACTAAGGTAAGCGAATGTAAACAAAGCTGCATGGGGGGCGAGCGTGTTTTACCTAAGGGGTTTAGAATAACGCAACGTTTTTTTTTTTAATATTTCCAGCAAATAAAGACAAGCTTAGGAAATAAATCAGCATAATACATAATAATAGTCAAAATATACGACTACCATTATAAATTATACTAATAAACTTATTAAAAAATAAAATGAAATATAAAAAATATTATTTTTTAAATTGAATTTATGGCAAGAAGTTGCAGGACACATATATTTTTCTAATTCAATAACATATATTTTAGCTTATGATATGGCTGAAAATACAACGTGTACCATATGTAACGAGACTTATAGCAGTGTATGCAATCTGAGAAAACATGCCCGACGATTTCACCCTGACCAAATGAATGTGTTGATACCTGGAACAGATAAAAAATCTAGAAGTTTTAAATTTTCTTGTGAATACGGTAACAATTTTAATCAGAAACAAAATTTAGTCTTTCACCAAAGAACGCATACTACCTTCAATTCTCTTTTTCTCGAAAATTTTCTTATGTAAGGCCATAAAAATATTATGCTACCATTAAGACAATTAAAAGATCTGTCAAATTCATTAAAAAAGATATAGGGTTGTCATTTAAAAAAAAGTCGATGACGTCATCTGTTAAAAACAATTGAAGGTAAAAAAAATAATTTGATATCATAAGGTGTATTTTGATAATTATAAATCGACGTGTTCGAGGGTTTTTTAAAATAGCAAACCGTTCTTGAGATTTTGTCATGTTTCCATACTGTATATAAATAAAATTATGTTTGAATACCTTTTTCGTTATTAAATGTATAGTTATTTTGTTTTCAATAAATGGATTATATAACAATTATACATTTTAGAACTATATATATAGAATCATAGTTGTGAGTAATAGTATATTTTCACGCCGTGTGCACTTCAAATGATACTTATAATATGTTAAAATGCTAAATAACTTCTATTTGGATTAATAGTCTTGGAGATATTTAACTTGAAAGTTTTATGAGCGCGAGTAAATTAATAAGCAAAGAACGTGGAATAATATTCATATTATTATTAATGCCAAAAATTATTATTTGTATCACATATTCGGAATATCATCCATTGTTAATATTTATTTATCCATCATCTGCTTTATCTCTTTGTTTATTAATTTAGCCACTGTCACAAAACTTAAGAACAACTCGAAAACTATAGCCGAACAAAAAACTGAGGTATCGAATTATAAATCACCCTAAATCACATATAAACATAAGGTGTCAATCAAGTGGCACGTTTTTGTAAGAATTGCAATTATCGTGCAGCTGGCTTGTCGGCTTCGCACCGTATTTCAACATTGTCTGTCATTTTTACTACTCTTGAGATAATTCTCATATTTGCATTTTAGGTTTCTCCTATTAGTGTCCGACTTTCTGCGTTACACGGCATAAGCGCGGACACGATTATTTTATTAGAACAGAAACAAAAGAACTGTTGTTAGAAAATAAGATACTATATTATTTAATTAGACACTTTACAACGTACGCTATAGTTTGTTTACATCGGTGTCACGCCATTTTCAGTCGAATCAAATATAGGGAGAACCAGTCTGTAATACTATCGCATTCGCTCGAAAGTCGACATCTATCGTATACACTAATTCTATGTATAGGTAAAACTACGAGAGCTGAAGGTGAGTCATCGCCTAAAAACGTAAGAACAGACGCATGAAAAAGCACTCTATTTCTTTCTAACGCACGGGAATGGTCTGTAACGTATCAGCAAAATAACAGCTGGAATCGATGACTCACCTTCAGCTCTCGTAGTTTTACCTATACCCATACCGAGAGCTTTCTAGCGTAGAGTCCCGATTGAACCCGACGGCCCACCGCCTGCGCTCGTGAACGTCCGGGACTACTTACTAGAGGATAAAATATTAATAAAAAAATTTCTCGTTAGTGTCCAACTTTCTGCCGGACACAGTATATAATTTCTTATTTTCTTCATGTATTTTGATTGTTTGTTTTGCAATAAGTAGAACATTTCTTATTTTAAAACAAACAGATTTAAATTAAAACACCTTTTTCTTTTTTAAAACTGTTTAAAACTTTATTATATGTATACTTAAATTAAAAATATACCTACCTTGTATATACATGATATTCTTAATATTTGTTTATTATTAGTAAATATGTGACCCCGCACGAGGGAATCGCCCTAACTGCCATCTCTCGTTTCGATAATATTGACTCCTGCGTTTTCCTTATATATTAACCCTCGTCTTTCCAATTTTTTTCCTCGTAAACCGTTTGCCACAAAAATCTCAATTTTTGCTTATGTTGCATTCTGAGCCTCTTCTATAGCTTGGCGTTTTTGTTTTCTTCAGTTTTTGTGTAATAAAGGTTGCAAACAAGATTTTCATGGAAGCGGATATCTCAGTAACAAGCACGATAACGTGATATGCACGTAAACAATCGTGATATTTTAATTAATGCGACTGTAGAAATAGAATTGCATAATAATTTTTAAAGCGATTTAATATGAATGATATAAATTTCGTGTAGCGCGCACTACGTCAATCGTAACGGTAAATGGAAACGTAGCTGGGACAGTGGAAGATTATTTACTATTAGTACGATACGTTCAGAACAATTTAATTTCGGAATTTTGAATAGTAGTACGAGTTAAATATAGATAATGAATTTACATGTAACAATTAATTATACCCAACAATATTTTACAAACACAGATTCAAACTGTTCGCGTCGAAACTTCGCATCTCATTCGACTGCCTCGCACCAAAACCCACAAGCGAGGGAATCCGAACTGCACAAAATGTTGTTCATGTTTATTTCGGTCTTAAAAATTAACAAATAGTCGGAATGCTATTAAATTCAAGGGATGTGTATTGCAGTAAATAAAGATTATTTGCATGCTAACTGCGTCGTCCTGCTAATATTCGTTCCTGAGATATCGGCTTCCATCAAAATCGTGTTTGCAACCTTTATTACATAAAAACTGAAGAAACCAGAAACGCCAATCTATAGAAGAGACTAGATGCAACCTGAACAAAAACTGTATTTTTTGTGGTAAGTGGTTTAAGAGAAAAAAAATCTGAAAGACGAGCATTAATTTAAATTGCAAAAATCGGGTACTTTTTTTTACTTCTCTCACGCTCATGTTTACACAGAGAGGCAAAGACAGTTATGGGCCTTCAAACACAGGAGTAAATACTATCGAAACGAGAGATGGCAGTTAGGGTGATTCTCTCGTGCGGGGTCACATAAAGCTAAATTTTTGAAAAAGAACGGAGTTGAAAAAGGACGCAGTTGAACAACCAAATAAAACAACACATTAAAATTAAAAAACAAACTATATATTTACAATAAAAACGGAGTATTATGTCTTTACAGTACATTCGTTATCATTTTTTTTCTTCAACTCCAAGCGAAACCGTAAACAAATTATCGGCCAGTGTAATCATTCCGTCGACAAATTCGCAATGATTCCGAAGGTTTTTGCTTATTTCCCCCTCCCCTAGGTGGGCCCCCGCAATGCTTCCTGCCATCGAAGCAATCGTATCACTGTCTCCCCCGAGTGATACAGCATACTGTATAGTCCTTCGGAAAATATTATCCGCCTTAAATAAAAATTATCAACGACAAAAAAATTATAACGGGAATAAATAAAAAAAAAAATTAAAAAAGAATACTTACGTTTATCCCCGGTATGTCCTTCTGTGCTCTCAAATAGCAATAGATGGCAGTAGGGACTGAGTGTAAAGCCGATATGTCATTACCAAGACAGCCTACGACTTCCTCGTCGGAAATTGGGGCCCCCGGTTTTTCAATCGCGAATAATTTTTGGAGCGACTTTAGTTGTGTTTGGTAAGGTGTCGGGTCATTCAAATCTTGTCTAAATTAAGAGATAATTGGGATTATTCATGTGATCTAATGGTAAAATTAAAAAAGGAAAAGTTCCATAATAAAATGAAAATATTAAAAATACATATATTTAAATGATAGCTTGTTTGAAACGAAAAACTTCTGTAAGTACATTTTTTTAAAATTGTTACGCTTGGAGAATTATTTAGGTGTTACGGAAATTTTGGCTAATTTTGATTTATTGCCGATAACTCAAAAATGATCCATTTTATAAAAAATGATTCTTGCAAAAACTTCTTGGCTTTAATCTAAGAAAACGAAAAAGATATTCAAAAACATTGTTCTTCCTTGTAACATTCTAATTCTAGAATTTTACAAGGAAGAACTACGTTTTTCAATACCTTTTTTGTTATCGTCATATCTTGTATCCAACGTATTTGTCTTCATTAATCTAAGAATTAAAAATCTGGTGTGGCCAGGCACATGACTTTATCATACTATATGTAAAATTAATAGTTTAGCTGCATGAGATTCTATTTGATCGAGATCAACTGTCTGCATTAAAATAAAACTTGTTAGCCAGGATTTGACATATATTATGATACTATTGACAGTAGGTATTGTCAAAACATCAGCGTTAGACACTACCTACTGTCATTAGAATGAAAGTATCTGTCAAATCCTGGCTAAGTAGTTTTACATGACCGATCTTGATTAAATAGAATTTGCTCATGCAGCTAAACAATTAATTTTACAAAAAAATGTCATAGACATAAATTATTTAGAATTTCCTCTACTTCAATTTATTATTTAACTATTCTGACGAAATTGCAGAAATGGCGGCTTATTTGAAAAATTGTTAAAAAATGATAAGAGTAAACATCCAGTTCATTTGGACCCTTTTGAACCAAAAGCTTTTCAGCTTTAAGTTTGGTAATGAAACTTCTAAATATGAAGTTTCGTCCCGATACCTTTAGTAGTTTAACGCAGGGCTGTGGAGTCGGAGTTCCGACAAATTTCAGAGGAGTCGGAAAAAATGTACCGACTCCGAGTCCAGGTTTAATTACTGTAGAAAAAAAATCATGCGAGAAATTTGAACAATAAAATGAGATTGAGAAGTAGGCCCGTAGTTCAATGTAGTATCATTTATTCAGAAGTTATATCTGTACCCATAATGATTATTTTCAGCTTTCAAAGTGACAAATGAAAAATGATTTAACTCACAATAATTTTATAACCGTATTTTGCACTTACTTTTGTTTTTATTGGAATGAATTTTATTTCATATTATACACTGTCTTATGGGTGCTTTTGTTATTATTAGAGATAGAAAGTCGGTTAAATGGACAAAGTTGACGATTTATATGTTCTCTAACAAGAAAACTGTTGAATATAGATATTTTGAATAAACAAAGAAATTACATTTTATAAATAACTATTTTATTTGTGGTCTGTTTATTTGTGTTTTTACATAACTGTTCTATTTGTGGTCCGATCAATACGTCATTTTGATATCTTATAGGTCGTTTTTATTTACATTGTCAGTTTAAATATTTTTGCCAACAAATTCACTAGACACAAATAAAACTTCTGTTTTTCCTATGTGTGCAGCATTTGTTTGCGAGCAATTTGATATGCACAAGCCATATGACAATCACAATACTCGATAGAAATTTAATTTATTAAATTTTTCTTTTTTTTCCTAGTAGTATTTTTGTTTTCACAGCAAATTTAATATTGTTCCGTTGTATTATTCTGTGTCAAATTTGTGATTATTTACATGTCAGATTTTTATTACACAGAATTTTTTGAAAATATTTTTGTATGCAATTTTTCTGGAGTCGGACCACGAAAAATAACCAGAGTTTTTTACCGACTCCGCAGCCCTGGTTTAACGGCTACACACATACACACACACACAGACATTTTTTTGTATCTTGGTCAAAAATGTTCAGGTAACCCAGTAGGACACATTTCCGCTAAAATCTCAATTTTCTTTTCGGCACAATTACAATACTTTATAGATAAAGTAAAAAATATACAGGATGTTCTATTTAAAAAAGAAAAGGTTACCGAATCTCCGGAATAAAATATATTAAAAATATATTTAAATAATACCTTGCTTAAAAACAAACAACTTTTGTTAAAAAAAATTTTCGGAATTGTTTACGATAGAATTATTTAGGTATTCCGGTAATTTTGACAAACCCTGTATACACTATTTTGATAAAACTGTATTTTAGACGGCTCTAACTTCTTTAGGAATTGAAAAACCCAATAAGTCGACTTGAAACTTTTTGCTCGTCATTCAGTTGTTTGTTTTTTTAATTTAACTAATTTACTTCCAATATTTTCAATTTTTACTTAATCATATGTATGTACTATGTAGTATTGTAATTGTGCCAAAAAAATATTTTGAGATTTTAGCGAAAATATGTCTTTTTGGGTCCCCTGAACATTTTTGACCAAGGTACAAAAAAATGTCTGTGTGTGTGTGCGTACCCGTTTTTTGTGGCGACGATTCCGGAGGAACTACTAAAGGTATCGGGACGAAACTTCATATTTAGACCAAACTTAGAGCTGAAAAGCTTTCTGTTGAAAAGGGTCCAAACGAACTGGAGGTTTAGTCTTAGCATTTTTGAAAGATTTTGCAAATAAGCCGCCAATTCTGGAATTTCGTCGAAATAGTTAAATAATAAATTAAAGATGAGAAAATCCTGAATAATTTATGACTAAGACATTTTTTGGTACAATCAATAGTTTAGCTGCATGAACAAATTCTATTTCATCGAGATCGGTCGTACTGCATTAAAACTAATAGCCAGGATTTGTCAGATATGGTGATTCTAATGACAGTAGGTAGCGTCAAACGCTAATGTTTTGACAATACCTACTGTCAATATAAGCTGCGTTCGGATATTGTACACCGTTACACTTTTTACACCCAATAACACGTGTCATTCGGACGGTGTACCCGGTGTCAACGGAGTACAATATCTTAACGCAGCTTTAATCGACATATATATTTATATATTTACTTCCATAATTTTCAATTTTTTATTTCTATTTTATCTTCTTTTTTGTATTGTTTGATATGTATTATTTTATTGTTTATTTTTTCTTTATTTAGTTAATATTTCAAGTGGCTGTAACTTTTTAAGAACTTGGACAAACAATTAGGTCCATATGAAAAGCTTTACTCAGAATGACATTTACTTTCTAAAAATAATTTTTGTGGGGAGAAAAAGTGGGACATTGTGTATATTTTAAGGTTGACATGTCATGAAAATAAGCATAAAATTCATATTAACATAACAAATCTGAAAATTATGGCAAATACAAACTAAAATAAGAACTTTTTAATAGAAAATTGTATGATACAAATTCTACAATATAAGTTTAAAAAAAAGAACTTACATATCACTTTCTTCCAGTATTTTCATCTTCTCAATCAAACTATCGGTAAATTTCTTATAATCCGCCGTTTCATTCGGGTCCAAATGCAAACTTTGATGTACCGCAATAGCCTGCAAAAGGGCCCCATTTACACCCAAGGAATGCGTATGAGTTAACTCGCTTATCTTGCCAGCTGCTTCAATGAGTCCCTTGTAGTTATTATGGAAAAATAACGACACGGGGGCCACACGCATAGCCCCCCCGTTCCCGAACGACCCAGTACCCCCAAATTGCTCTTTCGCAGGCCGATATATATCCTGATATTTATCCGAACGCAATTTACGGAAAATCTCAACTACGTTCCCTCCGTAACCACGTCTCGGCTCCGTAAAATATTCTTGAACGAATAATTTCGCTAGATATTTGTAGTCGACAGCTGGTTTTTCGATTAAGCACTTCGCTACGGACTTTGTCATTGCTGTATCATCGGTATATAGCTTTTGGAGAGGTTCTAGAATTGAATAGAATGTTTATTATAGTTTTAAAGTGTTAATTTTACTTACTTTTCGTAAATGGTACATCAATTTCGTCGAAATACCTTTGAGTTATTGCTCTACTTCCGGGTTCACCTTCAAACGGCGCGCCTAAACAATCGCCAATCAGGCTACCCAACATACAACCCCTAAATTTCGCCTTCATAATAATACCGTCTAAAACAGCCATTATCCCCAATATTATCGAGTAATTAACATCAAATATGGGATAATAACGTTCTATTATCTCTCCAGTCGCGCTGTGAAGTATTTATAACCTCTAATAAGACCGGCAAACAAGTACACGCATGCGTATTGTAACTTCAACTCACGCACGCAACTAACTTCACATCATACCCCGCTTAGGTTGGTAATACTTTGACGTAAAAGATAACCTTTACGTTCTGGTCATATGCCGTGTGATAGCACATCTATCTGTTAAAATTTCAAAGAAAATGTCATTGCTAAGTGCGAAAACTTTGCTGAGATGCAGCCAATTGGTCTCCGAGACAGTTCTAAAGAACGTACGGTAAGCTAGCGCCGTTTTAAACTTGCGAAATATGTCGTAATGTGGTAAAATAACCCCGTAGATGTTCGAGCGTTTTGGGATCAAATTTTCGAAGTGTAAATACAAACCCCATAGCGGGGGAGAAGCCTAAATCCGACGCCCCGCCGCCCCCGACGTCGGGGGACGCGAAACCGAACGAAGAAGTCGAAAAACTAACCAAAGAAGTCCAAGAATTGAACACGAAAAATAACGAGTTGCTTGTAGGTTATGTCATCATTTTTCGGTCTAATTTTACCTAATTTTGTTTTATTTTGTGTTTAACTCAAGGATAAATACAAGAGGGCGTTAGCTGATGGTGAAAATCTAAGGAATCGACTCACAAAACAGATTTCGGAAGCTAAAATTTTCGGTATTCAGAGTTTTTGTAAAGATCTATTGGACGTTGCCGATGTTTTAAATAAAGCCACGGAAACTGTTCCGAAGGAGGAGGTTAGTGATGAAAACCCGCATTTAAAGAGTCTTTACGAGGGTTTGGTTATGACGGAGACGCAGCTTCAAGCCGTTTTTAAAAGACATGGGTTAGAAAAAGTTAATCCGTTGAATGAAAAATTCAATCCGAATTATCACGAAGCGTTATTCCAACAGGTATTTGGCATTTTTTTTGGGTTATACGATCGATTTTAATATTTGTTTGTGTTTTTAGGAAGTTGACGGCAAAGAAACGGGTACAGTAGTTGTTGTCTCAAAAATCGGTTATAAACTTCACGATAGGGTTATAAGACCCGCGTTGGTGGGCGTAGCCAAGTAAAACGCTCTGATTTTTTCCTAGTTTGTTAAATAATTATATTATATGTAATTTTTTTTTGTAAAGTGACACGTCTGTTTTATATTGTTTTTAATAACTGGTTACGATGCATGGTTTAATTATATCAATGCATACAGCTATGTGATTTATAGAAATCTATAAATAATAAAATTTTTGTAGAAAATAATCTCTTATTTGAGTGTTTATGCATATGTAGATACTTTACCATGAGAGCCAAGAAAAAAACAGTGACAGATATACTGAAATAAGTTGAAATGTAAAAGCGTAATTTACCAAATTAATTACAGTAATTAATGGTAATTTACCAAGTTTTAATTACCGTAATTATTGCTTAAATTACCGATGGTAATTTATCAATTTAAATTACCGTTGGTAATTTACCGAAAATTTTAATTACAGTTGTTAATTTACCGGAATTTATAAATTAATTTCAAAAACCTTCCATCAGTACTTGCGTGAATGTACCCCACCTCTCCTAAGGAGCTGACAAATTTATCGGGTAAATTACCGTAATTAATGGTAATTTCCGGATTTTTAATTACTTAATTCAGCGGAGCTAATAATGCACATTTTAAATCGGAAACCATCTACCTACTATCAAATTCGTGATTTAAGGAAATGTTCTGGTGATCCGTATAAAATGTGATCATTGTTTGTGAAACTGGGGGTTGTTGTTTTGTGAGTCGGTAATAAATTACAGTATTTTATACTATAATTATGCTGTTAAGACTGTCCATTTTATAAATTGCTGGTATATAAAGTATTTTTATTGTAGTCCCTGCGTTCATTTTAATAATGAATTACTACTATTAAATCAGCAAAAGCATCAGCGATTGGTGGTTATCTACAATATAATGATTTATAAGGCTGTTCCCAAATTTTGTTTACATAACTTACTGTCATCGGTAAATTATCGCTTTGAATTACCCGGTAATTTAAGAAAATATAATTGACCAATTGCAATTTTTATTTACGTGGTAATTTAAATTTGAAAGTAATAATTTTAATTTCAGCGGCAATTTACTGAAAAAATTAATTACGGAAATTTAACATCAGATTGCTAGTTAGCTACAAAATAATGACTTTTATTTACCAAACATTTTTATTAACATATTCATACTAACGCTGGTTTAACTTAACATTTTGAATTTTTAATTACTCGGTAATTTAAGCCAACGTAATTTACCATTTTTGAATTTTATTTATGTGGTAATTTAATATTTGAAATTAATAATTTTAATTTCAACGGTAATTTAAGAAAAAAATTAATTACCGTAATGTAACATCCCCGGGTTTAAACAATTTTTATACGTATTTTTATCTCTTTGAGTCAAATTTCTATTTCTCGAATTTTTCTCTAAAAGAAGTAACGGGTGAAATGAAAAATAAAGATATTGTGGAAGAATTTGTAATCGCCCCCTTACACATTGTCGACAATTTTGAAAAACATGGACAACCTTTTAGAAATACAAGGTCATCCATTCTTTAACAGTAAAAATATCCAATAATTTAAAAATTACATTTTTAAAGGAGATAGACAGGAGTTTTCTTTTAATTTTTGTCTAACAAAACACAAAATCGGAAGCACTAATCTGTTTTTTCTTCTTCAAAATTGTAAAGATTGAAAACGTCGCCATCTACACGCAGGTGGGTAAAGCTTGTTGACACGATATCTCCGCTACTTACCACCAGGCGTCGCAACTTGCACAAAAAATTATATATGTCATTCATAAACCGATAATGATAATAACATTCGAGAACAAGTATCAATTCAATTTAATAAACAAAAAACAGGGAACAATTATTCCATTCATCGTTTAAATATAATTTAACACGGTTGGGATTAACAATACTTATAAAACAATAGGAAAAAACCTAACACAATAAACCCTTGAAAATCCACTCATTGCAAATTATTTTATTACATTGTGTATTGTGTTTTACGTACATTTGTTGAGATAAGGAAACGGTTATTTACCATAACAGGAATGAAAGCGAGTGACGTCAAGCAAGCGTCATGCATGTTCGTCATTCTGACTGAGATAAACACCTTGAATTTTTTGCGAATATATTTTTGCGTTTGCCGTTGACATTGAATATAATCATGGGCCGTTCTCACCATTCGGGACTTTTTAGGACCGAATTTCTTTACAAATTGGTAAGAAAATCGTCAAAATAGATCAACGATTACAAAAGATATTGAAAATTTAACGATAAAATCCGTTATTTTTACTTGTAGTTGTGTATAGTTTACGAAAACAAAGTCCAGTATATTCAATATTTTTTTACATTATTCGAACACAGAACACTTCCGTGATAGGGAATTTTTGGTTAAAAAATATACAATGTGCTTCCCGCTGTCATTTCGAGTATTTTTTTGCGAAGAGAAAAACGTGTAAAACAGTTTTTCAAGTAACCAGATACAAGTCTGTAAAGAAACGCAGTTCAATGTTTGAAGATTACTCAGCCAAGTTTGAAGCTGATAATATGCCCTGTAACAATGTTGTTCTGCTGCACCTTCTGTGGTTGGGAGATTTGCCAATATGAAAGATGATCTAATTTTTGCCAATTGATATTTTCGAAATGTTAATTGATTCAGTGTTATATTTTATCATTTTTACATTTATAAATAGATTTGATTAATTGTAATCAATTTTTTTCGACATCTTCTTTGTTTGCATCTTTTTTTTTTTTAAATATTGGCCAAATTTGTATCTTCTAATAATGAATTTACGCTACTTTTCTTTCCTTTCCGGCAAATCTAGATGTTGTATCGCAACCAGAAAAACAATCCAGAAATGCTACGAAATAACACCAGACCCTCCTAGCCCATGGGCGCCGTTACATATGGGCAGGGGGGGGGGGAGCGCCCCACTCCCCTGCCCCTGATTTCGAACCCAACTACCGCTACGCGAAAAACGAAAAAGATAGGAGTGGTCGAGAAATTTGTGATCGATCTTTGATCACAATTGAAGACCGATAAATAGATCTGATTGATAAATCGGTTATTATCAGATGGATCTTTTGATCATAGATCAGGTTGATCTTTTTGATCAGATGGATCTCGCATATCAAACCGAATTGAAAGCTATGTATTTAATTAACAGACAGGTCAGTCGCCGCCCGGCCTGTGTGTAAAATATTTTCGCGGCTAGGCTTGAAAGTTATTAACTAAACGCCTAGCGGGCAATTAGCATCTTTCGTGTCCCCACAAAGATGCAAAAATGACATTTACGTATAGTGAAGGATGAAAAAAAATTACTAGATAAATGATGACTATTCCGATTATTATCGGCTATTGTCACCAATGTCAGATTTATTAGATATTGCGATATTGCCCTCTCCTAACAGTCGCGAAAGAGCCACAAGATGACAAGATACGGTTTCCAAATTTTGCGCTGCATTCCAAAATAAGTATTGTTGTATGCACTTTTATTTGATCGTATTTATTAGTTTCCATTACTTCGCAATTTTTGGCACTGCTGAGCAGTTTATCTTAATTAGACTGGGTGTTAAACTAATAATCGTAGAATATAGAAGCGTAGATAAGGTAGACGACTTTTGATAGTAGACCAACTTTTGATAACGAACTCATGTCCAGATAGACGACGTTTAGGAACTGCAGAGAGCCGGAATATTGTACCAACTGTAGAAATATCTTAAGTAAAGTAGGTTGTATGAAGTATCATAGAATAACTATTTTAAAATCAAATAATTCAAAACTTCAGTTAATGAAAAGGGAGATTCAAAAACGTTAAATAATAAAAATTTTTGTTATTTTGTATTAAAAGGACCATCCTATGATACATGACAATAGATTCTCTATGCTGTTTGTAATATTGGTACCATTTTCTGACTCTCTCCAGCGTTGACACAATACATTTCCGTACACGAGTTCGTTCAAAAGTTAGTAGTTGGCCTAACATTGTCGCCTTACAAGTGTTCAAGTATAATAGTAAAATCAGAAAATATTATTCCGTCTTCGATTATGCTTAACACAGAATTTTCAAATTAATCCACTTTTCTCTACGTGTAGTAATTTTTTCTGGTTAACGGGGTAAATTTGAAAATAATATTGTTACCTTTTTATTGTTTACCAATTTGTTATTAAGATATTGTATCAGATGCTCGACGAACACGAGCTAGAAATTATTATAGAAAATTAACAACAATTTCTCCTAGCGTATTAAAAAGTAATAAAAACCCTACAATATTGGTTGAAATGCATACACAATCTTAAATTCTAGAATAAGAGTTCAATGATTCAGAAACAAAATATATTTACAAACAATTATTAATTAACAATATTAATCCCACACTAATACACGATAGAAAGACGGCAAAATGACTTGATATTCAATGAATATCAATATATAATAAGTAAGTGTTGTCGAACATACAGGGATCATAACCATGGATAGCTAACACACAAAAATGTGAACAAAAACATTTCACTACCTTAAAGCGATAGAGATTTTTCAGAGTGTTTGCAAGATAACAAGACGAAAATGCTGCAAAACCGTTAATGGCATAGTCCTTAATATTACGTCACCATTTAATACTAAAAAAAAATTTGCCCCCCCCTGGAACATTTTCAAACGGCGCCCATGTCTGCAAGGTTGTTGTTTTCTAGGGGTTATTTTGTTTTTATGTAACAGATAACTGTAAGTAACATTGTCTTTTAAAGTTAATGAATAATTAGTCTGGGATATTCTTGCCCGTTGGATGTAATACCGAAATAACAGTGGTTTAGTGGGTTAGAAGGGCTCCAAATCAAAATTGTTCATAGTTATAGTGTTCAGGATAACTGTAAAAGTTGTAGCCACCACTCACGATAGGAAATAATAACGAAAACAACATTAAAATTCATAAAGACCAGGATTGAGGTCGCTGTAACCAGTTTTGTAACCCTTTGCCCTTCAAAGGCATGTGTTTCGTCTGTCTCCAGCTGTTCTAGAGGTTTGTCAAGCCTCAAGCAGCTGTTTTTTTAGATAATTACATAACAGGTCTCACAGTTTTGTCAACAGGAGATATACAAGTTTCTATTTTTGTTGAAATTCTATAGTCGATAATTCTAGTGTTTTTTTTTTTACAATATGTGACCCCGCACGAGAGAATCGCCCTAACTGCCATCTCTCGTTTCGACAATATTGACTCCTGTGTTTGAAGCCGCATAACTCTAAAACTACCAAACAGATAAAATTGAAATAAAGTGTGTCATACTCCTGAATCATTTCTACATAAGTTGTTCGACTGTCAATATTTTTTGCCTCTCGGTGTAAACATGAGCGCGAGAGAAATGAGAAAAAGTCCCCGAATTTTACACTTTTAAATTAACGTTCGTTCGTCTTTCCATTGTTTTCCCTCGTAAACAGCTTGCCACAAAATTTTCAATTTTTGTTCAGGTTTCGTTTAGAGCCTCTTCTATAGATTGGCGGTTTTGTTTTCTTCAGTTTTTGTGTAATAAAGGTTGCGTACAAGATTTTCATGGAAGCGGATATCTCGGTAACGAATATTAGCACGATATCGGGATATGCACGTAATCAATTGTCATATTTTATTCACCGCGACTGTAGAAAAAGAATTGCATAATAATTTGTAAGTAATTTTTAAAGCGATTTAATATGAATGATATAAATTTCGTGCAGCGCGCACTAAGTCAATCGTAACGGTAAATGGAAACGTAGCTGGGACAGTGGAAGATTATTTACTATTAGTACGATACGATCAGAACAATTTAATTTCGGAATTTTGAATAGTAGTGCTAGTTAAATATAAATTTAGATGTACACTGCCGCTCATGGAAGTTCGGACACATAGTAAACATATGGGAAATAATGATAAAAGCACTGATAATGTAGCAATAGGCACCTCTATTTCTACCAAATAGCGAACACATTCTTAACGTTGATTTCCAGCAACATACGACATCATTAAATGTGCTAATTTTCATATTTTTTTATATTTAATTATGCAACATTTATGCTGTTTTGTAACTGGTTGTTGGGAATTTTCTAGTTTCCATTAAAACGGATTAAATACGAAATAACAAATAGAGTCATAAATACTGCATCTCAGACACATGTTGGGATCCCATTTTTACCAGATTTTTGCATCAAATGCACGAATTCGTATTCAAACGAGTCTGTGCCTGCAATCTGTAGTTTGCACAAGATAACTCTGTCACGCGGAAGACATCACGCGACGCGGAAAGCTAACAAGCAAGGAACAGCGTTCTGTAATGATCGCTTTTCATCAGGAACGATTGTCAGTTCGTGAAAAGGCAAGAAATAAGTCAACGATAAGTGACACTCTTCACCAATATGAAGAAACATGGAATTTGGATGACGTGTTCGGCCAGGACTATCACGAATAATTTCCCAAGCGGATGAAGAACGATTAAAATTAATTTTAAAGCAACACAGAAAATTGACCGCACCTAAAATCACCTCTGAAGTCAATCGCGATCGTGAAAGACCAATATTCGTAAGCACAGGGAAACGACGTCTCCAAGCGGAAAATCTGCATGGACGCGCTGCCGTACGAAAACCATTACTTCGTCGGGGAATAGTCAGAAACGACTTCAGTGGGCACGAACACATCGAAGTTGGACAAATGAAGACTGGAAACAGTAGTGTCTGACGATTTTCCGCTTGGAGACGTCGTTTCCCTGTGCTTACGAAAATTGATCTTTCACGATCGCGATTGACTTCAGAGGTGATTTTAGGTGCGGTCAATTTTCTGTTTTGCGTAAAAATTAATTTTAATCGTTCTTCATCCGCTTGGGAAATTATTCGTGATAGTCCCGGCCGAACACGTCATCCAAATTCCATGTTTCTTCATATTGGTGAAGAGTGAGACTTATCGTTGACTCACATATCGTTGACTTATTTCTTGCATTTCCACGAACTGACAATCGTTCCTGATGAAAAGCGATAATTACAGAACGCTGTTCCTTGCTTGTTGGCTTTCCGCGTCGCATGATGTCTTCCGCGTGACAGAGTTATCTTGTGCAAACTACAGATTGCAGGCACAGACTCGTTTGAATACGAATTCGAGCATTTGATGCAAAAATCTGGTAAAAATCGGGTCGCAACATGTGTCTGAGATGCAGTATTTATGACTCTATTTGTTATTTCGTATAATCATTTTTAATGGAAACTAGAAAATTCCCAACAACCAGTTACAAAACAGCATAAATGTTGCATAATAATATATACCCAACAATATTTTACAAACACGGATTCAAACGGATTCAATGATCGTGTCAAAACTTCGCATCTCGTTCGACTGCCTCGCACCAAAACCCACAAGCGAGGGAAGCCGAACTCCGCAAAATATTGTTCATGGTTATATCGGTCTTAAAAATTAACAAATAGTGGGAATGCTATTAAATTCAAAAACTGACATTTTTGTAGTAAGTGGTTTAAGAAAATAAATCGGAAAGACGCGTTAATTTAAAACTGCAAAAATCGGGTACTTTTTTCACTTATTCTTAAAAGAAATTGCTAAGAAAATAAATATTGAGTACTCCTTGTAACATTTACTGAAGAAAGTGAAAAATAAGCAGTAAAAAAAAAGGAATGATAACTAAATTATCACGACAGCGCTAACAATTAATGTGTTTACATACTTGGTAAAAGAGAAATCATTTGCTAGCACGTAGTAGGTATATAAAATGAGCTCTCAACTTCTAGAAATTTGTATTACGCAATACGTTATATGACCTGTCCAACAACCTAGTTTTTTTTTCATTTAGAACGAAAACAATCTTCAAAACTTTGTAAACAGTTGATCATATCCAAGGTAATAAGTTATTTTGAAGTAGTGCCACTCAGTCTGTGTTAATATTTGTTTATAAAAAACAATATGCGCAGTAAATTGTTACAAAAATACACTCAGATAACACTTTTGCAACACTGATTGGCCAGTTTTATCAGCAGACAGCTGTACATTGTTTATACGATTAAAATACGAAAACAAAGCACTACCGTCCGATTTTTTAATTACCGCTTATCAGCGCGAACATAACAGTTTATAAATAGATAACAACTTTGGACTGGATTTTTTAATTTTATAATCGGTCTGTTTTCTGTACGATAAATAAGATATTATACTGTAATAAATGTTGATACATATACAGTACAATATGAAATTAATAAATCACAAATGTCCAGAATTCACGAAATCTTAAAATGACAATAATACTTACAACTATGTGTTACATAAAAACAAAATAACCTCTAGAAAACAACAACCTGGCGGAGTTATTGTTCAAAATCTAACATTATTTCTTTTCAATTCTTTTGCCTTTCCAAATGTGTGACAAAATAAACCCATAATTTGAATCTGCTGCTCATAATGGTACTTTAGGAGAAGAACAGAGTTGTAGGTGGTGGATTTCAATATGATCTTACATTGCAGATAAGATTACTAACCTATCACCAGACAAGTTCTGAGCTTCTATGACAAAATTTATATCGGTCCCATTCATAAAAAATCAATAAATATAGAGTGTAATTTGTAATTCTAGGCGAAAATTTATGCGGACAGGAAGCTAAAGTGAAATTTAAAATTTCGTGACTGCATTTAATTAAACAAAAAATAAATAAATTCAATTGAAGTAGATAACGCAAAAGAAATTAAAAGTTCTTCACATTCTTTATTTATAATTTGGTGTTTTTACATTTAATTTTCACCTCGAGTTATAAATTACCTTGTATTAGTGCAGTTTTCAACATTGTGTATGTACGAGCCAGCTTTTTCTTATTTGACAAACTTTAAGAGAAAATATAGAAAGCATCTGTTATGGATGAAATTAGTGTGTACAAATATCTTCTACTTGGGTGTTTATTCCCACACTTTTTTCTCAGAACGTAATCATTATTCTGACTAAAATGTGTGACATATATTACTTTATCATACGCAGTATGTAAAGTATTGTAATCGTGCCAAAAAAGAATTTAGAGATTCTAACGGAAATATGTCTTTTTGGGTCCCCTGAACATTTTTGACCAAGGTACAAAAAAATGTCTGTGTGTGTGTACCCGTTTTTTTGTGGCGACGATTCCGGAGAAACTGCTAAAGGTGTCGGGACGAAACTTCATATTTAGAAGTTTCATAACCAAACTTAGAGCTGAAAAGCTTTCTGTTGAAGAGGGTCCAAAGGAACTGGAGGTTTAGTCTTGGCATTTTTGAAAGATTTTGCAAATAAACCGCCATTTCTAGAATTTCGTCGAAATAGTTAAATAATAAATTAAAGATGAGGAAATTCTGAATAATTTATCACTATGACATTTTTTGGTACAATCAATAGTTTAGCTGCATGAGCAAATTCTATTTCTACGAGATCGGTCGTACTGCATGAAAACTAGTACCCAGGATTTGTCAGATTTTTACTTTATTATACGCTGTATGTAAAGTATTGTAATCGTGCCAAAAAAAAATTTTGAGATTTTAGCTGAAATATGTCTTTTTGGGTCCCCTGAACATTTTTGACCAAGGTACAAAAAAATGTCTGTGTGTGTGTGTATGTGTGTACCCGTTTTTGTGGCGACGATTCCGGAGAAACTACTAAAGGTATCGGGACGAAACTTCATATTTAGAAGTTTCATAACCAAACTTAGAGCTGAAAAGCTTTCTGTTGAAAATGGTCCAAAGGAACTGCAGGTTTAGTCTTAGCATTTTTGAAACATTTTGTAAATAAGCCGCTATTTCTGGAATTTCGTCGAAATAGTTAAATAATAAATTAAAGAAGATGAAATTCTGAATAATTTATCACTATGACATTTTTTGGTACAATGAATAGTTTAGCTGCATGAGCAAATTCTATTTCATCAAGATCGGTCGTACTCCTTTAAAACTAGTAGCCAGGATATGTTAGATTATATGTCAGATATGATTCTAATGACAGTACGTAGTGTCAAACGCAAATGTTTTGACAACCTACTGTCAATATAAGCTGCGTTCGGATATAGTATACCGTACACTTTTTACACCCAATAACACGTAAGTGTCATTTGGACAGTGTACCCTGTGTCAGCGGAGTACAATATCCGACCGCAGCTTTATTCGACATATCTGTCTAGTTCTACTAAGTTTTATTTTAATGCAGACATAGCCGATCTCGATCAAATAGAATCTCATGCAGCTAAACTATTAATTTTATATATAGTATGATAAAGTTATGTGCCTGGCCACATCAGATTTTTTGATTCTAATGACAGTAGGTAGTGTCAAACGCTAATGTTTTGACAATAACTTCTGTCAACATAAGCTGCGTTCGGATATTGTATTACACTTTTTACACCCAATAACACGAGTGTCATTTGGACGGTGTACCCGGTGTCAACGGAGTACAATATCCGAACGCAGCTTTAATCGACATATCTGTCTAGTTCTACTAATTTTATTTTAATGCAGACATGGCCGATCTCGATCAAATAGATTCTCATGCAGCTAAACTATTAATTTTATATATATAGTATGATAAAGTCCTGTGCCCGGCCACATCAGATTTTTTTCTATACCTTAAAAAACAACAAAATATTAATTAAATAGTATTTTAAATGGTTTTAACTTCTTAAGTGATATTAGCTTGTTATCAATAGGTCCATATGTAACCTTTTATTCAGAATAAATGTTTCTTTCTTTTCTTGAATTTATTTATTTAATTATTTGTAAAAGGCACTGTATGTATTCTTCGTTTTCGCATTGTTTGATTTGTATTTTCTTTTTCCTTCCTTTGGTAATACTTGAAAGGGCTGTAACTTTTGAAGGAACTGAAAAGAACAAATAAGTTTATACCTAAACAGAAATATCTGCAATGTTGCAGAAAATGAATGTAATAAACTACCAAAAGAAGCTGTAAAAGAAGAATAACTGTAACATCGCTGGTTATTGGATACCAGCTATATTTCTGTATTGTTTTTACAGAATTCACATATTCCACATACATTTTTCTGTGAAATTACAACAGTACCACCGTAGTTTTACACGGCATTTTTTTTTAATTGCACAGAGAAAGTACTATAATTTCACACTGGTAAGTAATTTGTTCAAACAAACAAATAAATTGTTATTTATTACTTACATAGTATGTATTATACCTATAGTGGTATTTTTGTATCCTGGCCATTTCGGTTTGCATCTAGGTCTGCATGCATTTGAATATTTGGATGCACTCCAAAACGCTGACTTGAAACTACAGGCAAAAATTGCATTCTATTTATAACCGGATAGGTCAACTACCTATTTTTTATTACCTTAACTTTCTACGTGACTACAGACACGAATGAACATCAGTGTGTAAATTAGCCAAACAACATTTTACTTATATCGACACTTTACTATGGAAGCCAAGAAAAGAAAACAGTTACAGAAGATGTCCATCGAGGGTATCGAAAGACTTGAGAGTCAAAATAAAAAAAAAGTCTTCTTACAACCACAAACCAACAATTTTATTTCTGTTATGTGAGTTATGTCTGCTTCAGAATGAATAAATGCTTTGATCTAATAAATACCAGGCCACTGAGATCTGTCTCTGTGGCGATGTGTGGCATTTCTGGAAATGAAATATAGTGTGTCATACTCCTGAATCATTTTTACATAAGTTGCATGGCTGTCAAAATTGTATTCCTCTCGGTGTAAACATGAGCGCGAGAGAAGTGAAGAAAAGTACCCGATTTTTGCAGTTTTAAATTAACGCTCGTCTTTCCGATTTATTTTCTCTTAAACCACTTGCTATAAAAATTTCAGTTTTTGTTCAGGTCTCATTTAGAGTCTCTTCTATAGATTGGCCTTTTTGTTTTCTTCAGTTTTTATGTAATAAAGGTTGCGAACAAGATTTTGATGGAAGCCGATATCTCAGGGACGAATGTTAGCAGGACAACGCAGTTAGCATGCAAATAATCCTTAGTTACCGCGATATCCATCTCCTTTGAATTTAATAGCATTCCGACTATTTGTTAATTTTTAAGACCGAAATAAACATGAACAATATTTTGCGCAGTTCGGCTTCCCTCGCTTGTGGGTTTTCGTGTGAGGCAGTTGAACGAGATGCGAAGTCAAGATTTTGATGCAAGCCGATATCTCAGTAACGATAATTAGCAAGACAACGCAGTTAGCATGCAAATAATCCTTATTTATTGCGATACACATCCCTTGAATATAATAGCATTCCGACTATTTGTTAATTTTTAAGACCGAAATAAACAGGAACAATATTTTGCGCAGTTCGGCTTCCCTCGCTTGTGGGTTTTCGTGCGAGGCAGTCGAACGAGATGCGAAGTTTTGCGCGATCAGTGAATCCGTGTTTGTAAAATATTGTTGGGTATAATTAATTGTACATCTAAATTTATTATTTATATTTAACTCGCACTACTATCTAAATTCCGAAATGAAATTGTTCTGATCGTATCGTACTAATAGTAAATAATCTTCCACTGTCCCAGCTACGTTTCAATTTACCGTTACGATTGACGTAGTGCGCGCTGCTCGAAATTTATATAATTCATATTAAATCGCTTTAAAAATTATAATGGAATTCTTTTTCTACAGTCGCCTTAAATAAAATATGACGATTGATTACATATCCCGATATCGTGCTAATATTCGTTACTGAGATATCCGCTTCCATGAAAATCTTACACTTAACCTTTATTAGTTTATTATACAAAAACTGAAAAAAAAAACGCCAATCTATAGAAGAGGCTCTAAATGCAACCTGAACAAAAATTGAAAATTTTGTGTCAGGCGGTTTACGAGTAAAAAAATAGATAGACGAACGTTAATTTAAAACTGTCAAAATCGGGGACCTTTTCTCATTTCTCTTGCGCTTTATTTCAATTTTTTCTGTTCAGTAGTTTTAGTGTTGTGCTTCCTCAAACACAGGAGTCAATATTGTCGAAACGAGAGATGGCAGTTAGGGCGATTATCTCGTGCGGAGTCACATATACCTGACTGAGGTCAATATAGTTGATGATAAATTGGAGTAACTAATTTTGTTTTTAATTTTTGCATGAAACTCCACAGTTTTCCTGATGCGAAAGTATAACTATCCGTTGAATGGTTTGTTTGTTATTGCCAGATCATTGCAATTGCCACTGGCATACTTCAGTTCAAGTTCAATCAAGCTATTCCAATTTTTCCCACGTGTTTTACTTTATCTTACATGGTATGATAAAGTACTGTAACCTTGGCGAAAAAATTTTTTGAGATTTTAGCGAAAATATGTCCTTTTGGGTCCCCTGAACATTTTTGACCAAGGTACAAAAAATGTCTGTGTGTACCCGTTTTTGCGGCGACGATTCCGGAGAAACTACTAAAGGTATCGGGACGAAACTTCATATTTAGAAGTTTCATGACCAAACTTAGAGCTAAAAAGGTTTTTGTTCAAATGAGTCCAGAGGAACTAGATGTTTCCTTTAAGCCTTTTTCGAGGATTTTGCAAATGAGCCGCCATTTCTGTAATTTCGTCAAAATAGTTAAATAATAAATTAAAGTAGAAGAAATTCTGAATAATTTATGTCTATGACATTTTTTGTAAAATTAATAGTTTAGCTGTATGAGCAAATTCTATTTGATCGAGATCGGTCGTGTCTGCAGTAATATGAAACTAGTTAGCCAGAATTTGACAGATATTTTGATACTATTGACAGTAGGTATTGGCAAAACACTCAAAACATCAGCGTTTGACACCAGGATTAGAAATATTCATTCTAATGACAGTAGGTAGTGTCAAACGCTGATGTTTTGACAATGTCTACTGTCAATAGTATCAAAATATCTGTCAAATCATGGCTAACTAGTTTTTTTAATGCAGATAAAAATAAAAAATTCATATAAACATAGGTCCGCAAACGCTTCGTTGCCAATCTACAGGGTGTTGAAATTTCAAGATTTTTTTAGTTTTTTCTTTATAGCTCTTGTAGTTTTTGAGATATTTAGCTCTAATTTGGAATATGGGTTACGCTGTAGGACTTACATAATTGGACATACCAAATGGTTTTAAGAATCTACAGGGAGATATTTTTTCAGGGGTCATGCCCCCTTTTCTCCCTATGAACTTTTTTTCGGTGCGCCGCTGGTGGATTCTCAAATACAAAATGCATTTTTTGTTTTGTTCTAAAGCATTTTAATGTTTTGTAGTTTTTTCGCATTTACCACCGTTATCGAGAAAAAAAAATAAAAGCTTTTCTTTTTCGCTAGATGAAATTAAATTTTTTTAAATAATTGGTCTGGTATGCCTTGGCTTGATTTAGATAACCTTTCGTTTGTATTTATTTTGACATTTTATTCACCACCAACTGTTAAAAATTAAAACTAGGATACAAGAGCTATAAAGAAAAAATTAAAAAATCTTGAAATTTCAACACCCTGTAGATCGTCAACGAAGCGTTTGCGGACTTATGTTTATATGAATTTTAAGTCATTAAATAAGCCATAGAATTGGCCCTTTTCGTATTTACATGATATTTAGGAACACCCTGTATAGTATGATAAAGTCATGAGCCTGGCCACATCATATGTACAGTATGAAATGGTAACAAAAGGAATTGAAAAAAACAATAAGACCACATGAAGCTTCTTACTCAGACTAATTCTAGAAAAAAACATTAAAAGTTGCATGTCGATTTTCCCAATGCCACAGATTTTGTAACAACTTTGTCGAGCTTATATTACAAATTTTTTTAAAAATAATATTTACTTGTTTTCTTTTTTTTTCAGGTAAGAATTTTTTGAGAATCATCCCCGTATATGTAAGTAATGTAAATAATATATAAATAAAAATAGTAATATGAAGAAACTAAAAAAAACACCTATTTTCTGGTAGCAAAGGTCTACTGAAAACTGTGGTTATTCTACAAAAATATCAGTAATTTCATACTACTAGAAATGTTTAATGCGTTCTTTATAAAATACCTTAGATAACAGGATTTGCTATATATTTTTGTAACTATCCTCTATAAGAAAAAATTTAATACATACGTTTTTTTGGTTCAAAAATATTTCTATTTCTTGGTCCCTGGATTTAAAGTAATTCGAAGATCTTGTAGTATTTTACGTTCAGTTCGTTCGATTGTTAACACAGTTCGTTCTCATTCTCTTTGGTTAGACATTTGGCGGGGCCTTTTTGGGGCCCCTGGATAGGATGGGAGACACGGGATATCAAAGGGTAAGGAGACACGGATGACACAGATAAATTTGAGAAAGGATTTATTTTCTTTTGGGATTACATGACAAGAGGTATCACAGTTATCAAAGGATGGATAAAAGGCAGAATCGCTTTTTTTATACATATCGTGAACAACAATTTCTCAAATAAAATGATCCGCACAGATCGGAACTTTACATTTTTTTTCAGTGCGTGTCCAAAAGAAAAGAAAAACAATGAGATCTTAATAACTAATAACTAGGTATAATATAAATCGTAAAAATTAAAGATAAATAAAAAGTCCTTTTTTCTAAAACGTGTCGGGCGGCTACAAAAATTATTCGATTTAAAAAACAAAATAATTATAAACGTAACAAAAAAATAAATATAAATAAACATGTATATCTATAAGTTTTCGTGTGTAAATAATATATGGGTTAGGCCAAATTTCTCTCACAGAGTAGAAACTAGAAAGTAACTATAAAAATCCTCTGGTTTTAAACGATACAAATACCTAAAAGAACTTCTTATTTGCCGTATAATTCTCACCGATATCGATTCTCTCTCTCGCTTCAAGCAACAAATCTTCCGCTTTTTTTAAAACAAAAACCAAAAGAATCACCACGTATTGCACATCACAATGACCATACGGAAGACAATTCCAAAATTGCGATGCCTTCGTAGATTCACAAAGTTGGGCGTGCGCCCCCTCGAGGGGCGCACGACTAACCCCGAAAAACATAACCTCTTAAAAACCTTAAAACTAACATACACATCTCTATTAGTGATTATTTGTACTCGATTTAACAAAAATACAGCTCCCCGCCTAAACGACCCGTTTATTAAAAAA
Source organism: Aphodius sticticus (assembly GCA_963966075.1). NCBI lineage: Eukaryota > Metazoa > Arthropoda > Insecta > Coleoptera > Scarabaeidae > Aphodius > Aphodius sticticus. The sequence goes on from OZ014511.1 coordinate 3,415,484, forward strand.
AAAACAGAACGGGACTTAACCTAAAAAATTTTGAGCTAAATTTTATGTTTGACGTTAGTTGACAGCACCTTTTGTTCAGCTTTGCCGTTAGGCTCAGTGCTTGCTAGAAAAATCTAACGATCGCCTTGACGACAAGGTAAAACTAAAGGTGCGCGAATTCGAGGTTAAGTACCGCCCCGTTTGTTTATTTACAAGATTAAATGAACGTAACGGAGAAATTAACGGGTATTCTTTTGTTTTGTGAATAGGCCGGCAGACGGGGGATCACATCTTAAGTAGTTTCGTATGTATATATAATATATATGTATATATATCGCGTATTTCTCATATATATAATAATAGACTTATCGATCGAAATGTTTCGCTTTACAAACTAACTAACTATTTAGTTGGGTTATCACAGAACGACTGAACAAGACAATTTTCACGAATCGACACTGGTTTCGTAGGTTAGGTTTCTCACCTTTTCCTTATTATCTCCGTTTTTTTCGCGTATGTTTGTTTAAAAGCTAATTATTGTCGTGTTCATTCGCTAACCATTATCGTAGAACTAAACGAGTAGTAAAGTTTTTGTGTTCACATTGCGTACGCTACCTGGTCAGGCTTGAACTTTGAGGAGCACCTTTAGCTGGTGCGAGAAATCCATACGGTTCTCGAACACAACCGGCGTTGACACGCATGCGGACGGGCTTTGCATCCAATGTTTCGGCGGTTGGGGCAACGCTGATGGTGACGGAGGCTCGGTAAACTTGCACCCCGCGTAGTGCCCCGCCAGGAGGCCCGGGGAAGTCCTAGAGCTCGACGTGGGGCTCGGACCGCTCGGGGGCGGAGTTATCGCCTTAAAACCCCTGGTTTTAACCGTACTCTCCAACTTTTTCCACGCCATTTTTGATCGATTTTGTTTTTTAAACAATCGAACGCAAATAACAAGTGTCTGGTAGTGTCTTTTGTTTTGGTTCTTTTTTTTTTCTTGGTTATTTTTAGATAAAACTCAACACTCAACAGGGGGTCTATTTTTTTTTTTGTTAAACTCAAATAATAAAAACACTTAACTTTCTTCTTCTTCTTCCTTGCAAACAACTCGGGTGCCTTATTTGAAAACCAAACGGTTTCACAAGATGGACGCTGTCGCTTCTGGTTTGATTACTAACAAAGGAGAACGAACGTCCATATGCTGCTAAATTCAAGGCGTTTTTCGATGAATAAATCCACGATTTTCGCTGTTTTAAAATCGCCTGTTTGGTAATTCTCTTCGGTTTTCGAGATTTCACAACAACAGCTTCGCTAACTGCGGTAGCTCGGCTTAATTTCTGGCACCACTTCTGCACAACTCTGCTTCCTTCAACGAACTCGTATTTCTACTGCGCGGCGATCAATGTATAGAACGCGGGGGGCGCTCTCTTCCTACAGCGTTTCTCTCGCTTCCGCACGCGAAGGTTTAACGTAAACTGTTGGATAAACAACGAAGACAGACGTATATAAACTATGCCCCCTACCAACGATATCAACCAATAGGAACACTCGGCGTACTCGCCGATAATCGCTTTCTCCGAGTAGTAGCGACATCTACAATCGAATCTCGATAACCCTTGACAGATAAACATAACCATACATAACCTAACACCCCAACAACAAAACTAATTAATAATTTCGATAGATACCTAATTCAAATACCAGGAAAACGTTATTCAAACTAAAATAATTAAGAAATAAAACGATTAATCTATTATTTAAACTATAAACTAGCGCCATCCGTTGTTTGGTTCTACAAACTATTCGTAACGAATCTCTCAAATGGTTGCGAGCTCTACCGATAAAATATCTTTTGCGTTTTATTTTTTTTTCTTTAATTTTATCTTAGCTTGACTTGAATTACGTTGAGCCGTTTTATTTATAGATTTGTGTGCAAGTCGGTACGATTATAGCTATAACAACAAGCGCCTGTGGAATTAAACTACCACCTACAGAATGTTTATGTTTATAAATAAGTTGAATTCCTTCTCGAAATCTGAATTTCGTGGTTTATTTTGCCTAATTTGGTTATTTTCTGTGTAAATTTGCTTGAATCTGTGGTATTGTTATCTATGGAAATTGTTAATTTTTGCAACTTTTGATTGACGTATATGTTCTTCCTATATAACATGCTGATATTTTGCTTTTTTGGGTGTTTAGATATGGTTTTGTACGCAAGCGTTTTGTGTATAATTAAAAAAGTTGTATTTCCTGTTAGTAACATTCAAGTTTCAAACTTTTTCTTTGTATGAAATTAAGTACCTATGTAATAGCTAGACAAAAGATATTGATTGGTATTAAGTATATAAATCAACAAGAAATACCTAATGGCCCAGGTAGATTTCTGTGTTCAATAAAATGCCAGAAAAAAACGGACTATATGGCCAAAAGGCAATAAAAGAAGAACAGAACAGGTTCGTTCAAACGCATGGCATGCCTTTAACTTCATTTATAACTATTTACTATTCATTTATAATGAGAAATAAAGAAGATACATAAAATTAAAGGTGACTGTGTGTAAAATAACACAATAGAACAGTACCTACTTCTTTATTGGGGTGAAAGTTACGTTGTAAATGAGTTCGTAACTTCAACAAAAATTGTTGTATATCTTTCGTTCATATCTCAAATTGTAGGTAATTAATCTGGGTAGTCACTCACAAACGATAGGGGTTCTGCTCCGTGGTTAAAACCCCCAAAATTACAAGAATTTCTATGTACTACCCATACGGGTATTGCGGTACAAATAACAACTTAGCCACGGAAAATTTTTTATAACTTGTACAAAAATTTTTGCACAAATATCTATCATACCTCAAATTATAGCTAATTAAAATACCTAGTAACCCTACGATGCTCGGAGTTTTGCACCATCGACAAGAACTCCTAATTTTCGATAATGTCCATTCGAATAGCAAACTTATTTCAATCAGTTGCTACAGAAAAATGTTTATAACTTTTGCAAAAATTGTTGCGTAAATTTCTATCATACCTCAAATTGTAGGTAATTAAAAGACCTAGTAACCCTACGATGCTCGGAGTTTTGCCCCATGGACAAGAACTCCTAATTTTCGATAATGTCCATTCGAATAACAAACTTATTTCAATCAATTGCTACAGAAAAATGTTTATAACTTTTGCAAAAATTGTTGCATAAATTTCTTTTATACCTCAAATTATAGGTAATTAAAAGACTTAGTAACCCTACGATGCTCGGAGTTTTGCCCCATGGAAAAGAACTCCTAATTTTCGATAATCTCCATTCGAATAACAAACTTATTTCAATCAGTTGCTACAGAAAAATGTTTATAACTTTTGCAAAAATTGTTGCATAAATTTCTTTTATACCTCAAATTGTAGGTAATTAAAAGGCCTAGTAACCCTACGATGCTCGGAGTTTGCGCCATGGACAAGAACTCCTAATTTTCGATAATGTCCATTCGAATAACAAACTTACTTCAATCAGTTGCTACAGAAAAGTGTTTATAACTTTTGCAAAACTTGTTGCATAAATTTCTAACATATCTCAAATTGTAGGTAATTAAAAGACCTAGTAACCCTACGATGCTCGGAGTTTTGCCCCATCGACAAGAACTCCTAATTTTCGATAATGTCCATTCGAATAGCAAACTTATTTTAATCAGTTGCTACAGAAAAATGTTTATAACTTTTGCAAAAATTGTCGCATAAATTTCTATCATACCTCCCCAGCCAGCACAAAAACATCGCAGCGATGTTCCTGAGATGTTGAAGTCACAAATTGAACATCCTGTAATAGATCCCAAAAATGTCGCCGGGATGTCTCATAAACCGCCTATGTCGCTCACATTCAACTAAAAACAGCTAATCGCATAGATGTTAACAATGAACATGTGTGAGATATACAATTTGGACGACTACGGGATGTATTCCAATAATGTCGCACAGATGTATACAGTAAACCTTTATGTGATATTAGATTTTGATAGTTATGTGAGGTTAGTAACCGTCATCATAATGATGTTCTCTCATAATCTTGCATAGATGTACGCAATAAACATTTATGTAATATTACATTTTTACGGTTATGCGAAATTCTCTAATAATATTGCATATATGTACGCAGTACACATTTATGTAATATTACGTTTTAACGGTTATTCGATGTTCTCTAATAATATTTCATATATGTATGCAGTAAACATGCATGTAATATTACATTATGACGGTTATGCGAAGTTCTCTAATAATGGCGATGTACCGGTGTGTCCCCATAAGTTGCTGGTGGATCAGCGGTGGCGATAATCACTATTGTCACCTATTGTCAACCTGGATACGGATACGCTCCTGATCATCGTCTTCGTGACACTGTCACGTAGTGGCCATGACACGAAGAAGAAGTTCGCATGAATGCATCCACGATCAAAATTCCGATTACCGTCACCGCTAATCCATCGGTACCTTACCGGTGTCATACCGGCGTGTGTGATGGACATGGCCATTATTGCATAGATGTTCGAATTTCTTTTTTAGTAATGATCCTCTAAGAGTGTTTAAAGTGTTTCTAAGAATGACTTTTGGAGTGGATATGACACTTATCTTCTAACGCACATCAATAAGCAGGTGTGCTAGTAGAATAATGTGCACACTATGCAAATCATATCGTGCCATATACTTACCGTTTCTTCATATTCATCGGCTGGTAAATATGTGGCCTAAAGTATATACACAATTTAATACGTACCTTCAGTACATCTATATCGTATTTCTGGTAATATTACAACTTTGTTAATAACAGAATCATATCACTTTTTAAAAATTATAGTGTTAATTAGGTTTAAGCAATTTCATATGATAAGAAGAGTAAGGTTAATTTGTTTGTAGCATAGATGCAAAACAACACCCAAAATTAAAAAAGAAAATGTATTCATTCGACTCGATACAGATAACATATATAAAATATATATATATTAACAAACAAAACAATAATTCTGAGTATACAATCAATAGGTGTTAGGAATTGTAAGTCCTAGGCCATGACGTTGTTGCCGGAGTCATCTGCAGGCACCCTTTCCTAATAGGAAAAGTGCAAAAATATTAGAGAGAAAATGAAGTACCGGTAAACTTTGGTGGCGCATGACCATAGTTAAAAATTATTATCTAACTAACATTACGGACATTTGTATACAAGATAAGTATCTAAAATATTAATAACAACAAAAAAATACACTGAAGTATCAACAAAATCTGAACAATACAAATAAATTCCTAACAATAGCCAAAGCCACCCCAGTTTATGGTACATATATCGATGGCTTACTTGCCACGTACATCACCTTAATAAAGTATAGGTGATCCGTAGTATTGCAGCTAGGCCATCGGTATGCATATGTATGAGTTTATGTACATGAATACATAAACATCAAACTGAAAAGACAATCCTAACCACTTTATTTTTGAATTATAAAATTGCGGTAATTACCTGATTGGCTCCGCCTTCTCTTAAATATCTTTGGTGTGCGTGCCGAAACCATACTTGAATGAAACCTACAAACTCTGCTTCAGTGAAATTAACATGTTGGTCCAACATCACATCTACAAAAGCAAATACCACAATTATTGCCAAACGTAAACATGTATGTAATGTCAGTCACTTCATGCTAAGTATAATAGTATTAGGATAAAATGCGTTACATACTTTTAAGAACCTTCAAAATGGTTAGATTTTTTAGGGGGAAGTTGTGCTTGGCACCGTGCCAAGAGCATTGTCTTGCCAATGCATTGCTGAATATCATTCTGAGGCACATTTTCATTCCTTCCCGGGCTGTGACACCGCCAATCTTTCGAAATAGTCTTTGCTACAATTTAAGAAGACTAAAATTATGTTGCGTCTTCAAAGGGACATACGGTATAACATGTATGGTTTAACAAAGAATGTATAGGTAGTCATAAACGGCACAGTGGATCACTTAGTTTACATTAACTTAAGCATCATGATTTAAGCCACTGAATATGATTATCATAACATTACCTACAAATTCTTTCCATTAACCCCTTCAACATGAGTCATGCTTAAGGCTCATAACATAATCAATAATTAATAAAGTGAATACTTGCCATTTCCGTGCAGAACCCTTCCACGGTTGTGTCTACGACCTTTAGGTCATCAATTAATTTTAGTGGTAGTTTTGCCAATATTTCACTTTCGAATATTAGTTGTCTTTGGTCATCATGTTTTGTATTATTTTCCTTCGCTGAGATTAGTTTTGTCAAATGTTCTATGGCCTCACTGTTTTTTATTGCATAGTTTTTTATGGAGATCAGTTGTTTAAGTACTTCTTGCATGGTACCTAAAATAACACACTAAATAAAAATACTGTCATCTATATCTAAGTTCCTACATACCCTCGTAGTTACTCGGCTGTGGCTCGTTTTCAGTTTGTGGTGGTGGTGGCGGTGGTGTCTCGTTTGCAGTTCGTCTTTTATCGTGTATATTTGGTGGTGGCGGCTGTGTCTCGTTTTCAGTTTGTCTTTTATGGTGTATATTTTGTGGTGGAACATTTTCTTTTCCCGTTAAATCTATGTACCTCTCCGGATCATCATTATCAAAAAATTCTGTAAATAATTAAAATATTAAAACATTATATTGACATGAAGTGGATAACAGGAACTTACTTTCAACAAGTTCGTTAAACCTTTCTTTTGTAACAGCAGTCCTGTCAAATTTAAAGTACTTGTTTTTAAATTTTGTATATTTATCGCGGAGGACATGTACTGGTGGTTCAGATTCTGATTCCGATGCTGTGAACAATAAAATAGAGTTAATAATGGCAGTGTTAAAAATGCAGATGCAACGATGGGTTTGTGCAACCTTCTGATAAATTAGAATTATCTATTCCATTATTTAATTTGAAGAATATATTATTAGTCATATAATTAAACAATATTGATTCAAATTAACTTATGTACTTAATGATACTATATAGCAAGTCCCTGGATTGAGTTACAAATAGGAACATATGTTTTTAAATGTTTTTGAAAATATTCGTTTCCAGAATACGTGTAATTAATTGTACGTACATATATCAAATCCCCCATATCAATTGTATTTTATACGGTAATTGCTTCAATATTGAATAATTGCACATTTTATGTGTAAATTGGACTGGAAAAACTTTTCATGCTTAATTTAATCATAACCAGAGAAACAGCTACTTCTTACATTCAGTTTTACATGGTGTATTTAGCTGATATATATATATATATATATATATATATATATATATATATATATATTACCTTCACTTGTTGACGACAATACCCTTTTCTTTCGTTCTCTATGTCCTCTGCCGTACATTTGGCCTATGTCCTCAGATTCAGAGGCAACACTAAGCCGTATTTCCTTTTTCTTGGCATCTTCGTAAGTATCTATAATTCAAAATTAAAAATGTCATTTCTTGTTTGTTATACACTTTTTTGAGTGCTTACCATACTGACTTAGTATTTCCACTTTAAATTTCTTCCAATTCGCACCTACTTTCTGGCACTTTTTTATGGCCTGAGCGAAATTCTTCCGCGGCCAGAAGGAGAAATTTTCGCCATTTTCTACTACAAGCCAGGAGGACGGAAACGCCCCAATAATTGTATCGCCATCATCGTTGATAAACGAGCCGACCGTGTATGTGTTCTAAAAGAAATATAATCTGTTAAGAGTAGGCCTGCTACATATACTAAAATAACAGCTCGTTTTCGGACATTTTCAGACTTAGATTTACGACTTAGAATTTTAAATATTGTACATCGCTAGGTGTAGATTTGTCGTCAATTATACACAGCCTGTATATGAAAACAGAAGTATATCATGCATTACAAATTTTAATGCAATATAATGCATATAATTAATTTTATGCAAAAACCTATATTTACCTACAATAATATTCACAAAATATTTACCTCAACAATTCATTACGTTTTATGCATACATAATATATACTTTTACGGAGGAACAAAAATAATTTTTTTTTAATCAGGACGTAAAGCATCGAAGTGAAGTACATATGTATATTACTAGATAATGCAATTTAAATACTTTTGTGTTATATGTTCAGCTGGCAACTACCACTCCGTGTAATATTTTTAATATAGAGATATTTCCTATTCGGAATAAAAATGTTCTGTTCAGAATACGTTCCAAAGTTGCACCATGTATAAATGTTCTGAATTGATCCGCAAAAACTTGAAAAGAAATCGACAAGAATCAGTTGTCATTTATGGTAATATTATTGTTGTCAGTGTATAGTCAGACAGCCTTTTTTTAATTAGATAAAAATTTCTAAATGCTGGTATCAATCCCAAATATATCTTTTAATTATGAAAAATACCATACCATTCTTGCATATCATCATAGCCGATATAATTTAACATGGTTTTAAATAATTTGAACAGAAAAATTTTACGAATAGAAAACATCTGTTTTTTATTAATACAATTAGTAGGAGAGAAAGATATAAATATAATTAAAGATATCTATAATGCTAAAATATCTGTAATAAAACTAAGAGGTATTACGTTGTGATTAAATAAAACATTTTTGTTCCACCTTAATACGTATAGTCCGCATGTCAGTTAAAATCGGTCATCAGCGACATGATGGTAATCTTCCTTCCAAAAGGGAAGCAAATGCATTTTCTTTTAATGTCTTCCAATTTTACAGGATACTCTTCCGAAAATGCATTTTCCGTTTTAAACTCCAGCAAAATTTTTGAATCAAACGGAATTGAATACATCTCTTCAACATTTAAAAACCGCCTTCCAAGTATTACATATTTATTTCTCTTCATTGCTATCTTCTCAACTTTGATAAAATCTCCATTATTTAACATAAAGCAATCATCTTTATCGTTAATCTTAATTACATATTGTTCGAGCTTCAGAGTTTTAAAATATGAAATACCATTTATTTCCTCTATTTTCTGCGTTGGAATAGGATACAGCAACGGAAGCGGCATTTGCTGATTGCGAACATGATCCATTTCTTCCTCCAGTCTATTACAAACTTGTTGCAAAGCGTTGGACGATTTTTTTAATAGGTTTTTCAATATTTGCAAGTAATTTTCAAAATGGAAAGCACTAAAACTATCTAGTGGGCCATGCATTTCTGCCTGCGTTGCCAAATGCACTAATCCATGAACATTGTATGTCACAAATGTAGCGCCGTACAACAAAGGATAATCACTTACAAATTCTATCAAGAGTTGTTGGGCTGCATCTTTATATCGTAAATACAAATCACGTGATATTAATATTTTTATAGCACAATGCAGCAGCATAAAATGTCTATAATACTTTTTAGTGAGCTTCGACTTCAAAACAATAACGCCGGTGTATAATAGAAACTGACGTAGTTCTGTTGCTTTCCAATATAAAATATCCGTCATTGGTCTGGGTAATCGAGCAAACTCGGTTGGAATAAATGGTCTCAAATGTAGCAACATATTATTTGCTAATTCTATTTTCTGATCACTCAACCTAACATCTTTTTTCCCCGTCATCCAAAATTTAATTAAACGCTGTACCACTCCTAGGCACACTAAGTGCATATAATCGTGAGGAACAGAAGTCACTAAACCAATGTCAAGCTGTAGTAGAAGGGTATCACCTTTATGGTACTCTTCTTGTTCCTTAAGTTGAAATGACGTATCTGTTCTTAACCTCGCATCGGTTT